>JAOWBB010000008.1:2293485-2421275 GCA_028565995.1 Ricinus marginatus | reverse complement strand
GCTTGATGCATCACACGAAGGATAATTTGAGATATTCATACATTTACATTATTTGCTCATATATTGTAACATTTGCTGTGTATATTTTACATATATATTATATTACATATATATATTTTTATTTTGTAGTCAGTTAAGGGGAAATACTTGCAATCCCGCAGGATGTCTTACTTTAAAACGTTAAATTCTGTTCGGGAAGAAAACACTCAAGCCCGTACATGTCAAATCTCCTTGTCAGATCTGATACTTTGCCAAATAGGTCGCTTCGTGATTATTGATGGAAAATCGAAATTTCGGATTTTGGATCTTCAGAATGTTCTATTCAAGTCACTCGTATTTTTTCTTTTCCAATCCCCTTAAGCTAAAAGAATTTTGTATAAAAACTGCAATTTTATATATGTAATTTGTTATAAGCACAATTTTTTAAGGTGATTAGCAAGCCCAAAATAACTTTTTTTTTTGTTTTTTGAATGCTCAACCGATTGTGTAAAATTTAACCCTAATAATCGATTTGATAGAATCTAATGGAAAAATAGGTTTCCACTCGAATTTTCATATTATTAAAAATTTTCTTCATGCAATCATTTTATTTCAAATCATATTTGAATTTCCTTATTTCGCATCATGTATAATTTTTCCGGTTCAATCTTCAGGGTAAGAAAAAAGCAACACGTTTTGCTGTATTTTCCTTTTTTTTTTTCAAAATACTTATTTAAAAGTAACGTCAATCAGGTTGCAATTGAAAACTGCCCTGGTTTTTGTTTTTTCTTCTTTTTACAGTCAAGTTTCGCCATCTGACTAAGGGAAATTTGTATCTTTCAAATGAAAATATCAGTCTTCTCCGTAACTGAATAAGACATTTCGATTTGTATTACAAAAGTTATAACAATTCTTCGAAGTCAATCTGAACTCAATTTAATTGACCCTTAGAAGAATTTATTTTCTCTGTGGAAATGGGAGCTCTAAGTAGGAATGGATTTCATCGAATTCGTTATATATATATATATATATATATATATATATATATTTTTTTTTTCCATTAATTAATTATCGTTTTATTTCTTTTGAAGAAACTAAGAAAGGGCATAGTTTGGGTTGGATCAGAACGAGAGGAGATCATTTTCAGTTAACTGATTTTCACATGCTAAATGGAAAATTGTGACCATTTTATGTAGCTTATAAACCCTGACATGATTATATGACGTTTTCGAATCGATCGTTTAGATCCCACTAAGAATTTTAACCTTCAGGCTATTTTATTGAATTTCGTTTTCCCTTTTTGTGTAAGAGGACTGTACATCATTTCAAAAAGCCTCAGATAACCTAGAATATGACTTTAATGGGCTCGTATCGAATTTTCCGACGATAGAACTGTTTAGACTGCAACAGTAGCAACAACAACTTTGCCCGCGGAATATAAATCTGAATACTTGAGGATTCAAGTTATATAAATGAATGTGAATGAATTGTATTTTGTTTCCTAGTAAAGGTTCCTCAGATTTCTCAATATATTCTCTAAAATATCAAATTGAAAAAAAATGGCGAAAAATGCAATTTATCTTACATGTCTACATTTATCTGCTCACTGGAGAATTGAAATATTAATCATTTTCGACTGTCTGCATGGCATACACCCTACATATTTACCTATACTAAAAATTTTAATTTGATCTTTGATTTGATCATAGTATTCTGAAGCACTTATTGGAATAGTTGCGTTTCATAGATAGTGATTGTAGCGTAATGACTTATTTTTAGAAACATTTCACGTATTTATGTGTATAGGGAATTCACAAAGCATCTCCGGATATAATGATAAAATGGAGTTTAGCTAATTCCACTGTACGAAATGTCATGTAATTTTAACAGTCATGCACTCGACTTGTATTCATTGCTTTCAGATCTGATTTAAGGGCAACATCCTCTTCAGGCTTTCTTTTTACTAAGGGAAGAGAGCGGAAAGGATATATATCGAACTTATTGACTTTGTTATATGGTGAATGTATACATTTATTGATCGAATTCTGTAACAGATGGTTAATAAATCAATTCAACTTACACGCCTCCTGAGTAGGATCATATATGATATCCTCTGACTTGGCATTTGAATGGTCTAAATGTTAAACCTGTTTAACGAATTTTATTACGGATCTTTGTGTGAGAGTTCGCCCACTAAAGCATTGAACCAATTAAAAGCAGAACATAGCTATACAAGTAAACGCCAATAATTTTTTTATGTTGTATAATTTTCTTCTTTTAGGGAGAGGGAGTTAATGGAATGGCAAGTGGTATTTGATGAAGCGTCTTCTATTTATTATGTACATTCACTTTTAAAAAAAATCTTATGAAATGAATGTGAAAAGTCGAAGAGGAAAATACTTATTGAATATCAGAGTTCGTTTGGCAGTACATAAAGTAGACAAAACTTTCGAAATTAATCTTTTTTACACATAAATGTACAATTTTAACTGTAGTGTGATAACGCTGCGTTTTTTATTGCATGATATTTGTATTTTGAATTATATTCGGTAAATAATGGAGTGTAGTTTTTCCTTAAATAAGAAGTAACTTTAAATAAATATATAAATTATAAGGATTCAGTATTCCAGATTCGATAATAAAATACATTATTATATTTCTAATTCTTACATTGTTTTATTTCGAAAACCAGAATAACAAGGATTTAAATTCTTTTGGGCCGAACTGTTTTTATAAGCAAAATAGTTAGGGCTTAGAGATGTAATTCATTAAACCTTCTTTATTCAGAAGAAATATTAACCTCCACCAACTTTATTAACTGACAGATTCTGGTAAAATTTTACGATGATAAATAGCCGCAAATAACGTCTTAATTACTTTTCAATATATCAATACCATATTTTTAAATTTCTTTGACTATTAAAATCACATATTTTTTGAGTCTCGCCTAATGTAAAAGAATGTAAAAGAAAATACTGAAGGCAATGCAAATACTAGTGAAATTCAGTTAATGGTATTAATATATTTTCAGAGCTAGGAGTTTTACGACATGCTTATAAAGAAATCTTATATTTATCCAGTTCCCATTGCGTCCCTTCATTATTCGTATGAATGGTATATTTGAAAATTACAGGAAGAACCATGGATTGAAGTCTCCCGTACGTCCCTAATGTTCCCTCGATATAACATTATTTCATCCATATAGTTTTGATGAAGATTAATCTGATGTTTATGATTTAATTGACGGTTTCCATTTGGAAAAAACTGGTCTTATTCAACCGAGCAACAACCAACAGGTTGGATGACTCTTAATTTCATATGCATAATGACATTATCAGATATTTCATCCAGAAGTATAAGATGAATATTTTTTTGTTTTCCTAACTATCGATAAAGGCAAAATAATAATAAATTAATATGAAATTATTATTCAGATTTTGCACTGCTTACCAAGAGAAGCTCGATATTTCATTATACATGATACATAAACAGCCAAATTTTCAGTGATGAAAACATTTACAAATGAACTTTCATGCTTGTAAAATGTGTTGAAAATTTTTAATATCAAAGTCGGTATTTATTTGAGCGAAATAACAAAACTGAAATTTTTCTAAAATTTAAGGGTTTGTTTTTTATCTTTTGTATTTTACAGAACCGTTAGACATGATCATGAATATAATGAAAACAGCTAGGTTAATTCTCGAATGAGATATTTAGTTTCATTTATGACCTATTATATATATATATATATAATAGGTATATATATATATATATTTTACATTTTATATATATATATATAAAATGAATAATAAAATTCATGACCATCATTTATATCTAAGGATGATGGTATTCCTACGTTTAATAAGTTCGTTTGGCATTTGTTTATTTAAAAGAAAACTTTTATGATATAAGTAATGCAACTTTAAGTGTAGTTTAATATATTACAAAAGTAGGAAAATGGTAATAAAACCATATTTAATTGGTGGCATTTAATTTAGTTCAAAAAATAAATTTTAAATCGAAATTGGAAAATTAAGTTTAAGTGCTAATTTATTCTTGTAGTTTATTTTTCAAGGGGTTACATAATTCTCGTGATCTTCATAAAAAAAAAACTTTGTCTTTTTTTTTTGTTTTAATTTTTTCCCATAGACATCTTCCACGTTTTTCCCTTTGAGAAATGAGCAATCTTCTGGAAAACGTGTTTCTCATTATTTATTCAAATCTCATTTAGTGTGAATGCGGTGTTGGAAGCCTTTTCCTCCGTTTCATTAATCAAGAATCTTTAACGTGAATAATTCTCGAGCACGAAATTCTGTAAAAAGGCCGCGGGCAAAAATTTTCGATTTTATTATGAGAATTTTGCATTAACGATGCCATGCTCCTGTTTGGGAGTTCATCAAAATATCGTCATCGGCTGCACAGAATACATTCGAAATATGTAGTTGTTATGGGCGGTTTGGATGCAAGTATTTCCAATCAATGGAAAACCGTAAAAGGAGCGATACTGCGATAATTTCCCAGTCCATATAGGCGGGACCCAAATGAAGCGAAAAAAAAAAAATTTCAAATATTCCCTGTCGCTGATTTTTAAAACAATTCCATTTAATCATAAGTTTCTCTGTCAATTCCATCGCTTTTATGGAAATTGAATTCGCCGATTTCATCGAAATTTTTTGTTGCAAACATTATGTGTGAGAGAGAGAGAGAGAGAGCTTAATTTCACATTATTCAATGTTATTTTCTGTCATTTCCATTGCTATTACATTCAGTGAACTTAATTTTTTTATACACATCAGAGTGATTTTGCTTTGATTAGACAGAAATTCAATAGCCATTTTCTCCTGTTATTTGATAGTCACGTATAACGTTGCAGCATGGATTTTTTCCTCAACCCCTTATTTCTTTACATAGCAATTGTAATTTATTTCGAAGTTATTTCTATGATTTTTTTATAATATGAAAATATAAACAAAAAAATTTTTAACAAATGATTTTTCATTACATCAGAGTAATATTTTCTGTGGGTTTCGAAAGAAAAGATAAAAAATAGAACCGATATTTTTATAAGGATATTATTATTATTATTATTATTATTATTATTATTATTGTTATTATTATTATTATTATTATTATTATATTTTTAAAAAATAAATATGATACCTAGTTTTGTATTTTATATTTATCCAACTTTACATTTACTGATGTTTGAATATTCAAGTCAAAGATATGTAACATTCAATTTTGTCTGATGTAAATGTAATTCTATATTTTTTCTTAGATTAAAAATATTCAGCTCTCTGAAATTTAAAATTTAATAAATTTTATTTAATTTTTTTTCAAGGATAAATTTTTATTTTTTATCGTTTTTTTATTTTATATTTAGATCAATATTGCGATTAAAATATGTAAAAAATTGTCTGTAATACGTGAAAAATCTGTCCACATACATGTTTAAGAGTGTAAAAGAGGTTTACGTAAAATAAATGGTTTTATGGCGAGATTAGTGCCAAAACTTGTATTTTATGAAGAACAATCTCTATATATTTTACACAATAAACCGAAAGTATAAGATAATTTGTTTTATTATCTAACAGATATCATTATTCAGTTTGGAAATTTTCTAGAATTTTTATTTTTACCATTAGTCTTATTTCATTATTCATGCGGATGCCATCTTTTCTTAATCTTTCGGTTATCACATCAAAAGAGTATTGTCAGTCGATTTGTGAAAGAAAAAGAAACAGAGAACATGATAAGAAAGATATTTGCTTTATTTTGCCACATGTCATTTCACAACTAAAGAAGCAACATGTCAAGCGCAAGTAAAGAAAGAAGCAATCTATTATTATTTAAGACAGCGAGGCATGCTTTAACCGGAGAAAATTTGTTTTAAAGTTATAATTGGATTTATATAAATTAGCTTGCACGTTTCTTTCTATCTTATATTCTGAAAAATTGTCGACTACGTCTATGCGAAAAGATTTTCGTTTATTTATTTTAATCAATGACAATTTACATAAGCCTTACAATGAATTTTTCCAACTACTTTACTGGATTATATATATATTGTTACTTTGTTTTTTTTTTTTTTTACCGTGAATGTTTTGTAATTAGGACATTACCTGAAACGATGTACGGTCAAGTTACTGTATAGGCTATCATACAGTCAAGCTGCTGAAATTCTTTCATTTAAATTCATGCTACAGTTTTTTCCTTCACAATCTATATTAATTTCGTTATATGGCTAATATTTAAATGATTTCATCTTTTTAAAAATTTTATTCAAGATTGGGTGTTATGTATAACAGATCAAAGTCCGAAGTCTTATGTTTTATTTTCATTATTTGCCAAGAATGAAACAAACAAATCACAAATTAACAATCAGTTTCTGGACAGTAAAATTCAGCTTAGAAATGAGTTTTGCTTTGCGCTTAATTATTTTACACTTAAATTATTTAATAAAACTGAAAATTTTTGTCTGAATTAAACTTTAATACATATGAACTATGAAGCTTTAAACATGTAACATTCATTTATTACATAAAAGAAAATTATAATCGAACTTAATTAATTCATGCCCGGAAATGGTACCTAAGTTTTATTAATTTTTTCATTGACAATATACGAAATCATATAAAATATAAAAGTTTAAGAAATAAGAAAATATTTCAAAATTTAATTTATGAATGATTTTTTCGTACTACATTCATATTATGGTGTTCATAGTTTGCGATTGCATAATTGTTGAAATCTAAAACTGTAACTGTTTATCTCATGAATTAAATGAACATAATTTTTTCTCTATCTCTCTTTACTTTTCACTCAATATATAGTTATAAAAGCTCTGCAGTATGTTGAGAATGCGGTGCCATATGTTTGCCATACGTGTACCACTTTTTCATTTCCTGTTCATGCATCCAGTATTTTAAGAAAGATGACACAACCATTGGCAATTCATATAATCCCAGAAAATTATTAATTTGTTCCCTCCTGAATTAACCAAATGACGAAAGAAAATATGACTAAGCTAAGGTTCGTTTTTGATGTTCAAAAGGAAAAAACGTGACCGTTTATGAATCGTTTTTATTAGCTCGAGAAAGAGGAGTTCGCTTCGGAAATTCCCATGCAAATTGTGAATGAACGGGATAACCATAGCAACGGCCTCTTTTGTAAGGTTCCTAAAGGGAAGTAAATGGTGTTTCAGTTTTTCGAAATCCAGCCAATCCGTGTGCTGGCCTTATGCCAGGGCAAAACAACTTCCATTCATTCCTTGAGTTTCATTCACTACATTCGATTCAGTATCTCCCACATTTTTATTACACATATATTTTCTTTTTTGCAAAATTGCGACAATGTATACCCATTACTTTTCTAGAATGAGGTGAATAATTATTATATTCAATGTTTCAAGGAGATATGTAGATAATAATTCCCCCTTTTTTTTTTATCCCTTGCTTATTCATACCTTTTTTTCGAGAGCTTTTTAATTTATTTAAAATGTAATAATTGCTTGCGGTAAGGATTAAATAGTCAAAATATATATATATTGTTTTTTGTTCTCTCTTTCAAATAAGTTCAAAAATGTTGATGGAAAATGTTCAAATAATTTAAGAGATAATTAAAATTTTTTTTATACTATGCGAAATATTGTGAGGTCGAACTTAATTTTGAATTATATATATATATATATAAAACTTGCTCAACCCAAAAATTTATTTTTTTGATAAAGAGTGACAGCAGTTACCATATAAGATGTAGAAATATTATTGAAACATCTTCGTTTTCTAGGAAGATTTTGAGAAGAAAAAAAATCTTCCTAAAATTAGAACTCTTTTTCGATTATAAATAGTTCATAAGTATACAAAGCTATTTTGGTTTTTTAGTTTTATGGAATTCATGTTTTTTATATGTGAAGAGAACGAAAAAAAGTAAAAAAATTATAATTAATACTGTTTTAAAAATATTATTGCTTTTCCATTCATATTTAATAAAATATAATTGATTTAAAAAATGTTTTATATAATTGTCTCATTTGATAAATACTTTTTCATTGCTGAGTTTTTTAATGTAATCATAAAACTAAAAAAGAATGAATACTTGAGGAGTTTCAAGAATTTTAAGCATGATCCCCCTTACTAAATGGGCATATAGGAGTATTTGAGGTACGTGAAAGACTTAATGTGTAAAAAATCAGAAAGATTAATTTTTAATATAAAATGCTATGCAAGTATAATTGCAGGATTCTTCACTCACGTATCTAACAAGTTATTTGACAACATTTATGGCTAAAGGTTTTGAAGAATTTAAATATAAAAATTAGGATTAGTTGAAGTTAGGAATCTGATATTTTGAATCATTGAATAACATTATAGTGTTGCAAAGTATAACATTAAATTTAGTTTTCTCTAAAAATATGAAAATCAAGTATATTGTGGATGCAGATTTGGTGCTTGTATTTAGTATGACATTTCTTGTGCACTTTCTGTTGCCATATATATTGCAAAGAAGAAAGATTTTTAGTTATACGTGAATTAATAATCTAATCCTTATTAGATACCTTACGACATTCTCTTTCAAAAAAACTCAAAGTCCATTTACTTAATATCCCATTTATTCAAATTATTCATTTTTAACGAATTCACACTGTATTTAAAATCACTCATTTTTTAATTTTAGATCTTGTATTTTAGATTTCACGCTTTAAATTTTTTAACATAATTTATATAAGTCATTATGGTTTTGCTGATGGCTAAATGCATTATTTGGTCAAATAATTTGCGATTATGAAGCCTGGCGAACGAATACTGTTGATAAAATCGAACAAGTAATTTATTCAGCTCACGTTATCATGGAAAACATAACTTTTATAATAGCCTGATTAACTGATCCTAATGGGTCTGATTGTATGAATTATACGTACATGAATATCGGATTTGATTTTCCAAATTACATTTGCGATTATTCTTTTCATTAGATTACACATAAATGGAACCGCTAAGTTTTGAAAGTGAAAAATGTTTTCATACATGTTTCACACTATCATAAAACAAAGTTTCTTAATGATATACGAAAGTTGTGTAAATATTCTTTCTTTTCTTTGCATTGTAACACGAAATATGTCTTTGTATATTCTTATATAATGAAGAAATATATTATTTAGTATTTTTACTTGGAAATCAACACATAGCATTATAGTTACTTTACGGAAAAAATGGAGAGAAATTTGCTATTTATAAATTAGTTTCTGGAAAAATTTTGTGCTAATATATATATATATATATATAAATGCATTTATGTCTGTATGTACGTATGTAGATACATATATTTCTTCTTCATATGTTTAGATTATCGAAATTGTAAAAAAGGATGCAGCATATGCAGCATATTAACATAAAATAAAATTTAGAATTCCGAGACTGCCAATTGCACTTATAATAAGAATGAAGTAGTTAAATTTATATTATTCGCCTTTTCTTATACTCGAAGATATATATCTTTTTATATATAAAAATATAATAAATGTAATATAAATTACTAAAAGCTATATATATACATATATATAATCTATATATATAGATCTTATATATATATATATGGAACATTTTGCAAAAAATATTTTCCTTATAATTTGATGCTTATCTATGAATTTTAATTTTTATATACCATTTTATACTTATTACCTATAAATTATAGTCATTTATGAATTATGCTTCATTTTTATTAAATTTGATACTTATGCTGAATGTAACACTTTCTTTCAAGTTCATCACGGCATTTTATCCTTATTGTATTTTATGTATAAATGCAAACAATAAATTTTTTCTCTTTTCAGCACGTTAGTTCCTTGGAAAGTATTCAGACAAGTTTTAAATGAAGTTCATCCCATATCATCAGGCCTTCAAGCGATGGCTCTGAAATCTACAATAGACCTTACTTGTAATGATTATATATCTAATTTCGAGTTCGACGTTTTCACAAGGTACTTATAAATATTGTTAAGATCGAATAATCGAATCGATTGTGATATGTACTTCATTATAATTTAAGGAGAAAAATTTAGTATTAAATTATTGGCTATTACATTGTTTAAAGGTTTATATTAATTTGATTAATGTAACGAAAATTTATTATTTTCAATTATAAAAAATTTTTAAAATTTCAGTCTAAACTAAATGATTTTTTAGTATAATATATCGATATCATTTAAAAGTTACAAATTACTAAGATACAAAAAGATATATAATTTTTATTATTCATTCCCAATTTTGCAAGTTTCAATGCTACTTTATTAAGCGCATTAAAGTGTAATGGCAAACTTGCAGCCGAAATTTTCTTCAAATTGAAGAATAATTTGGAGAGGACAATACCTAACTTAAAACTTTTATTGTAGGGTATTTTTAACGTGTTTTTTATTAACGTTATAAAAGACGAAATTAGTTAGCTCATTGAAAAATTTTAATCATATTAATTACTGTTAAGTTTCACTTATTTTTTATCTTTACTCTTTCAGACTGTTTCAACCATGGACGACGTTGCTCCGAAACTGGCAGATATTAGCAGTGACCCATCCTGGTTATGTAGCGTTCCTCACCTATGACGAAGTTAAAGCAAGACTGCAGAAGTATATCAACAAACCCGGGAGTTATGTCTTCAGACTTAGCTGCACGAGGCTAGGTCAATGGGCAATAGGATATGTCACCCAAGATGGGGACATTCTTCAGACCATACCCCAAAACAAATCCCTTTGCCAGGCTCTTTTAGATGGATATAGAGAAGGATTGTAAGAACATATACATATTCCTTGGTTTGAATATATAGTTTGATTTTCCGATTGTATTAAAGTAGAAGAAAATTAATTTTATATGTAATCCTCAACAATGTTTTGAAAATGATTTTCATCACATGTTTTAATTAAAGTTTTAAATATTCATGAAGTTAAGGCAAAATCGGCGTTCGTATGCCAACTTTCCAGATATTTCGCTACTTGTCGAATTGCTGAGTTTTGAAATGTCATTATTTTTTGAATGGCATAGTTTGTTGGTCCATACTATTTATTTTATAATTCATCAATCATAAATAAAAACATTTCAAATAGACGTAATGTATATGCATATCTTAATATACCTAATTTTTGTGTTCTGTATGTAGATTAAATTAAATTGAATATCGAAATTCACAGCTATCTTTTTCCCGATGGTCGAAACGGAAATCCGGATTTATCTTGGGCGGTTCAACCTACCCCGGAAGATCATATTAAAGTAACTCAAGAACAATATGAATTGTATTGCGAGATGGGTTCGACATTCCAGCTTTGTAAAATCTGCGCCGAAAATGATAAGGATATTAGGATAGAACCTTGCGGGCATTTATTATGTACACCGTGCTTAAACGCGTGGCAGGTAGAAGTAGATTTTTATAGTTTAGAAAAATACAAATTCTGAATATAATATCAAAATATTTCCGAATTAATATTATAGAATTAATTTAAATATTAATTTGGTGCACGGAAAATATATTGCCTAATGATTGGCCACATATCGCCTTTTTTTAATATTTATGCGTGTGTATGCCATTGATACATACTTGAGAGATAAATGTATCACAAATTATGAAAACAAATTTTTTTAATATTACGAATTATGATTAATTGTTTCAATTTTCTTTAACAGGATTCAGAAGGGCAGGGGTGTCCATTTTGCAGAGCGGAGATAAAAGGAACAGAACAGATAGTTGTCGATCCTTTCGATCCAAAGAGACAACATCGAGCAGGCTCAGGGGCAGCCAATGCCTTAGTGGATTTAGATGATGACGAAGAGGTATCGGACACATCTGAATGTCATTGATCGTATGACATTTGTTTCCCTTTGTTAGTGTTTATTATTTATTTTTCCATTTAGGTACCTGAATTATTTTTCTTTTCATATAAATATATATATATGTATATGTATATCTGTTTTATATGCACATATTTCATATATATACATACATATATGTATATGTATATTTCCTTTTCTTTTATTTTAACTGCTTCATACCGATGATAACATTTGTCATTTCACCAACCTTTATGGTAAATTGAATAAAATATTTTTTTTTGGGCTTTAAGTTTTTTTCCATTATATTTATATTGTAATTATAATATGTTTATTTTGCTTTTTAAGCAGAATAAACATCTAATAAGTATTAAAGTACTTTTGTGAGAATAAATAAATAAACCTTTTTTATATTGCACATTTTTTTTCGAAATTTTGTTACGATACATTTAATTTAAAAATAAAAAAAATATTTTCATGACAGGGGAGAAAAGGATTAAAGATATGTTAAAATATTTCTTTTATATTTCATTGGTAGCTTTTTTGTTTTGTGATTTAGAAATATTAATTTCGGAAATTTTATTAAATTAAAAACACATTTCTTAAACAGACAATTAATGGGACACTAAAATAATCTATTTCTCTTAGATTATTTTCATAAAACTTAAGATCTTTTAAGCTTTTCTCTTAAAATTTGTATATTCATTGCATTTTTCCAGTGATATATTATGCTAATTATATTTTTATGATACTATACTACTATTTTATTACATTAATTTGGTTAAAAAATAAATCAATAAAATATATTTAATTTCCGTATTAGAGATCCGGCTAATTCTGTAAAATTTGAATATGCTTTGGTGTTCTAAACAATGATAAGCATTTCTCTACAAATGTTAAGCATATTGTAATTCCCTAAAATTTTAAAATAAATATTTATTTATCATATTATTTTTTATTTGCATATTGTTTACGTATAAGCGCCTTTTATTTAAATCATATACTTTTCGCACACAAATCAGTATCTCACGCGGGTGTTTCTGAAGATCAGATTCAATGATATATATGAATTCTATCAGATTTTGGGAAATAGAAAATTTTTGAGTGTTCCGTTTTTGTCTAGCGCAAAAGTTAAATTTTTTTATTTTTTTCGTTTATTCATTCTTGTCGTAATTTATTCAAATAAGAAATATGTTTAATTACAAAACAGTGATCTAAAAGTAATAACACGAGTATGAGCTACCATTATAAAAAAAAATTTATATTGAAAATTTATAATACATGCAACTTTCTGCTTCTGTCGAAAAAATATTTTTCAAAAATTAAATCAATTTATTATCATATCGATATGTATATGTCCTTTCCTTGAAATATATGATGATTCAAATATTACCCATAGTTTATACAATAGCTGATAATGGACTACTCTGCACGACTTTGGCACGACTTTGAGTCTGCATCAAAAAAAATCCTTTATGTCAAAGAAGTAAATTGATATTTTAAATTTCTGCACTTTATACTGTTCTAATCATTCAAGTATCCGCATCTTGTCAAGATAAACCGGGCATTGTATCTAGAAATTGCGAGTTTAACCTCTTCAGCAATCAATATTTTTAATTTCATGTAATAATTTATTTTCATTTTTAATAACTAAATTCAAATTAAAACATGAAAAAATTGTTTTTTTTTTTAATATTCAACTAAATGCTATACATATGGTAAATAGCGTGAAGAGGTTAAAGCTTTTAAACAATTGCAGTGATTAATAATTCTAGCATGTTGATTTTGCGTCCAGCATTTTTGGGCTTTTCTCGAAAATCTTCGGTTTCCCTCCTCCTAGTCAAAAGTGTAATTTCCATAATTCTTTTTATTTATTTTGTTCGTGTTCTTCATAATAGCATGAAGCGTACTGAATGAGTGTCATCCGGATGCAAAAAGAAGAAACAAAAAAAATAAGTTTTACACCTGAAAATTTAATAATACAGCGTGTATTTGATCATGCCAAGAAATACTTAGCTGCTTTTCACATTCGCTTGCCACACGACTTGTTTTAATTATTTTTTCAATCTAAATCACCAAAAACATTGCAGTCACAATCTTTTTTTATTCAGCACAATGATCATCGAACCATTCGAAATGAATTAAAATATATATATGTATATATATATACATATATAAATATATAGAAGTATATATACTTTGTATGAATGAATTGCGCATTTATTCTACTTTCGACTTTTGTGAATCTTAATTTGCTGTGTTTTTTTTAATAGAAATGTCTTGATACAGCAGCTTAAATTAATAAGGATTTTTAATAGATTTTATGGTGCATAAATTCGCGTTCACTGGCTAAAATCACGCTAAATCAGAGCTGTGTCAATACAACCCAGTGGCTTCGTTTTTCGATTTTTGACTTTTCATTTAGATATTCAAACATTAACGAAACATGAATTTTTTAAATACTCCTTTGAATATGTAAGAAATATTTTAAATCATATTTTAAAATATTAACTTTATTTTCTTGCTTTTTTTAATCTCTTAAAGAAGTAATTTTTTTATTTTGATATAACTGAAGATATTTCGTTCATTTAGAAATTTATTTTATTTTTAGTAAATTGGAAAAATCAAATGTAAAAACTCCTGCAGACCAATAAAATAATTATACTAAATGTAGGAAACAAATAAAGGAATCCAGTGGAGAGGTTAAAAAAAGGAAAAAATTTTTTCTGTTTAGTTAAAAAATAAAAAAGCAAATAGATGCTTTGTTTAATTAAATTTCATACACATTAAATTTAACTTCATATCTTGAGAGGTATCTATTATATTAGATAAAATTCATTCAAAATAATATATTTGCATTCATAAGTTTAGAGTTTGACTTTCACAAAAATACTCTATTGGGAAATTCCTACAACTTTAGAAACAAATTAACAAGGATCATCAAGTGCTAAAGAATTCAAAACGTAAGATTCATTTTACTTTTAATATAAACACAATTATTTTGATTTCAATTTACGTTAAATTTTTAATTGCTCTTCTACTGAAAATATTTTACTTTAATTGACATATAAGTTTACTGGGTTGGATTTATTAAACATTTCGTGCTGTCTTACAGCTCCTGCATTCTCACCAGCTTTTATCTAATTTCACTTTTAAGTTTATTAATTAGTTTTGTGTATCCGTTTGAGTATTTGAAATATATTCATTCATTGGTGTTTTTGATGACATGAAAATTTTTCATGTCTGATAGGATGATTTAATTATAAAATCAGATATTCGATGCTCTTTTTAATGCATTCGTTTTTAAAAATTCACTCTGTTGCAAACGCCTTTAGTCTCGCATTTTGCATAAAAATTTATACTTGTCATGTGAGGATGAGAAATAATCGATATGATGGGTATCCGTCTTTAATTTCGTTGCCTCGAACCGAACCATTCTTAGTTTGGAAACTCATCAAGGTAAGGCACGTTGAAATCGTTGGCACGTTTTTCCCGTGATATTGTGTCCATTAATGTTGAAATTTGTAATTATTTCCAAGCCAGCAGCGGTTTTTGTTTTTCAGGATCTAAATAATTGGAATTGCAGCAACAGCTCTCTTCAGGCTCTCGCACTTTCACCGAGAACGGAATCAACAGATGGAAGGGTGAGTGAGTGTTAGAAGTGTCATAAATAAAATATTTTAGTGCTTACACTAGACACTTCAGAAGTGTCACGACAATAAAATATTTTAGTGCTAAGAATTTTAACGTTCAAAAACTTTTTATTTAATTTTTACATTTTATGTAATTCAGGGAGGGAGAAGTCCTCTAATTTCACCGAAGGCATCTCCTCAGTTGTTAAGAAGAGGTACAGCACCCTCGACCAATCCACCTCCGCCTTTACCTCCTAGGAGAGCTTCACCTACTTCAGGAAGCCCTGTTAATTCATATAAGTAAGCAAAATTGAGGTTAATTAGCTGGTGAAATAAGAAAATAAAATTAGTAATAATTATAGAGAAAATTTGCTGATTTTCCTTTTACTGAATTACAGTTCAAATCATTTGGTGGCACCAGAAGAAGATTGTTCAGTTTCGTGCTCAACAGCAGTAGTTCCTCAAGAACGTGTGTCTGAGTTAGCTCAAAGTTGTACGTTGTCATTCTTTAATTGATTAAACATAACTACTTAAAAAAGTCATCCTATGCAAACAGAATTTAGGTATAATGTTCGAAGAGACTCATCAGGTATAGGAATAATTAGCATAGCATGAATAGTCATTTATTTTATCATGAATTAATGTGTCGGTTATTCATCCTACTTACCTGATTAGTTTTTTTATATACAATTTCAAGACAATGTAAAAAATATAGTTTTATTTGAGAAGCAACTTTAAATAGGAGTATTTTATCTCGATATTTGGCAGTATATGGAACTTAGACGTAATACTAAATTATATATATTATATAAAACCATATTCTGCTTGATAGTTTATGTCGTCAAAGTTCAAATTAAATATTTGTGTACAAACATGAAAATTATAAATTTGATATTGTAAATTTTCTTCTTAGATGCTCCAGAATCAAGGTACGATGTACTCCATTCGTCGCCCATTCGTCAAATATCTTCCATTATTTCTTCAGGACTAACTACAAATTCTCTATTAAATCTTGCCTCCTCTCAGCCTTCCCTTACCTCATCCAGTCTAGAAGATTCCGTTCATTATGCAGAGCTAAGTCATTCTCTCGGCGAACCCAGCTACGAAAATGTTAATATTCCAGGTATAGTGTCGTAGTCACAAGCTGTAATTTACAATGATTTTTCACAAAGTCCTCAAATAATTTTCTTGAATTTTTACAGAAAGCGCATTCACGGGAAAGCGTGGATTAACAGTCGATCCCGGAGAATGCAGTTCTTCCCTGATTCAGCAATCTGTTCAACCAGCAGGATTATTCCCTTGTACAAGCGAGCTTTCGCCCATCCCTTCTCACTCACCCCTCAGACCCCGTAAATCCTCTCCGAATTCTCATGTACAGGATATGTCTGTTCAGGCTTCGTCGTTTCTACTCGCCACTCAATCCCATGCTCATCCTGTATCGCGATGCTCATCAAATAAAGAGAGGATAGATTGTTACAGGCAATCGTCTTTGGACGAACAAAGATTCGTGCGTCAGGAGAAACATAAAAATCAGTTCAACAACAACGAAGGAGTTCCATACGAGAATTTAAATATGGATTATATAACGCAGTTGACGAGGGAGGGATACACCCATGATGCTGTAATTCGAGCGCTGGGTATAACGAGAAACGACGTCGAAATGGCTTGCGATATTCTCCACGAGTTTGCCACCAAGAGCACGGGAGCGACTTAAAACAATTGATACTTAGCACTAAATCGATAGTGTATATATTTTGGGTTTTTTTCTACAGCACAAATTAAGTGTGGGAAAATCAGTGTCGAAACAAAGACTGTTACTGGCCACTCTGCCTTCAAAACAAATTTTTTTCATACTATTTATATTTCTTGACACTCCTGATTTTATTTAGCCATTATGTGAGAAGTAAGAAAGCAAGGATTGGTCAAAAGATTCGTAATTTCACTCAACCTGTGATATATAATTTGGATATTTTAAGGATGTCCGTTAGGGAATGGCATCGATTAACTTCACTCGGTTCTATTATAAAATATAAATATATGTGATAATATAAAACTAATTTTCGTTTTGTTCTCCATATGATAACGCGAATTAAATTATGTATAGCCTAGTATAAGAAAGAAAGAAAAAATTAATTAACTATGTATTACGGTCCAAAAAATACAAATTATTATTTCTTACAAACCTACTGAGATAAACCAAACGAATTTATTGATCAATCCGATTTCTCTGTATTAAATATGCCATGTAATGCTTAATGTGCATGCAGTGGTATTACTTATACCTGAAAAAATATTTTAGCACCGTATGACATGTTTATTGTCTCTTACAATATTTCCCTATATATATATTTATTTATTTAATTATTCATTTATGACAAATAAATACCGTAAAAGAATTATCTAAAATTTTTCAAATTTATGCTTTTCATGCATAAAAAAAATATATTTTTAATAAATGGTGACATTCGATATTAATTTTGAAACCAGTTTTTTTCATTTTTAAAGAAAAACTAATGTGAATAATTTTTACACATGCATAAAAAATTATAGTTGTTTTAAATAATATTTTCGATTTCTTTTGAGTAAGTTTTGCAAAACATTTTTGGTATAATTTTATAATTATTGCATGGAGGAATGACAAAAACGCTAAAATTGAACTTGGGTTTAAAATTTTTTGTCTGATATTTAAACGAACTATTTCTCAAATTACTTTTGAAATGCACGAGTTATTTGTAAATTATTTTCATTAAAAAGGTTATGGGGCAATAACGGTGAATATGATGAAGAGCAAATTAAAAAAAATACCAAATAGGGATTTTATTAAATGTATAAAATTTCGATTTATAAAAATAACATGTAAGATTATTACACTAAATAATTCGTACTAATAAATTTTATGTATGTAATAAAAGTAATAATAATATACATTTTCACTGCCATGATTATAAAATTAACTATAAATTTACTAAGCTGAAAATATTGACATATATTTTTGGCATTTTAATCGCACATTTAATCAGCTTCAAATCTTTAATTATCAATTCTTTTACGGCATATATTCTTATTAAGTGGTATAAACATTTATAAAATATATAAATATAGAGGTTATGAGGCGTGTATTACATTGACGGATTCAGTGTAAGTTAAAATCAAATTATTTTTGTTTTCTGTCACCTAATTTTTATTTTAATGTTAAGTATTTTTAAAATTTGGAGTCAGTTATAATCGTTTCTTTTATGTAACAGTATAAAATCCTTTTCCGTTAGTTCCTACTTTAGCCCTTAAATGGTGCATTAGAAAAAAGTTTTGTCCATAATATTTTATAATGTTAAATCTTACTATTCACACGCAAGAATCTTAATCATTTATATATTTGCAATATGATTTAATGTTTTTATCAAAGCAGGGTTTTTACCTTAAATGTATCAAAAAAACACTTATTGACTTTTAACAAAACAAATTGTAATTTATATTATAAGTAGATTAATCTTATGTTTCGTTCAGCTGGCCTGATCGAATCGGACCAACAATTAGACTTATAGTTTTAAAAAAAAAATTATTAGTCGATGACAGATAAAAGAAGGCAAATTTAATCATATTTTTACTTAATTTATTAATATTGAATCATTTTCACTTATACATGTTATACGGCATTATTATTATTATTATTATTATTATTATTATTATTATTATTATTTATTACTACCATCAACTAATGAAATTACCCATTTGCATCTGAGAAAATATTTTTTTTATCTATTAGATTCTCATCTTTCCATACTTTTTTCCTCATAAATTTATTATAAATAATTTACCTTTTAAAGCAATATTAAAACAAATACATGGACAGTGTGATATATATAATATAATTATGCTTCTTTTAGTTAATTTTAAATAGTTTATAAAAAGCATTTGCATCAATAATTTAACAAGAAAGCGAGAGTGAGAAACATGCAGAGATGCTGACATTTTCATACTTTGCAATTAATTCGATTTATCACAAAAATTAAAATTAATTTTTTTTCTTATCTAAACTAGAAAAAAAATTAAAAAATACTATGTTGTCTGATTGAAATTAAGCAAATCAATTTTTAGAATTAAAGAATAAATTTTTTAATATCATACAATTCGTCATATTTTGAATTCTTATACTGAATTAATATGCTAGTCATTAAAAAAATGAAGCGTTGAAAAAATATGTGATCAACATTCAAGTATATGAAATAAAAATTTTAAAAAAATTTTTTTCTATTGGAAAACAGTATTTGTAAAAATTATGTATATTCTTTTTTTATTTTGAAACGAATGAGTATATATATATTAATATGTTTTATATTGATATATATATGTATCGAATATAAAAAGGATTGATACAGTAATTTAATTATTTTATTATTGACTGGGCGTTCCTTATGAAAAAATGCGAATTAGCCTGGATTATTGGTTTAGATTTTTCCTTACGCTTTTAGGTTGAAATCCTTTTATTTTCACACAGTCAAAAGTAAGATTTTTTTATAAAACTACATACGTAATAGTAACGATTTCAAGATTTATATTTCAATCAAATATAAAATTATGTATAGTGATATTTCACCAAATAATATAGATAATTGATTGTCGTCATCATGTGCAAATTTGTCGATAGCATTTTTGTGTAGCAAAAGAGAAATATATCTTGACCACTTTTTTCTTACAACTAAAGCGAATTAAGTTGGAATTATAAATTGTCCGGGCTTAAAATTTATTTTTTTGTTTTCAGAAGACAAAGATAAATTGCTCTAATTGACGAGCTGTTTAATTCAGGCAATTCTTCGTCGTAGGTCGCAGATAAAGCATCTTTTTTTGTTACCAGCTGCCGAACCTGAAAGTTATAATTGCGTAGAGTTAATGAGAATGAACTTTGCTAATCGTATCGGAAAATCTTTAAATAAATAAATCAGAACTTTAGAGGGAATTAATAATGACCATTGAATTTTGCTTTTCTAAGTTGGCTACACTAAAACTTGTGTATAGTGAGAGAGTAGGGTAAATGGTCAGCGTTGTTCTTCATATGTAGTTTATTTTAATTTTAAGCGTTTTTGGAATTCACCGTGCTTTTAAAGTTTTTACCGCGGGTGATATATTGTAGTTTTATATGTAAAAGCGTTTTTTGAGACTTAAGCAAGTGATTCGAGTATAATTTGATCTAAATGATTGTTATTGTGTTATATCGTAAAGCCTTCGATGCAAATGCTTAAATTAATAAGTGGTGCTAATAAAATGATTCATGATGAGTGAACGAGATGAATCAGGTGTGATACACGAACGGTTTTCTCGCTTGGGCATTAATTCCGGTGAATTGATTATTTCGTCTGATACGGGTTATGGTAGAATACTGCCCAAGGACAGTCAGGGCCGATCTCTTTCAAGCAATTCCATAATATTTTCTTCTTATCCAAATGTCGAGGGTTCACTTAAATCTACGTCGAGATCTCTTCCCGGCAGCAATCTCACATCTCCAAGCAGGGGAAGTATGGGGAAAAGACCTTTAGGAGCCATTGAAAGTTTTGTGGTGGAAGGTTCCAATCACCTTGGAGGAGCAAGAACCGGAGTAAATCTAGATTACAAGCTTTATGAAAGGGGCCACATAATTGCAGCCAATAAATTTGCAACACCAAGATCACTGGAAACTGTAATTCCAAGACAAAATGAAGCAGAGCCTCAGAGGCAAAATGGTGACAGATTTTATTCACAAGGCTCTTATATTAAGCATAGCCCAACGCATAGTTTGAGTGGCTCAAGTAAGGATTCCAATAGCCCCAGAACAAGTGTTGCAGTATCTCAATATAATGCATCCCTGTATGAAAATATGGATTATTATTCAAGGAGTCACTTACATCAACTGCCAAGTCCACATTCAAGTGTAAGCTCTCAAGATTCAAAACATTCCAGCCCCAGAGCAAGTGTTTCAACAATTGAAGGACATTTCGAGTCAAGTTACAAAAGAGCACAACCTCAGGTACCCTCTGGTACAAAATATAAAGAATATCCCCCATATGAGGCCCCACCAGTTTATGAAAATATTCAGGATTTGCATTTAAACAATCACACTCCAGTACCACCTTATACAAATCAAATAAATGTTAATAAACCTGGCCCACAGGTTCCTGTTACTGAAAAAAATAAATCATGTTATCCTTTGCCTCCAACATCTCCTTGCAAGGGCTTACCTGCATGTTGTCTGAACACTCATTCATACATTCCAGTGGCAAAAAACATTCCATTGAATGCCTCTAAAAGTGAGGGTGAAATTTTGGTGAATAATCTTTTATCTTCTCATAATAACAGTAATATTAATAGCAATAATAGTAATAGTAAAGTTTTACAAAATAGAGGTTCATATTATTCCCAAGCTCCATTTTCTGCTAATTATAACCCAAATCAATTCAACATTTATCATCATTCCTTTTCAAAGCAAGGGAATAATTATCCAAGTCACATTCCTCAAAATTATCAATCAAATGATATAAATTTGGACAATACAGAGAAAAATATTAAAAATCAGGGTTTGAATCAGTTTGAAAGTAGCCCTCACAATGTGACTCATTTGTCTTCTCCTCAAAGTGAGATCAAATCTCCAATGAATAATTTACAGTATCCAGTGAAACCTTCAAGCAGTTCATCCTTTTATATGCCAGGGCAGATGCAATATAATCAGACGAGCAATGATATGGTAAGTTCGTACTGGGTTTTGGTGTTAATTTGCAACTACAATGGGCTTTACAATGAAACGTTGCTGTGCAGACGACGTCGCCACCACATTCTGGGCCGTCCCAGTGTCTTCCTGTGGATACGCCAGGAAATTTAATACAGATGCCTGGCGTTTCTCAATCACCTTACAAGACCGTGCATTACTCGGCTGAAGAAGATAGTGGTCACGCAGATGATTCAAAGTTGAAAAATTACGATATGAACGCATACAGCGGCAAGAATCTTCTGCCATATTATGTTACTCCTCCCCGGCATATGGGACCAACGGAGGCAGAAAGGAAAATAGAAGAACTAACGAGGCAACTGGAAGAGCAAATGGAGAAACAAGAGGAAGAGGGAGAATATTTTGGTAAGTTGTACAATTAATATGGTAACCATTTTTCCTCTGATATCATATCGATCTATAGATATGCCATTCCGTCACTAAGGGCTCAAGCCCTTGGATACATTCCCACATTTTCACGACACATTCCTCAGTGTCCAATCCATTTACTTTAACTTACAGCTCAAATTCTTTGCTTGAAAATTGACAAATAACTTATAAAATGCGATTAACTACTAGATTGATCGCCATTTGATAAAAAAAAAGAAAAAAAGATGCAATTCATTCTATATATCTAATTTTTCTTTTTTTTTTATTGAATAAATATTTGTCACCTACCCCATGTCGTTAATCAAGTTCTGGACCTTTATACAATCATAATTCATTATTGTTTTTCCCTCAATCTATAAGCAATCTGTTTTCTCATATTTTGAACAGTGATTGTGAGAAATAAGTGCTAAAATTTCATAAAATTAAAATATAGAGGTGGGAAAGTAATAATAAACTTTGAATTTCAATATTCATCTTGTGGTATCATTTTTATTGCGCATATAAAAGATTAATAAATTGTTATGTATCCGTAACGTTTTTTTTTTTTTGCGTCGCGATACGATTTTTGATACATTCAGTATGTTTTTTCTTATTTGGAACATGCATTTTTCTTTTTCGCCTGGAAACTTAATTTGCATGCGAATTTTGAATGTGTAATAAAATTAACTCATATATCTTGCAACATGTGCTAAGACCTTAACTTTCACATCATAGTTGACCTTCCGCTTTGGTTTCTTTATACTGGAAAAAATAAATAAGGATCCGATTATGGTCGGCATTGGAGCAATCCAATGCTCGATGGCATAATTTTTAATTTTTTCTTTTTTCTCTTGTTTTATTTTTTAAATAAATTCATACACATTTAAATTATCCCACGAAATTCTGCCTTTTGGTATTGTTCGTAAGGAAGTCATGCACAAGCAATGCGCATTTAATGATACATCATGCAAGTCAAGGTGAGGAATGAGAAAAACCTTGATTGGGGATTTTATATTAGTAAAATATCAATGTTTTATGTTCGTCTTAGCCTGCATCGGGTTTCGACTGTGATGTTTCTATTTTATTTTATATTTTTTTTTTCTCGTCCATTGTCTTCGGATTCTCCTGACAATTTGATCCGTTTAACTATTTTCGGTGTCTTTTCCCTTTTCCTCCCGTCCCGACGCCATGTGCGCAAAAAAGTTTTGCGCACTTGCGTCGCTGGCCAAAATCGCGCTTTGGGAAATTGCATTTTCTTTTGATGCCTTGCCGGAATAATGCCGGATGAGGGAAACAGTCGGGAAACCGCGAGAACTTCCCGAGAGAGAAAACATGAATAACGGCATTAATCACGCATATCGTTTCGCATTATGCCGAATGAATCATTAACTTAAAAAAAAAAATGGATTCTAAATTCAACTGCTTGAAAAAGTCGCAAATAATGATAAGAATTTTGAAATTTCTTTTTATTTTTTGGATTGTGCCAAAAAAAACCGTCGTTTTGTAAGTGTTCGATAAAACATGCGAAATTAAAAAAAAAGTTGCGTAATATATGAATCAAAAATACTTTATCCTGGTATATTTATGTTTAAAACATTCAGTAGTTATAACGATTCAAAACATTCGAAACAGTAACCAAATAAGCCGTACAATCTGCGATGCTATTATTATCTTCTGATTCTTATATATATATATATATGAAAAATGTATTGGCGCATAATTTTCAAGGAATCTTTTCATGCTTTCAAAAATTATATAACTTTATATTTGTTTTAATATACTGCATAACTTATTTTGCGCTTCGCATTATTAGTTTATACCATTAGCATATAATTCACTTAATAAGTACTCTATTGTACACATATTTATAAAAATTTAGCATTGGTTCAAAAAAAAAAAAATCGCGTCATTTACCAGGTCCACAAAGTCTGGAAAAGGAAATGGAACATAATGTTTAAGTAAACAAATGAAAATATACTTCGATTTTAAAATATAAAAATTGTGCGGTTTTAGCTTTGGCTTAAAAGATGAAAATCTTGGGAATAACGAATGTTTTCGTATTTTTACTTTTACGATTGTCCTATTTTCATTTTGCATGTTGAAATACAAAATGACAAAGGGTAAAGATGGAACATCACTTATTACATTAGCTTCGGTTGTAATGTCGTCTTTTGGATATTCACGTTCCTTGACAGTAAATGTTTCAAACCTATTTCTGAAAAGTTTTTTTCGTGCTATTGCATTTAATTTGCAAGCCACTTTTGCAAAGACGGACTTTTCTGGCATAAAGAAATGAAAGTTCCTGTTTTAACAACCGAGACGACATATAAATTATGAAACAATTTTATTTTATTTGCTCCGGGATGCAAGCCCAAAAGCGAAATGTTATTTGCTGAATTGCGGATAAGGAAAGAAATGTTTGTTATTTATTGAAAAAATTCTTAATCAAGCTTAATCATGCTTAAATGGTAAAGTCTGCGATTTCGTGTGTTTCTTTTCTTACATACAGAATATTGATGTTGGAATTTAATTTAATGAATGTTGAAGATTAGACGTTAAAGAAAATATTTTGGATGTAGGATTTTTTTTTTTAAATAACAAAATAATTCCAAAAATAAGACATTTACTTAATAAATCAAATCTTTTCTTTAAAGATTTCTGCAAAAAATCTCAAATGTTATTATATAATTTTTTTTTCCTTCTAAAATAGATGTTTGAAATTCCATTGTATTTTTCGATACTCATCATTAAAACGAAATATCTTTAGAATATTATTACAAAGCATCTTATTCAGTTGTTACACATTAAAGAATTTCAAAGTGTATGAAAATTTTATGAATTGATCAGTTATCTTTCCATAACCAAGTTTCATTTTAATAACAATTGTATCAATCTTTCATTCCTATAATCAATAGCCTTCTCCTGAAATATATTTTCCGATACTAACTTTCAGTAATCACGCTGTTAGCAAAAGTTGTAAGTCCTTTTAGATGTTCAAGTTATAAAAAAAAATTTAATTTAATTTTTCTGCTTTGTAGTTTTTTGCATTAATTATTATATGATGTATCGTACAAAAATCACTATTTCAAACTCCTTACATTTGTAATTAGCCAAACATTTTATCATAGCTATTATTTATTTTTTTTTTAATCGAAGTCAGTGTAACGAGTGACGATCACATCTGGATGCGATGTCTTTGGGACAGGAGGGGATAAAACTGCGCAATGACTTAATTTTATACATATTAAATACCATATGATGGAAATGGGATTCGTATGTAACACAGTCGCAGACAACGTCTTTTATAGTTATATGTGCATTATTATTTATATGCTATCTCTTACATGGGAGTCGTTTAAAGATATAACATCCCGCATATAAGGTTTTTACATTAATTTTGTAATTCCTTAATGATAACGTTACATGAAAAAATGTTTGTTTTTTTCTTTTAAATAGCAAATTTTATTTTTTTAAAGGAACTATATTTGTCATTCATAATTTTCTTCAAATATTCTGGATTACGTTTTTCGTCCTAAGTTCAAATGAATAATCGTTACATCTTTTTTCTAGTCCTGTGAAATTTGCACTAAGATAATGAAATCATAATGTGGAACGTTGTATGTAACTTTAATTTAAAAAATATATATATAAGTATGATTTTTTTTTTTTATCAGTCACTTGCATTTCAGTTATTACTTTTTTAAAAATCATACTCGCACCTAAACTAATCCAACGTTCAAATTAGGTTAATCTCGGATTTACATGAGATTTCGGATAAATTTAATATTTTACGTAAGAAATCACAAGGTTCTTTTTTAAATGTCATTCGGTCGAACTGCGGACAAACAATGTCTGTGCTCCATTTGCGTTACACATGTGTGAAGTGAATTTTTCAACTTTATGTTTCAGAACGTCGCATACAAACCAAATATAAAATTTCGAAATTTCATTAAGTTGATTATTGATAAACGCGTGCAGGACAACTGGAAGGATTCGGTTTCATTTTTATCGCAAAATTAGTGTAAATCTAAGAAGTATTTTTTTTCGGTCTCCTTTCAGCCGGTTAGTGATTCGTCAGTCCGCATAAGAGAGCTCGCGGATATAACTGCAGCAGCCCCTTCCGCCGCAGTCATCCCATTTAACGGCACTAACCGTAACCTTACACGCACACGCATTACGATGGGATCTCGCGGTTCGATAAGATAAGGATTTTCGTGTATAAATTTGTCGAAGGATGTGGCGATGGCGTTACAAAAAAAATCATTTTTCACGTGCACCGGGTATTAGTTTTACGCAGGCCCAACCTAAAAGGAAATGAAACGGAAGCATTTTTTCGGAATCTTAAATTTTGTATCCGAAACGGGAGGATACCGTCAGATTTTTCCCGCTTAACATTTTATTCGGACACGAAAATTCCGCCCGCATGTTGGTGCCGGATCCCGCATAACAATAAAAGGTTGACAACTCGAGGAAAGGTGACCTTATGTAGCAGAACCGGCGATTGTCGCTTATAACCGATCGTCAAAAGAACATGCTCCGGGGGAAAATTATCGAGTGTGAAATTTCATACTTTCGTATTTAACGCCTCCCGAAAAATAATACAGTCAAGTAATTATTATTATTGTTGTCGTTGTTGTTGTTACTTTGTTATATGAGAATGATGTTAACGGATAAGCGGAGAGGGCAGGACCCAGTCGCTTGGCAAAAGGTTCAACAATAGCTCTTAATGCATTTGATTACATTTATTCACTTAAGTTATTTAGATGACACTTAAAAGGTTAAACTGCAGTTTACGGTCCATCTGACACCATAAGAAGACGAGGTCGTTTGAGTTTGCGACGGACCATGCCGGGATTATTAATTTATTATAAAATGTAGCTTAAAAGAATAAATAAAAGGAGAAATAAGGGAAAGGGGGGAAAAAAAAAGATTTTTCCCTTTTTAAAATTTTTATTTTTCCGGGCCACCGTCGAAGCTTTTTTACCGGGCCTCTTCGTTATTTCAAATGGAATCCTCCGTTGCTTTTATATTTTATTCATTTATTTACTTATTTATTTATTTACTTATTTATTTATTTATTTATTTTTTTTTTATTTATTTTTTTTTTTAAATGCTTTTTTGTAACGCGCCAAATTTAACTCAGGCATACTTTATGTAAATTATTGATAATTGAAGCAATTGAATCAAGCTTGAATAATTTTCACGCTTGGTATCTCGGTTTATGCCTGTTCGAATCATTGTTCTTGTACTTGAAGGTTACAAAAGCTTCTCTTGGTCAGCACTGTCCCCGGGTATGCTCTTTTCGCTGCATTAAGATTTAAGAAAATCCTCACGGTTAAAAAAACGAGAAAAATCGACAATCTAAAGAAAAGCATGCACAATGTCCGAAAGAGATTTTTAATATTCAACTTTTTTCCGGACATAGTTTTTTGATTTGAAACAGTTCCACATTTAATCTCGCAATGTTTTTTTGACAATATGGAAAGTCGTATTTCGTTCATCGTATTCTGTAGAAATCGCATGGATGACATTTTCCTTCGAACGGTTTTTTTTTTCTTTCAGAAAGATATTCACTGTGCAAGAAATGTTCCCGTTAGTATTTTACACGTGTACTAGTAATATGCTGCAAAATTCAGGCTGCAATTAATTTCATATGATGAAATACAAAAGGATAATTCAGTTCTGATTTGAATTTTTCTTTTTTCTTTTTTTTTTTAATAATTGAACTTTTTAACATTTAATATAAAATATTGTTTGGAAAAGAAATTTCGAGTTAGTTAACAAAGACGTATAATTTTTTCTTCGCGGAATACTTACATTATATTTCTAACACTTTCTAGGGGAATACGTACATTGTTGTTTTTTTCCCTCTATTTCAGACAGAAAATAATATGAATTTATAAACATTAACAATTGCTTCGAGTGGTATAAGATAACTTCATTAATTGTTATTTATATAAATATACGATATCAAGCACGATTTTTTTTTTCAAACGGTCTACTATCGAAAATAAGAATTGCATTATTACTGGAAATTTCAAATATTCATATCAAAAAATCTGTTGATTATACATATGACATTACGGTTATTTGGTAAATAATTGCGTGTGTAATGTTTAGTAATCTGTACACATTAGTTGTTGGATTTAAAAAAAAAAGTTGCAATTTTTTTTTTTTTTTATCTGAAGGTATCGCATATAAAGACCGCGTATGGCTCTGATAAAAGTCTGATATTTAACTTGCTGAACTGATATTAAAATATCCTTCAGCTTGTACAGGGAGCGGAAGCATTTTTCGGTATAGCCTGCATCGGCTAACGTCATCTTCATCGAAACATCTTCAAACGTGCTATAACGAACATCAATGAATTGTTTACAGAGCGCCAATAATCTTACAAAACGGATTTTAAAAAATGGATTACAAGATTGAACTATGCTGAATTTTTTAAAATTTTATCGTATACCTGACGTGCTAAAGGACATTAATTCTCCGCGTTCGAATAATATCGGTTATAGCATCGAACAATCGATTAATCAGCAACGGCACAAACTTTGTTTTTTTTTCTTTTTCTTTTTAAACAATTTCAGAAAGTCATCTCTCATAATTTTTTTTAAATCCTTTTTCTCACTTAAAGCAAAAACGAGAGAGAAACGAAAAAATTTGATGCGAAGGAATGAGCCGCCTGCATAACGTGGCAGAAGGCTCGTAAAGTCGTAGAAAGCCTTTTTATAAATTCAGCTGTGGTATTTACAAAAATTGCATCAACTTTCAATAAAGCTTCGATCGTAATGAGTTTTCGTATTTTTCCGTTAGAGCATTTATAATGAGCTTAATTTGGTTTACGCATTCAAGCATTGTCTCAAGCCTTAATTAACTTTATTTATAATTTAAATTTGGCCACGACCGCCTCCATTTGCCGGTATAGACGAAGTCTTATTTATGCTTACGACCACGACGATGATTTCGCGCTGAAAAGGTTCTCGCCGGGACGTTGCAGCAGCGGCCGTCGGGGGGCGCGAAACGAGGTTTTCGGGGAGAAGAAGCGTTTCGCGGGCGTCGGAAGGATTCGGTTTTAACGTCGAAAATCGGAGCTCACCTCGGTCAGCGCATTGCCAAGATGGCGAAGCTTTTGGGGCCAATAATCCTGGGCTTTTTATTACGTTGATCGAGAGGGTAAGGCGGGGGCTTTCCTTCCTTCGCGCTTTAGGTCTTCTATTAATAGGAGCGGTTGCCTGGCAAGTTAAACGCGGCTCCGGAAATCGGTTTTTCTGTTGCCTTTCGGGAATTTTGTTTTTAAAAAAGGATTTCACATGTGGTGACCGACGTGAGTTCGCGCTTGAGGAAATGCCTTCGATTTTTCCTGTGCCCGTGACTGTTTCATTTTGTTTGGGAGTGGTGGCTTTTAACCGTCGGCCAATACAAGGGATGATCCCTTTGCGTTAGATTAAATTTAAAAAAAATTCGCGAACCCGCGAAGTTAGCTCCATGGGAAAGGCTCCTTTTGCCGTATGACAACATGGTGGGAATATCTGAAAAATTGCTGAAGTTTGTTTGGTTACCACTTAATAAATGATTCTAACACTATGAGTTGGTTATTATTGGTGTTGCGTAAGTGTTAATGGTTTCGATAATGTTAGCATTGATTTCAAATGAGGCTGCCAAGTTGCTGGTTGCTTTCATCAATATTAATGCTACGATGAAAAATGAGATTTCAGCACTCTCTGCACCTTTTCGCAATAACGATCTTACTCCAAAATCAAATAAATCTCCGAGTCTTCAGAATCGTGAACAAAATAATTCGCTTACAACAACATTATTAAATAAAATTATCAGTTGGTTTCCCAACCTGGGGGAAACACGAGTAAAATCAGCGTTGCATTAGCATCGCTTATAACGTAATTTCGAGTCACATTTACGATCGGAGTTTTCCTTTCTTTAATATTTTCCTCTAACATTTACAAAGGTAAATGGTAAAAACGTGTAAAAAAAAATAAGTTCCTTCTGACGTGTATTTTTATTTTTAAAGAGAAAAAAAAATCAACAGAATTAACATTCGTGATATATATATTTATTAATATTTTCTGCAACCTTGTTAACTCATTGTTATTTATGATTTTTTAATATATTTTGAATAATAGAAAAAAAATATATATTTTTATGCATCAGATTATCATTAATGAGAATATAAAATAAAAATTAAATATAAAATTTGATATGTAGTACTTATTGAAAAATAACTTAATAACGTTACGGTTAATTATTAATGTTTTTGTATCAAATATATTGAAAACGTAAAAGATAAAACGTATTTAAAAAATGGATGCCATAATTATCTGTTGTGACGAAAATTTCAAATATGTTTTTTGGTATGCATATTTAACTTTAATGCTACATATTTGCACAAAGCTATTGATAATGACATCTCACTAATTATTTTTCTTTTAACTAATATTATATTATGAATCGATGGCCGCTTCTGCATGGATTGGTATCTAAGGATTAATCATTTGCTTAACAGAATTTTTTTATAAGTACGTAAGTCAATATCAGAATTTTGCCAAAAGCCAAGATATAAATTTCTGATTCTATTTAGTTAAATCTCCGATTTTTACTCATATAAATATACATTGATATCTATAGATTGCAGCCACCTTTAGGTAATAATGAATTAAACCTTGGTGTAACCAGGAGAATTGCTTTTTTCAATTTTTTTTTTAACATAAAAAGTTTAACATTCTTACAAGATTTTTTTTTTGAATAATCGATTTGTTATTGTTATAAGAAACTATTCTTCTTCTGTTGTCAGTTTGCGTATTGGTGGGTGTAGCTTAAGATATGCCAAACTAAATAAATGGCTTTCAATTTAAGGATTTAATGCGAAACGTAGCGTTACAACCGAAGTTATTAATAATTATTATAAAAATTTATCATGCCCTTGAAAATTTTCCGAATACAGCATCCAGTTCATAAGCGAAAAGACAAATTTGTTTGCATTGCATTTCGAATACGCTTATAAGAGCTTTCAATTCAATTTCAGTTGTATAATTTATTTTTTTTTTTACGTTGGATTATTAATCGTTATAAGCGGCACGGCACTAACTTATAACACTGTATTCGAATAACATACCAAAATAGTGACAAATATTTTTTCAGTTGTCATTCGTAAAAGCAATCCGAAGAATTTTACGCCTTAATACTTCGATTTAGGAACTTCAAGAACCTTAAAACGTTTATAGCGTTTCAATGTTTAATACACGGTTAATTTGACTATTTGATTAACATATTTTCTTAATAATATTATAATTTGGGCGTGTTAAATGTCAAAGTGACACATTAAAGGTCACAGGTAGGTAGGAGAGTTTCAATTTTTTTCTAAATAAATTAACACACACATACATAAATGTATATTATAGATGAGATTAAGGAATTTCAAAAAGTTATGCAGTGATAAGTTTGATAATGTCAATTATTCATGTACAGAGCAAAACAAATTTAATTATATATTATTAATAGGCTTAAGAAAAATATATTATAAAGTAGAATAGAAAATAATCTTTATCACAAACATTTTTTTTTCAAATATAAATTTTTTATCTAACAATATAACAATTGTTTTTTTTAAATGTAATTTAAATTATAAAGATGAATACACATTTTTAGGGAATATATATGATACAAATGAAATCATATTAACAAAACCTTATGATTATTTATAAAATTTACGAATTTTTATGCATTGCATTAACCTCTGAAAATGATTAAAGTGTGATTTTATATATATTTTATACATTATTAACATTTGCTCTTAATTAAATATATATAATTTTAAAATTATATATATTAAAATAATAAATATATATATATATATACACATACACATTCACATGCAAGCCACGTGTATATTTTGATATCAATTAAATAGCAATTATAAATTAATTAAAAAAAACAATATTAACCAATAATTAAATAATATATAATTTTATATTAATCAAAACATATTTAATATCAATGATTCTTGTTGATATGACTTGATTTACGAATATTGATAAATCATCGCACCAAGTTAATTTTTACCGAGGAAGGCTACTTTAACAACAGCGTTTAGTTATAACATTCAGGGATGGAGCCGGAGTAGTAAAAATTTAGCAAATATTATCTGCAGAGAAAATTGCCAATCACCATATATCACCAATCACTGGATTTTTCGTTCTTAAACACATTATAAAACCGCCTGACATTTTCACCATGACGCGAATAGCGTAAAAAATATATTTTTCTAAAGTTAAGCGCCGGCCTTTTTACAGTAGTCGGGTATAAAGAAATGTACACCTTGTGCACCTTCTACTCAGCGTTAACGCATGTTCTGTTATTTATAGAATATATCGAATAACTCGCAATACAAATAATATACACATATTGTGGTGGTTCCTAATATGCTTCGGTCCATGAAAAAAATTTTAGCGAAACTTTTCTTTTTCACTTAATGTTAAGTATGAAAATGCCGTTAATTTGTTAATAAAAGTGACGATTAACGAAACTTTTGAGGTTTTAACTTTTCTTACTGTACAATGCAGAAAGTGAAGTTTGTTATTGACTCTTTTTTCTGTCCGAGATTTGTTTCTGCGGTGCTCGGGACCGTGGCCAAAGCTCTGACATGGCCTGTGACTCGTTTGTAAGCGTCGACCTTTGTAAGTGAATGCCATGAATCATTAATGCATTATAATATATATATATATATATAAGTATATGAAATTTCATTCTCACATTATGTAGGGGAATTTTCAGTTTCTTTATTTAGTTCGAGCTTTAGGGTACGTATCTCTGTGAAGTGAATATTATGTGATTACAAAAAGGTAATATTTTTAGCTCTCTTTAAACAATATTCTTTTTCATTCTCATTCTTCGCAAAAAATAAAATACAAAAAAAAATTTAACTTTGGAAAAAGTATGGTAAAATTTGTATACAGACATATATAATCTGTTGAAATTTAGAATTCGCTTAGGAAGATTTTAAAAAATTTTGTGTCATTTTAAATATTAAAAATTAATCCAATTTTTTCATAAAAGTTTCTTTATTAAATATTTACAGATTTACAATAACTTACTCATAGATTTGAGGTTATAAAGTTAAAAATCCGGTTAAAAATATAATTTTGCGTTTATGTACGGGCAATGCGAGTAGTACATGATATTTTATAGCCGGGTTGACCCCCGGCTTGGGGGATGTTCAATTTTCAGGCTTGGGGGATGAATAAAATAATTTCATCTCCGCTTAGCGGGGTTTGTTTCCCGTCCTCGCGTGTCAACGAAGGTTTTCGCTGTATGTTGCCGTGTTCTTTCCTCAGGTATCTGCCACACCTGCGGCGAAAAGGTGACGGGAGCCGGGCAGGCGTGTCAGGCCATGGGGAACCTCTACCACACGAACTGCTTCATTTGCTGCTCCTGCGGACGAGCCTTGAGGGGCAAGGCCTTCTACAACGTGCACGGGAGAGTCTACTGCGAAGAGGATTATCTGGTGCGTCGTTTTGAAAGAAAAGTTTCTTCGGCCGCGTTCGAAAACCGCTTCCTATCTGAACGCCGAAAATTTTCCTTTTGCAGTATTCCGGATTCCAACAGACGGCGGAAAAATGCGCAATTTGCGGTCACTTGATAATGGAGATGATTCTTCAGGCGATGGGAAAGAGCTACCACCCGGGCTGCTTCCGGTGCTGCGTGTGCAATGATTGCCTCGATGGGGTGCCCTTCACCGTCGACGTGGATAACAAAATTTACTGCGTGAACGACTATCACAGGTGACAACCGAATTGTAATCTTGCTTTTGCCTTGTCGAACACGGCGGATGTTACACACGGGAAAGCTTGAGGAATTCGTATGCACGTAGTTCGTTTTTCGTAAAAGAAAACCACCGGAGTCCTCGAAGTTTGCCACTTCGTGTACGTAATTCAGGTTCTTCGTCAAATTCAGGGAGAATTCAGCTTCCGGTCACGGCTCCTTTTTCTGTGGACCTTTTTCATTCTTATCTGAATTTGAAAAAATTTTTTCATTGAGTGCTTTTGGTGCCAGACCCCGAAGAGTGTCGAAGATGCGGGCGTAACTGGGAGTGTTAAAAATTTACAAATTCTTTTTCCGTTCCCCACGTGCGGTGCACATGGTTTTCGCTCCCTTTCCCCTCTTGCTGCAGCGTTAAATTTAAATTCTTTTATTTTTCAGAATGTTCGCTCCGAAATGCGCGGCCTGCGGCAAAGGAATCACACCGGTGGAGGTGAGCTCTCCGGGTGGTGCGGTTTCCAAATGGAAATAAAAAAAAGAAAGTAAAAGCGTAGATCAAAAGCGTTTCTTGCATTTCTTTCAGGGCACGGAAGAAACCGTTCGCGTCGTATCCATGGACAAGGATTTCCACGTAGATTGCTACGTATGCGAGGTAAGGCGACACTCCCGGCGGATTTTACCGGCGTCAAAAGGTGGATTTTTCACTAAGCTAATCCCCGCCCCTTTTTCCCTTCAAAGGACTGCGGAATGCAGCTGACTGACGAGCCGGACAAGAGGTGCTACCCGCTGGAGGGAAGGCTTCTCTGCAGAGCCTGCCACGTCGTCAGGATCAGCGGTGACCCGAGACAGCAGCTTCAAGGAGTGTCCGCCAGCTACCAGTACATGGGTCACGGCTAGGAAACCGTGCCTTTGTTAACGATCACGCCAGCAATACTCTTTCCAGTTTATTAAGCGTTAAATTTGATATTATATTTAACAACCCAAAAATCTCGGTACCCTAAAAATTTTCGCGCGGACGGGTTTCTCGCCCCTTCACAAGACGGGCCCGTTGATGGATAATTCTAACGAAGCAAACCGTTGTACAAAGTTATTTCATGCGACAATGCAAATTTTACCCTAACAACGATGTAAAACTGTTTCGGAACGAGCCGCGAAAGTTAATTTTAAAGCAAATGGTTTCTTTTTTTTTTTTTTTTTTTTTTTTTTGTTTAATTTTTAATTCGTCTTCGTGTCGGGACTATTGTCGCGAATAAAATTTTGAAGCGCCAGAAATCCAGACGGTGGCAGCGGAAGCGCCCTTGCAGCGTCCACGCTTTGTTCTCTGTGATCGCTGCACTCATGGACTTAAAAAGAGTGACGGTTTTCATCACAAAAATGCAAATCGAGATCCAACGGTTGCGATAGATTTGTGAGAAAGTTAAAAATGTGTTGACTCTTAAGTCCGAATCGCGATTTTGGTGTCCATCATGAAGGAATCAGCCAGGTTAAAATAAAGCATTTGAGAAATTTTTTATTTGTTTCTTTATTTACAACCTTTTACTTTTTTTTGCAGAGCATGCACGTCAGATTAACAATCTTTGTGAAAGCTTCTGATTGAGTTAAAAACGACATGAATGGATTAAAGAAAAGAAGAAAAAAGAAAAAATCTAAATTGAGAAAAGTCCAAAAGAAGGAATGAATCGAGAGTCGACATTTTTTTTTGTTTCAAAATGTTCCGAATTGTGATAGTCGTGTTTTTCTTTGCAGTCAAAAATTTCATTTCAGTTTTTTTTTCTTTCTTTTGTTTTCTTAAATCAAAAAGGTACTTCGCATTTTGATACGTGCTAAAATTAATACGCTACGAAATGAAACTGCTTTAACAAACGACAGAAACGTATTCTCTTATCGACCTGTCCGAAGTCAGCCGCTCGAAGCACATCGGTGTCCTCCGTTCCGCAAAGTTGCTGCACAAATAAACAGGGCGAAATATATGGATGCGAAAGCAACATTATTAGCCGGCCATTTCGCTAATAAAAAATTTTGGGCTGACGTTTTCCATCGGAAATTTCAAACCGGTTGAGCGACTGATGGTGTTTTAACATGTAATTCAGTCGGAAAGCCGAGAACAAATCTGGTCCTCTGCCATCGCGACAGTCTTCCATTGGATTGCTCTCATCACAAAATGCAACAACTTAAAACTTGGGTTTGCGGATCGAAATTGTGAATTATTCGAGAGCTGAAAGTTTCTTTAATTGTTATAATATGCATTATCAGTATATCTAATTTTAACCATTTTTTATCCCAAACGTCAAAACACCTAAAAACAGTAATTATTCAGGTACCTGGATGCTAGCTAAATTGCCGAGCTTGGTCGGGGATAGAAAATGAAAAAATGCCTCTTTTATTTCGTGAGGCCGCTGTCAGAATGAGAGAAATTTTCACAAAAAACAATCCCAACAAGCTTATGCTATGAATAAATAAAATTTAACAGAGTTTAAATAAATAACTGCTATATCGCGTTTGAACGAGTCATATTAAAAAAAATTAGGGTTCAAAATAAAATGAAACACCTGGGAAGTATACAGGATAAAATATACATGTACTTTATTACAAAGAAATGTTTGTTAGTCTTGCTTGGCGAAAAGAATGAGAAATGTGAAAGATAATTAGTAGTGCAGAGGATAAGCCTAAACTAATCTGCCATATTGCGGGACACAAACCTCAATTTCTTTTCCATTCTAAGGTTTCCTTATGCTGCTGCCACGTCTCAACGTAATTCACATCTAAGCGACGCTGCTTCCCATTAACGGCTCAAGGTCATGTTCCGCCTGAATGTCAAAAATATTAAGTTTTCGCTTGGAACAAAAATTTTAAAACTTCGCAAATCTCGGAATTATTTAGATATTTAATTTAGAAAGAAACAGCCCAAGCTTGCAAAAAAGAGGCATTAGATTTAAAAAACGTTATGAAATTCGTTCAGACACGTTTAAGCATCAGCCGTTCCTTCGTGATTATCGAAATCAAGGTGGACACTTCTGACATTATTCGCTTTATTTTTCTTGAAAAAAAAAAAAAAAAGAGGCCGGAAACCCTTTTGTATGTTAACAAAATGGCGGAAAGCCAAAATAAGAAACGGTTAATTAATTCGCGTTGAATTCAATCTGTATCATACGTGGAAAACTGCGAAAAATCTTGTCAGATCGCAGAAAGTCCGAGAATCAATCAAGAGGTTACTTTTTTATGTTTTTACCCGATAAAGCATTCCTTATACATTTATAAAATAACCCACCGATGTGTTTCCATTCCTGTGCGGCCTCTTTGACCCCCGTTTTAAAGTCACGTTTAGTTTCACCTACGGATCTTTGCAATCCTTCTTTTGCCTCAAAATATTGATGTTTTAACTCTTCCTTAGTTTTCATTAAATCACCTTTTTTCAATTGAATTTTATCTTGGTAAGTTGACGTAAAATCCTTGAAGGCACCTTTTTGCTCTTGGTACATCCTTTTGATCTGCTCCCTATTGGGTACAGGTTTAATCCATCCCCATTTCTTCAGATAATTAATGGAAATGGTCGTGCCACCTAAAAATCATTCAATTCATAATGAAATGTTGCATTCTCGATGCAAGGCAAAAAATCAAATTCCGCAACTCAAAAATGTCAAACTTCGGATTCACTCACCCAGCGATACGGTATACCTAAGGGGAGTCGCGATTTTATAAAGAGTATAGGCTACAACCACGTCGCCTGCTTTTGAAGACTTCACATTTTCAATCCAAGAGTCAGGGGCACCCATCGATTCCAACAACTCGGCTACATTTATTCCACTGCAACAAACCAAGAGCACATTGTTAGCAATGTGAAAATACAAAAAACCAATTCATTTAAATAAAGGAAAAATAACCGGCATTCAGCATTACCTTTAAATTGACATTTTTTATTTTCGCAATTGCAAAATTTTATTTTGCACACCACCATCTTAGAAAAATGGCGAGAAATTTCATGTGCAAGTCAAAAATGAAAATTTACAAAAATTATGATTATCTAAAGCCAAAACAGCAATATGTGTATGCAAAATATAATATACAATTTGCACATACATTAAATTTTCTTAAAATATTTTTTGTAAAACTTAATAAAATTTCAAACAAAAAAAATTTTTTTTTTCAAATTTTACAGATTTGCTAGTCAGGCAATTTTAATTTTTTCTCTATGAACTTCATTATTAATCTCTAATATTCAAAGCTATATATTCTTTTTTAACATTTCATCATTTTTCTTGCAGAACTTTTAAAAAGTTATCTGGCAATGAAAATATAAAATATGTGATTGCTACATTTTTTTTTATTTAACAGTATGTTTATTGTTATATACAGGATTCAGTTTATAAATACATAAAAACTAAATAAATTATTTACAATTTCAAATTTTAAAAATCATATCCACTACTATATCATTTGAAATTTAATATTTTATTTCTCAGACAAAATGTTTTATGTAATATGCTTCATCTTATTAATTATGTATTTCAATTACCCTAAAAAGTGAGACTAAACTTAATAATGAAACTTTTTATATAAATAAGATATACAGTGGAAATATAATAATATATGCAGTTATGCATATTAAGATATGTATAATATAAACAATTAATATAATATAAGATACACAATTAAAATAATAATTTTTTTATTGTCAAATTTTTTATTTAGATGACTTGCAGAAACAATAAAATAATGTCAGTAAAAATAATGAATTTTGTCATACTTCTGAAATTCATTGCATTGTTTTTGATATCAATAAGTGACAAGGCTTCTTTTTTTAAATCTTTTATGTTGTGGTAAAAATTAATGATTGCTATTAAGAAATAATTCAACAACTTCTTTTATGTATATTCATTATTATTTTGCAGTACATATTTTAATAAGACTAATATAAAAATGAAAGTATAAAGGAAAAAGATCTGCAATTGAGCAAAAAGAGAAGTTTCTTAGAGCCTTAAAAAAACATATAGTTTAGAAAAAAGAAATACTGATTACCAAAATTGAGTATTAATTTTTTTTCCTTTTAGCAGGTAAAATATACCAGTTAAGCTTATCAAGAGATAAAAGTAATAAGTTTCAATATTTCAAGGAAATGGAATTCGATAATTAGCTTTTTTAAAGTACGTTTCAAAAGGGTTCTGTCCCTTTATTTGAATTAATGAAAAGCACTCACCTGACAGCTAAATAGTAAAAACTTCCGAACCAAAACAGTGAAGTGATAATGTGAACTGGGACAAGAACGTACCAGTATTCCTTGTACATTTTTTTAAATTTTTGCACAAGGGACAATTTCTTACTCTCGTCTTCAACTTTTTGCTTTGTATCATCGCGCACACTGGGAGGCGAACCACTACTTATGTATCTACATTTTGTAAATAAAGAAGTTTCTTTTTTCAAATCGGTCCTCCACAACTTAACACGTGACTCACAAATAAAGGAATGATGAAAAAACGAGGACACTATAGGAAAGCGTGGTTCAATGAAAACGCCAAGCTCTCGTTTTAACCGATATCGACAGCTGGAAAGTGAATTTCTCGCACACTGATCCAAAATCATAAAGATTCTGCGTTTTGGAAGCGACATGGGAACAACGCAATTTGCCATGCTGTTAAATTCGCTAGAGGCGAAGTCGATATAAGCAAACTGCAGTAGCTTTTTTACATTGCTTGATAATTTAAAAATGATGTTAATTATTATTATAAAATGTATACACTAAGATAGTATATTACGCTTGATGAAAATTTAGGTTTCGAGAATTTCTTCTGCTACGTTTCCTGTTCTGCCAAAACATGCCGCGGTTATATTTAATATTCAAGATTATTTTGCGGACTGAAGTGATAAATCTGCCCGTAAGAGAGTTATTAAGCTTTGTATTATCAGCAAAGTAAAGTTCTTTTTATCCATAATGCATTTTTAAACTAAACAAAATTAATAATAATAAGAAAAGACTGAAAATTATTTGTTTAGAACGCGAGAGAAACTTTATGAGGAATGAAAACGCTAACGAAGAACACAAGATATGTTTAAAATATTAAAAATTATGTATTAAATACGTTGATCGCATTATAAATATAGTGATAAACCTCTGATAAATAAAAGCGAAGAGCGCGTAAACTATAAAATTAAATTACGATACAAACGGTCAAACACACTTCACTCCCTTTTCCAACGACTTTCGCGTTTTCTTACCCTGTGATTTTTATTTTGGATTTGGACAAAATTAAAATCTCAGCCAAAAGTGAACGATCACTCATTCAACATAAATCGTGGAATACAAAGGAAATTATTCATGTTTCCCCGCATTAAATGCTTTTTTGTTATTTAAAATTCGAAAATTCTCATAAATCTATTTTAAAAATTTGAATAAAAAACTCATGGTTTTGTAATTTTTATTCTATTTCAAAAATTTTTCGATTCATCTTTCCCTCGGACAGCATTTACTTACCCAACGTACATCAAGCTTGAAGAAATTAACTTCTTTTTCTTACAGCCATTCGAGAGAAAAAACTCGGTTTCTTCATAGGTTTAATTGATTAAATTCTTTACACCAGTTTACCATCTTTAAACAAAATAATTGCGATCGATCGTCCAATCGATCTGGTTTTTAAACATTCGATTATCTCGATATATGATAAATGTGAGTCACATGAAAAGAAGCTACAGTTTCAACTGAATCGAAAACAAAACGGTGAGTTGTACCATTATCCTATCGTTTTCTATTCCTCGCATTCTAAGCTAATCTGAATTGATCAATATCAATGTAGTGGAGTTAAAAAATGTATACGTAAAACTTTATTAAGTTCACTTATATTGTCCATAAAACAGAATACTTTCGTAAAAGCACTTAAATTTTAAATTCCACAATTTCGTTTGGAATAGAATAATGCGATTTGACAAATTTAAAATATCCGATTATAAGGTTTAGGTTTTTCAACCAATTTTTTAAGGCACTGCCAAAATATTTTTAAATATATTTCATTCAGCGGTCGTAGGCTCGCTATGAATAAATAACTTTCAAAATTCTTTTTTTAAAAAAAACTAAATATTCACAAGGTTCTAATACAATTAGATGAATAAATTATTGGAAAATAAAGTTTTGGGATAAGTGAATGATATTCAATTTTCTAATTTTCAATTATGTACGCATGCATTAATAGATTTTGCCGTTATGTATTAATGCATTTCTCATTTTCTTCCTCAGAAAGTAAAAAAAAATTGAATGCATTTATGTAGATCAGAATACATATATTATCAATGAAAGGTTTTCTTTTGTTAACAAAAGAAATATCGAAATTCGGATGTGCATGAAAGTAAAAAAAAAATCAATGGATCCATCTTTTTTCGATTTTGCTTAATACTAATGAAAGACAGTCCATTTGGCAAGTTAAAAAACAAATTCAACTTGCTTTTTTTTAATTAAAGCAACCTGATCTTCATAAAATCAATTAATAAATTGAAATAAATTTATTTATTTTTTTCCGAAATTTGATGACAGAATGACTTTAAAACATAGAAGTGTTAGGTGCCAACATGCCAAATATTAAAGCTGAAAAATAAGCTTTTATCTGAGTTATTAGGTTTTTTTGCAATTCCCAAAATTTTATTTTCAAACGCAAGCACAATTGATTGAAATACAATAAAAAAATTTTTTAAAAAATAATCCGATTTTCTTAAAATTTACTATAAAAATCACCTTTATATTTTAAATAATTTAAATGTTTCTAAAAAAAATAATTCAAGTAAAAAAACAAGAAAAAACTAAAAATAATGGTAACCCAATTTACACAATAAAAAGTGTATTTATTATAATAATTATAAATATATATATATATATATATATAATTATTGCATTATATTCTCATATTTATATATGCACACAATTTATATACAAATAAAAAAGTTAGACATTGTATGATTTCTAAGATTATTAAAAAATTTTCTTGTCATTTGAGGTTTATTTAATAGTTATTTTAGATCTGCGACATTTCTTTCGGTGCTACAGCTATTTGCCTGATTCACTTGTCTTGGTTGTCTACTACCAATAAGTAATTAATAAGAAGCCATAATTCAGTGCAGAGTTGGATGCTAGTATCAAAGATCGGTAAAAATATCTACTCTAAGGTTCGAATGTTAAGCGATAAACTGTGCTGAGAAGTATGTCTTTTGGAAATGGAAATATTTCCGCATCATATGCGGCATAGGGCACAGTCCTTACGCAGCATGTTTAACTTGTGAGCATATCCACGGAATTCGAATCGCTACGGTTGGGCAAATTGCATTAGTTTCAATGAATAATTCACACTTGATTTCATAGGCACTTACTTATCAGGCTGAATCGGAGAGTGATAGTTAAAATCAGGAGGAAAAAAAATCTTCGGAAACCTTCATAGCACTTTGAACGTGGATTTCTAACAATTACTTCCGGAAAGTTTAAATGTATCAATTAATAAATAATATTGTTCCTGGCTAGATGGAAAAGAAATAAATATGAATACCAATACGAATCTTTACCAGCAGATTGCATATACATATATTCAATAAACCGAAACTTTATTTCATACATACTTTATTATGCGCGTAAACATATATTTTGATAGAAATATCATGATTCTGTTAAATTTTATATTGTCATTTTTAACAAAAAAATAAATTTCCAGCGCGAAAATTAATTTTCCAACTAACCAGTTTTAACACATCAAAATCTTGTTTTAATTAGCTTGACTGTAAGTTACCTATTAAATTCTTTTTCCATTAGTTAAAACACTAATGCAAGTTATGATAATAATATGTTACTGTGACCGAAAAAAATACGAATAAAATGAAAATTTTTAAATATACAAATACTGGATACGAAGCTGAACTTCAGCCGCCTAAAAATTCAACAATGATCTACGAACCCATGTTTTTTTCTATAATTAAATATCGGGCAAAATATAAATTTTCATAATTTTAAAGCCTTTCACAGCCATTTTCATTTTTTCGACAGTGTCTTATTTAATTAGCTGCCATGAACTGTATTTAAAAGTAAAAGAGCAACGTTTTATATTATTAGCAATTATTAATAATATGATAAGAGTTAAAAAAACCGCTGAGAAAATAATTTTTATTTCGTAATAATTCCTTAAGTATGATTTTTTAATGTTTGTTTTGATTTTAGTTTGGTAATGGTCTTGTAATTTATATATTTCGATTAGGAATAGTGTATAAAACCTAACTTCTTAAAAAATCTACTTCAGTTTTCTCCGCGATTCAAACCATTTATTTTCCCAGCTACATTTCTGTTTGGGAATCTATAGAAAATATAAGCGTAAAAGATCATAATCTTCTAAATTTTATAATTTTATGTCAAAGAATTTCCGAAAGTAATTTAGCAAGCATTTAAAAAACATTTAACTATTTCTATAAGATGACCTCCTATATATAATGAGTTTTTTAACGGAGCTTGTCAATTTTAAGCTATAGTTATAATATAATTAGTCAAAAATTCGAGAGTCATTAGATTGTAACACTTTATAAAAATTTTACTTTATTTTTTAAAATAAATACTGTACTGTCTAGTTTGGCCATCAACTAAGTCATAATAGCGAATCTTTGAAAATTGATAATCATAAAAAACTAATCTGATAATAATCATAATACTAAACGATAAAATTAAGCAGAATAATTGTTTTAATGTTTCAACTTGTGTAATAAATTTTTACGCAACATTTAAAAAAAATTTTTTTTATCAACTAAAAAATTTCATGTTTCTGATATTTTTTTGTTCACTTTTTTGCAAGGTAGTTTTCTATTGATATCAATTATTCGATTATTTAAATGATTATGAATGTAATTAAAAATAAAATGAAACTGATATTAAAACGTTAGATTCTTTAACAAGAGCTGTACAGCTATCTCGTATATATGATTGATTGTTGTCGAAAAAAAATAATAAAAAATCCTACAGGATATATTCGGATTTTCTTATCCACGGCTTAACTTTGCAGTGTATATTTTAATATGATTCCCTTCTAATTTGAAATATAAAAACAGTGAAAACTAAATTTTCCATTATGTTTTTACCTTAGGTTAAATCCTTTAGAGAAATTAGAATTACATAATCGCATATTATTATTAATTGCTTAGCTGCATTAAATAGTAGTCTTATAAACTACAGACCTTGGAATATATAAGGTCCGTACAAAATTTTAGGATTTAATTCAGATAAAACATTGATGAAACATAATTTAAGGAGTATGTCTCGTGAACACATAACAAATCTTATTTAAATTAATTTGAATGCCCTCTCCTCGAATCAAAATCTGCGGTCTTATCAGAGATCTTCATAGTATTATACACATTTTTTTATATTTTCTCTTCTATAAATAACGACTTTTCGTACAACATAATCTTGAATTTTTAATTATCAACACGCAGAGCATTCCCAAATTATTCTTCAGCAATCAATTTCTCTTTTCTATCGTGCTGTCCTGGGTGATGCCTTACTTCGAGGCGAAGTCGGAGGCAAATGCTTTTTATCAAGTAACGGACTCAGGAAAGTCTTCGACCTAAAATTATTAAATACTTACTTATCAAATGCAATATAACAGTAACTGTTTACTTTACTTACATAATTACATCTAACAAATGAGTTCAAGCAAACATTTATAAAAGATGTGATTTTACATTAATCTTATTCCACATAAAAGACATTAATCATGCTCTCTAATTCATATATAAAAAGTGTTTTTATTTACAAAAATATAGGTGCATCAATTAATATTTAAAAACTTTTTTGTGTACACAAATAAATATGTATTAAAACAAAGATCATTTTAAATTAGATATAAAATTTTACACTTCAAGAGAGTTTTTAGACATTAAAAATTATGAAAAAATGAAACATAAAAATTTCATTTTCAAAATAAATAACTTTGCATGCACTGCTATACAAAACGAAATTACTGCATAAATTAGTCGGAGCTTACCCAAGACTATTCACTCAGGACCGGTAGAAGCGACCAATAAAAATAAAGAAAATTTATTAATGAAATTTCTTCATTATAATCAAAGATAGTTCTTGAGTTAAAATTTACTTACAATTCTATGCTTTGAATTGTCGACTGAGGGCAAGTTTGATCGACTTTAACGTGGCAAGCTTTATGACATTTAAACAAACAATCCCTACATTCGTAACCAGTTTTACCGAATCTTCTTGGTATTAGAGTGGCACATACTTCACATGTTGTACTTCTGCAAATAAATGAAATATTTGCCAATTATAAACGCTTAAAAAACGCTTTAAAAATTCATAAATTATGAACGATACATTAAAAAAACTGTCATCCTAATCTCAAGAATTTTTTTAAATTTAAATTTCTTATAAAAAGCACAAATTTAATAAATTTCAGTTTGCATGATTTTTTAATGCATTTTTTGAAATGCTATTTTAATTTTAATAAGGGCCAAATTTTTTAAAATATTGTTATAAAATAAAAAAAGCGGATAAAAACAATTACAAAAACTCAGCAGCAGCAAAATAGTGACCATGAAGGAATTTCATAAAGGAAATTTAATAGTAAAATTAAAATCTAATTTATTTCTGATATTCTAATACATGTGAAAATATAACTGATACATACCCCGAAAAATGTTTAGCGATGAATGTATGATCATTAAAAATATGAAGTTTTACACCCTTTTTCCGCCATTTACTTTTCTGCGCTAATGACAAAGGAATCAAATAATGTCTGTAAAATACATATAATGTAGTAATTAACACGATTCAATTACATTCACTTTTAATCTATTAATGTCATAACTTAATATTTATTAATTCCTAAAATTTGTGATTTTGACATTATTTTTTGGTAAAATTCTTTTAATTGGGATTGATTGCGATACTTTAATAATTAATTCTAAATTTGAACTCTTCATTTAGTTTAATTAATAAATTAATCGGTTTTTGGGTGACAGTTTTAAAGGATCTCCTTACACCCAATGATACATTAAATATGATCCAACATTCGAACAAATTAGATCTTAAGAATTACTGAAAACCAAATTGTAAATTAGAGGACATTTTTTCTTATTGTAAAGAGTTATATATTTGGTTTATTTTGAAACACATATTATCATAGTGAAGAAATTTTGGAATTTAAAATCTTTATTAGCCATTTTGTTATAAATAATTATTTTCATCTCATATCTTTTAGATTACTCACTTTTTCACCCCACTTTCTAATGTTTCAAGAACTAATGTGGAAGCTTCGTTAACATAAGTTCTGCCAGAAGTTCCACTAAGAGCAGATAAATCGCTTACACTAGATCTCGATAATTCACCATCCGTTACTCTCAAACTGGGTACTATAAATCCGCCTGAAAGTAAAAGCATACTTTTTCTTTAACAAAGAGATCGACATTGGCAAAAAACTAAAAATTGCAGAAACTAAACTTACACAAACCGAAGGCAGACAGAAATTTTGCCAAAAAAAATAAGAAAGGTAAATATAACATAAAGAGAAAGAAAAGGCATGAAAATCAAAACAGAAGTACCATTAGCAATATTTTTTTTATAGTAATTATTAAATTAGAAAATAAACAGTAGTATGTTACCGTTATAACTTTTTTTATAGTTGTTTAATGAGGCAAGTAACACGTTCACCAAAAAATATTACATTTTCAAAAAACCGGTTTTTAACATAAAACACATGTCACAGTAATAGCCTTAATTTTATGATTAAATTAAGCGGTGTTTTTGTTTCTACTAAATTAATTTGAAATTCCTTCTTAACTAACATTAATCAATATTTCTATTATCCATAGATTAAAAATGGTAACAAAAATTTTACATTAAAAAATCTACGAATATTGTTTCTTATACTACAAATATTTCTAGCGCAAAATACACAATCAATACCAACCAGACGATTGAGCGGATTGATCCCGCATTCGATCGGCCGAAACTGATCTCGTCAAAGTTTTGTCTTCCTCTACCCTTTCGTTTGGATCAACAGATTTTGACCTCGTCCTGGACCTTCCAAATCTTCTTCTGATAGTTCCAAAGAAATCGCGTCTTCTTTTTCTACTCCGACTCCTACCTAAAAGATGTGAAATAACGATTGAATTTCATTTCTGCTATTCATTTTTCTCCATGAAATCTGTTCTGAATAAACTCAGTTACCTTCTACTTCTTCAATGGCAGATGACGCAGACTCACTCTGAACTTCAGATGATCCAGGAGTGTCCAATGTACCCTGCTATAATAATAAACAATTTTACGTCAACACCCTTCTAGTAATTCTCAGGATTTAGTATTTATTTTATTACGAATGCTGATACATAGAACGGGCATAAGAATATTTGCTAATACAAAATTATAAAAAATACAAATTGATAAGGAATTTCATGAAGATTAAGCAGATGCACATACCTTAGAAGCTATAGGAACTTCATGCCATGTTCCTCCAGGACTTTTTCGAACCTGATTGAAAAAAGAACAAAACAAAAATCTTCTGGTTAATGGTTAAATTTGGTGTATCAAAAATCGGTTAAAATAAAATGACCATTAGTGTATTTTAAATTTCAATTTTCAATAAAATTTTGTCAATAAAATTTATTTATTATTCTTCGTAGAAGTAGTATTTAGTTTAAAATTTTCATTATTTAGTATTGAATATTAAAATAAGATTCTGAAACATGCAATAACGTATTGAAGGTCATGTGATTCGATATTATTAAAAAAATCTTATTATGTTTAAGACAGTTCTTTCAATCGGTACTTTCACTGACAAATGTTTCTTTGTGCTAAATTACTGATTTAATTAAAGTTCAATAATAAAAATATGAAAGTAAACAGCTATGGGTTTTTTTTTATATAGAACAAAAAAATCTACACAAAATAAATACTAATCAGATAAAAACCGAAATATTTTTTTAAACAAGATGATTATATTCCTTCTTTTATGTACTCAAATAAAATTTTAAAATTAATACAAGATAGTTTTTTTTTATAATAAATTCTCCTCTTTTTTAAATGGGATAATGGAATTTAATGCTTAATAAAAATATAATCATTCTGATTCAACAAGCCTTACTATTGTTCACAGGCATTCATGCAGTAATAATTATGCACAAGCTTCAGAACTATTACTCGCAAAAAAAAAGTAAAAAAAGCGAAACAGTAAATTAAATTTTATAACTAATGCCGGATTAGTTCACAATTTCAATGTTAAAATTTTTTTATCTTTAATTAATTTCCAAAAATATTGATGTTTAAAAAAATTAAATGCTGAATTTTTAAAATCAAAGTATTTCAAAATGTTAAGATTCTATGCATTTGACAAAAGCGTTAAGAGACAGTTATTTTAGGAAACATCATCTTAAAAAAAAAATCTGATTAATAGAAGAGAGAATTTATAAGACAGATAAAACTAGAAAAATAAGAACTGTTTAGAACTGCTTGGCGAATATACTAATTACAAAGAAATTAAAGTTGTCATGCTTGAAAAATATGAAGTGTAAGGAAACAAGGTTCATTTAACTAAAATATTTTCAAACATGCAAAAGCCTTTGTGAAACTAGAAAAATATTTTAAACTTACCTTTAATCTTGCCGGAATACCACGATCGCTCTCATGCTGTATTGCAACCCAAAAAAAATTCATGTCTTATAAAAAAAGAAATTTCCATGCTAATGGTCCTTTCACTGGACTCAATAAAAAAATATCATTTACTGTTTCGCTCGAATACTCGTATATCTCTTTAGAAAAATTAAAAAAAACTAGTTCCAAACTAAACCAAAAATACAAAAAAATTAAAAATTTAGCAATAAATCAAGAAGAAAACTGTCCTATATTACGGAGGAATACATTTTACAGATGGTCTGCATTTATATATCACTGTTCAAAATTCACTCAAAAATCCAAAAGATCTAACTAGCAATTATTAAAGAATATATCCTACCCTTCGAACACTATGAATAATCAAGGTGCTTTTGCTGGCTTGGGAATGCGATGCATTAATCTTATTACGAAGTTCGAGCTCCTTAAGTGCTGAATCGGTGACTGCTTCTCCTCCGTTAGCAAGGTGGTCTGAAAATTTATATAAAAAATTGTTTTTCTTTCATATATATATCTCAAAACATTATGCTTCTGAATTTATTACACTACTATTTTGCACATTTCTCTAATTCAAAGCAAATAACAGCACAAAATTGTTTTTCATTTTTTAAAAATTGTGAACCTCGATATAACAAACCTTCATCTGCCGTAAATATTGTTTTAGATGTGGTAATTATGTTGCCACTGGGTGCCACATATCGTAATGTTTCCTTCAATTTAAATGGTTTACTACCGGTAATGGGAAGATCCGATCCTTCTACAAACATAAACTACAAACAAATAATTTTGTAAGTTATTACCTGATTTGAAAACAAAGTTCTTTCGAAGTCGCTATCTTTCATCAAACTTACCTCCACGGTTAAAGTACCTGTGACATTTTCACTTTCGTATGGCCTTGGTTGTAATGAAATGGTTTGCCGCTGATTCGGATTAATTAACAATTCTTCTACGCCGACAATCCCAAGTCCAAGGAATTTCTTGTCAGATTTGTCGTATACTTCGAACAAAATTTCTTCCGTGTTCGAACCCAAATCACTAAAAATTCACGTAAAAACGTGGCATTATCTTAATTTTTTTCTTAATCTATATAACATTCAAGTCTTATTCAGTAAATATTGTCTGCAAGTTATAAATATTAGTGCCTAAAGGTTTCCCCAAACTCTTACTCACAGTAAGAAGTGCTCATTCCACTCTGGATTATTCGTATCTTTTTTTACTGAAGTTTGGTTCTTCTGAGGTGGATCATCCATCTCTATAACGCAGTATGGCTCTCTTCCACCTAAGTCTTTAGCCTGAATAACCTTAACCAACAATCTCTTAGAGGATAAATTGTGATCGGATGGAACTGCCAAGATTTCGGGCTTGTTAATCATTTCATGAACCTGAATAAAAGGCAACAAGAATTATACAACAATTTATTAGTGCAATACCGCGAATACTGAATTCTTTAAAATATCATATTTTATACATATGATTATTTATGAATACAATTAAAAATAAAATATATTTGATTTATATAAGAAAATTAAAAAGAACAATTTGAATAATGTATTCAAAATCTGTTGATCCCATGATCACGCCTTGAAGACAATCAAATAAAAAATATCAATTCTTTTTTGCTAATTTATTAATTAGAATATGTCATTTCTATTAATCTTCTATTTCGAAAAAGTAACCAAATTTAAATACAAAATTAAAAAATTTTTCTTTTTGTATTAATAAATAAAAATTTATTCTTCAATGAAAATAACTAATATTTTTGTTTCATAGTTATCTTCGATCTAAATTAAGTGCTTAAAATTGAAAATTTTCATTTTTCAGCATCCTTTGCTTTTCTTGGTAGCTTTCTATTATTATGTTTCTTACTTTCTAAATTAGGAACATTCTATTACAGAAAAATAAAAGTGACTTCATAAACGAAGCGAAAATATCGAATGACACGAAAAATTCTCTCCGCAATAAAAACGGCAGGCTGACATTTTAAAAAGGTCATACTGGCTTTTTTTAATACTGAAAAAATAAATTCACGGCTTGTAAAATTTGCGATGAATTGTTCTAATTTGTGGTACTAGATCCCATTTGAAAACACAAAAATTTGACTAGATTTTCAATAGGTAAAACACATAATGTGAGGATTATTCATTTTAAAATATAACTTTAAACATTTCCTACAGACGTACCAAACTGTCATAGTGCACGGGCAGTTTTTGTGGCGACGGCGGAACATATCTGTTAAACCTAGGGCAAGACGGATACTGATTCAAATTTAAGTGCACTAAAGTGTTCCTCATGGCAGTAACTACAATTTCACTTATTACATCCTGCAATGACTGTTCATCTAAATTGTTTTTAATAGATCCTACTTGAGCCAGAGCAACTTTTATCTGAAAGACACGAAAAATAATTTTTAAAACTGCTTTATAATTTTCTTTCCATTAAATGCATTGCATATAGTGCTTTATGTATGGAAGATTAGAAAATGTTTGAATATCTTTAAAGTAAAAAGAAATAATATAGAACAAAGATATTAAAAAATAAGAGGCAGCTATTATGTAATATATTTTTATAATAATATATTCATAAATTTTTTTTCTTAATATCGTTCCACATTTATATATATATATTTATATATATTTATATATATATAGATAGATATATATTATATATTATAGATTATATCTATTATAGATAGATATATATAGATATATATATATCTTAAAGACTAATTCAAGATCAGCTAATGTGAGGTATATTAAAATATAAATATTATTCCATTTTTAGAAAAATACAATTTGCTTACTGGTTTACATATTTAACTTACATCGGGCCATCCGTCACATTTGACATCTGCCAACAACTTTTCTGTTACACAGTTGATATTAAGCCTAGCTCGGAATCTATTTACATTTAATCTATAATGGGAAACTTCGATTTTTTCTCCCCGCTGTCGAAATGCTTTAAGCTGAAGCGCTGGCATGGCATCACAGTCGCAAGTTATTGTCTGAAAAATTAAAAAGAAAAAAGAAAAAAATCTGCAGCCAATGATATAAATTATCAAATTGATTCGATTTAGAACATCCTAGAGGATATAAGGAATACATCATTAACTTATCAGTTTATATAATAATTGTAAGAGCGTCGCAAAATTTTACTAAAATTATTAATTGTTTCTTTTGCTTATTTGTTAAAAGAGAAGATGAAAAATTCGTCACATTATAACAGAATATTCATCACAATTTTTTGAGATGAGAACTATAATGGTATATTTAATTTTATTAAGCTAACTGTGTATTATCCATAGCAAGTGAGGCATAAAAATCTATTCTGCCAAGTGCACGCCTCATCAATTCATACAAAATACCAATTTCTTCAATATTTTAATTGCTAATAACGAATATGGCTTTAAAAAAGAAGCTATATAAGGATGTTGAGTGTACATGCAAAAATTCTCTTTAAATTCCAACATTGATTATCGGAACATATAGATAACTATAATCAAGCTAACCTGGACAGAGCATGGAAAGATACATAACAGTTACGGAATATATGATTTATACACCTGTAATATAAACATTGACTAACATGGAAATGTACGATAAAAAGTAGTCCGAAGTAAAGACACATTAACAAATTTAACCTAATCAAACATATTACTCCTACATATAACTTTTATTTTATTATCAAAGAAATTACCATATTCATCTTGTTGTGACAGATACTCGCACGCAAAATATGATCTCATATTCTGTTCTTATTTCAAATTTCGGACATTATTTATCAAGAATTCCAAAATTATAGTTGAATATGTTTTGCAAAGTAATCGGCAATTCAACAATCTTTGATTGATAATATGTCACATTTACGCGAAGATATTATGTATCACAACTTTACTTCCAATATTGCAAAATAACAATTTTTTCTACTATGAATGCCGATGACATAAAGTTTTTAGATTTCACATATGAGTAGCCCCACTAAAAATGTTCGAAATTTTATTTTACATGAAAATTAGTTCCATATTGAAAAGTCGAAAGTTGAATGGTTTGCCGCCTGCTTCATTATCTGTAGACGAAGAAAGACATTACAAATTATTGTCATGCTGAAGACAATTAAAACCATCTTTATGCTGCCATCACCATCATCGGTCACTGTAAAAATTCGTCCACGGAGAATTTAACAATGAAATTTAAGATCCCAGTCATTCACCTTTGCCTTTGTCTTTTTTTTTTTTAAAGGTTGCCATGTAAAGAAACGTCTTAAAGTATCCTCGTGAAAATATAACTTAATGTTCTTGAATAATTTTAAACGTTAAAAAGTACAGGTCACGACATGTGCATTGTTTTTTTACTGTAATTAAATGTGAACATTTTAGGAAATTTTTTTGGCCCATCCAGACCCTATATTAATTTGTTTCGTTTGCCAATAAGAGGAGGTGAATTTTACAGTGTTACATCAAAGAAGTTTACCTCTTCCTCCGTTAAATAACCATAAGAAATCAACAATTCCTTACCAAGCGTTCTCATCGATTTTCTATGTCACTCATGCTAAATTTCCAAATAGGGAAATTCATAAGTTTAAAAGCTTTTCATAGTTTCGTTAGTTGTATGAACTAAAAATTATATATACAAACTCAAAATCTGATTTAGATTGAAAGAATTATACTGATTGTTTTACAATTTTTTAGAACTTTTATACCTCATTTAAATTTAATAGTAAGTAATACAATTTACGTTAATTATAAACGAATTATAATTTTATTTCAGTATTTGTGCAAAATTTTCAATTCTTGAACATAAAACTGACATTATGTAATTGGTTTATATTATTTCACATTTAATTTTAGTATAAATTGGATATTTAATTTGAAAAGTATGAAATTTAGAACCAAATAGTATTTTAAGATGTAATAATCTTAAGATGCTTAACTAAGGTCCCTAAAGCGATTTAAACTTCAAATTTGGCAAACAAAACAAAATACAATAAATATATAAAAATCTACTGCTAAAGAATAATAATAACAATATAAAAATTCAAATTTCACTAAATTCTTATAAACACAGATAAAATAATTTGCTTGGATTACATAGGAGTTGTGTTTAATTAATAGTTTAAGTAGAAAAAAAGTTTTGTGAATAACTAATATGAATTTAAAACTATATAAATAAGATATTGCGAAATAAATAAGGAGTTGGATAAGGAATTCTTATTATAGTAATAGATTTGGGAATTATTATTAAAAGGAAATTTCCGTTAAATTCATTTTCACTAAAAATATATTCCATTCTTAATTTTCATGTGAAAATATCTTTTCTATATTCATAACATTTCTGCGGGACGGTTCATGCAATTATAAAACCAATAACTCGAGGCAATGTTCCATGTCCAAGTATTTTAACAATCCGTAGGAGTTTACTCAATTCTTTATGAGTAAAATTCTTTTCTCGAATGCAGAGTCATGAAGGACATCATCATCACAAGTAACATGGTTTTTTGCCATAAGATAGGCGATCTACATCATTTGAAAAGGGAATATAGTAAATATAATTGGCAGAAATAAAGTTTTTGAGAAAATTATGTAAATAAACCTTAACCGTTGACTGATTACTTATATCTCGTGCTTCTAGCAAAGATTTCCCAATAGTCCGATTTCTAAATCTTTTTTATTCTAAGTATGAAATAATGCTCCTTGAACTTTTTCTCTTTGAAACTACATTTTAAAAAAAACCTGTTTAGGCGTTTTGTATGGTTCACAAAGTCTGGCTTTTAATTGCAATCGCGTATTACACATATCAAACGAGCTATATTAGGACACAACACCATGACTTTCAAGCCAAATTTAAATAATCCAAGTTAGATAATTATCAATCACAGTTCAATAGCCAAAGAAGGGAAATCTTATATGGGCGAAACCTTAATATAAAAATAACATTTATGTAAATCAGAAATAATATTACAGCTATTAACAATTTTATACATGAATTACTAACAATTTATAAATTTTCAATAAATTTTTTTTGCACAAATTTATCGACAAACTCTAAGAAATATTGGCTTGAAGTCATATTTTAAAAATAAAAATTTTAAACTTACTATATCATCATTGGGTGCACATTCGCAAAAAACATTGCTAATATTTGGTGGATGAGTTTCAGGCAGTATTCTAATGATTTCAATCCCTACGCCGTGCTGAAAGCAAAAATTAAAAAAACTAAATTAACATTTGTATGAAGATATATATTTATGAACATTAATAAAATATAAAATTTGCAAAACCTACTAAAATTTTACGTCTTAAAGTTTTAGAAAAATGAAAAAATTATAACAAAATGCTATGTTAAAAATAGTTCAAAGTAGAGAATAGAAAAATTATTGGAAAAAATATTAGACTATGAAATTTTTCTATAAAACAGATTCATAAAGTTCACAAGTCAAAATTGAATAAATCTTATCGTTTATAAATGACCCATATTTGAATTCAAAATAAATAAAAAAATTAATTCAAATAATTTAATAGCCAAAAAAACAACAAATCTGGATGCGAAACATCGACAAACTAATATTATTGCAGCATAAACTTTATTGGATATGATGCATGTTAAAGAGTTTTTGAAAGTTAATAATATAAAACAATAATCTTATAAAAAAAACACAATCTTAATTAATGCAATGCAAATCATATTCATATCAATGACTATTAACTGAAATATAAATTATAACCAATAACTTCAAACAACAAAGATGATATCTTTTAAAATTGATAGATTTATGCTGATGATATTTACTTATTAATTAAAAATCTTAATTTTCGATTGTATAATATTGTATATATAATTGTATATATTTAAAATGTAAAAGCTGAGATTAATAATATATATGTTACGTTAAAAAGACAGACCCTTGATTTGAAAAAAAATCGAAAAAAAATCAATTACTTATACATAAAAATAGTTTATAAAACCGCAGACATTTTTCTGCGATTACCATTCAAAGCCATAATTTCTCGTATTTTATGAAAAAAATTAGATCTTGTGTTTTTAATAAGAGTAGAGCAAACAAGTTATGATCTAACATCGTGATTCTTAGTGGCTGAGATTAGGGTTTTAATAAAAATAAATAAAAACATAATAATACTATTCAAAACAATTTATATGTCTAATCCATTTGAAGATATAATAATGTTATGTTATCTAATTTTTGAAATCATCAAAAATTATTCGAAAAGGGTTGCTGCATCTCTACGAAAATTCGACTTTTGCTTAATGTTTAGTAGAACTCCAACTGTCTATTAAACATTTCGATCTAAAAAAATAATTTTGAGCACTTGCAATCAGTCACAACTATTTTTTCAGACCATTAGATTTTTGGTCATGATCAAAGGATGAAATCAATAAATTTAAAAAATCAGCTCCTTAGATTAAATTCCTTTAGAAATTTTTTTGACCGATAATTTCAGGAATTTACTATACCTAACTTTCAACAATTTATAAATCCAGTTTCCCGCGGTAATACAATAAATCAGATGCAATACAATGTCAAAAATTCCCCTCTTCTTTAAAATGAAGAAAATTGCAGACTGTTTCTGATACATTATTTTCGATTTCTGAAAAGTAAATATTATGATACATGTATATGCTAAATAGGTAATGTACAATTATTAACAATTAATATTATAAAACGGAAGTGGAATTAGTTTCAATCACTTAGGTTTATGAAGAATAGTTTAGTATTACTTTCATACTGCCAGCACAAAACCGAATGCGATAATTCAAGAATTAAGAACTTTTTGAATAAACCAACAATCGGAGTTCATTGATATCAAACATTATGGAGCTCTGGTTGAACCATTTAATTTTCGCCTTATAACCACGTTTTATTTTATATCGCTGCCTATTATATACATGCACGGAAGTTTATCATATTATCAATCTTTTCAACCAACTGAAAACGATTAATAACTTCCAAACCGGTCCATTACGAAAACCTGATCTGCCACCAAGTAAAAGTGACAAGAAAGAATTTCACATTTAGATATATTCAGTAAATTTTAAAAGAATAGTTTTATAAAATTTCCACATTTCGTATCTAAATTGTTAGCGGATTATCCAAAATTTGAAAATGTCTTTATGAGAATAAAAAAAGAAATTTATATATACGTAAATGGACCTAAGATTTTATGAATTGAAAAATCCACAATCTCGAGTTCATACATAATAGATATTTAAAAATTTTGACATGATGTTAGGATCATAAAGTGAAATATTAAAATGGATTCAAATTCTTAAAAAGTTAGCGGAATAGTTTATGGCAATCTACAATCGATAGAGACTTCCTTTGAATGTTTAATAAAGTAAACCTAATGATCATGTAAATAAATATTGTTTAGTCATTCGCCTTAATAGATGAAATATTTAATGTCACACTTTCAAATATTTCCCTAACTAAAAGATGAACATCTGTTATAAAAGTTTTCAATAATTTTTGCTTATTTTTATACTTTTCAATCTCAATTCGATAAAGAAACTCAAAATGACAAATATGATGGAACATTATTACAAATCATAAAACATTTATAATATATTACATTAGCTTATATAAAATTTTTATTTTTATATCCTGCGCTTATGTGTATACTTTCTTATGCTGAACACAATTTGCCTCTTAATGGCAACGTTACATTTGTATAAGTTCAATAACAATCAAATATTAATTATGAGTCGTTTATATCATACAGGAAATGCTTTAACCTCGTACAATCATCGCTATTTGTACACGTATTCTAACAATGGTTCCGCCGATGTGCACTTTTCCTCCACATTGAATGAAGACCTATCAAAAAATATTTCAAAATACTGAAAAAAAATTATTTTCTTTTCATATTATATAAAATGGTTTATGAGCAATTAAAGAAAATCGTTTTAAATAGAAAATAAAACTAAATTATTTTACATTAAATTATATAATGTAAACTTGTTCACCAAATTTGTGAAAGAATATATTTTAATTGTATCACAAAAAAAGAGAAATGTGAAATTAACATATTTATGCGGAATGAGGAAAAATTCAATTTTAGTGATATTTTTTTCTAATTTAGATTAATACAAATTTTCCTAAATAATAAAATATACTCTGTGTATGTGTGTATATATATATATATAGTTTATATATATTCACATTTTACAAACATTTATTCGAAGATATATATTGAATCTTTATGAAAATCAACCATATTTCCGAATTAATGAGAATAGGGTCTTATAAATTTAATAATAAGTAAATAATAATATTCCATATATCATTTTTAACGAAATATTTGTTAAAAAAGTTTAATAAATAGTTAAGAAATTAATAATCGGTCTAATTTTTAAATTAACTATTATTTTAAATTTTTAAATTTAAAATTACTTCAAATTTCCATTTAGATATATTCGAGTTTTTATATTACATGGAACAATTATGCAATTACCGTATTCCCATAACACATTAAATAATCAGGCGTTTACCTAATATCTAATTTCAATTTTTTTACGCCTTTGGATACTGAATCATTTGTATTGATGTATGAAATAATATAGGAAAATTTTAGCATGCTTGCGAATTGGGACAAAATCTTTGCATTATGATTTATATTAAATAAAATTCATCAGCTATTTAATCCTGAAAATTTATCACACCACATATGTTTTTGGTTCATAATTACATAAAAAGCCGTATTCTAAAATCAAAGTTATATACAGTTTATGACATTGGTTGTTAAAAAGTTATAAATTCTCACATCAAATATTTTCAAATTTCGTAAGATTAATTTTAATTAGTAGGTAATCCTTTAAGCTGCTAAATACAATTATAACACTTGCATTTTACATAAAACTATATATCATATAACATTTTCTCATATCACATTAGTTTAATTAATATGATTTTTAATTAAACGTTCCAAGTTTTTCTCTTTTCCTAAATTCAACATTCGATTTAATTTTTGATACTGTTTTAACAAATATTATTAACTAATATTCACTTGCAGTACATTTTTTGAATGATTAACTGGGCTACATTATTAATCGTTATAATGTGAATAATGTCATAACATTTTTCATCGAATTCATTTCAAATGAAAATAGCTTTAGCTTTTTCTTAATTAAAATGTTAAAGCTATGTTAAAAGCTATACGGAAATAACTTTATAACAGTGGCAAATTTAAAAATAAGCATTTTTTCTAGTCTAGTAACAAAATAAAAACTGCTACATATCATTTTTTAAATTTACTCTCCTATTGCCAGAAAAATTTTCTATTTCCAGTAAAATACAAGTATTCAGAATTAATTGACTCATTTCTGCACATTTTTTAAGAACGAAATTAATTTTTAATATGTATATTATTGTATATTAATACAATTAACGAATTTATTCCTTTGAAATTGAGAAACTTTTAGCGCCCTTGCACGCACATGGCAGAACACCTAATTGAAAAAAATCTCCAAATCATTACTTAAAGAAAAATTGAACTCAAGGTATCTTACTGAATATAATAGATCTAAACACTTGATAAATTTGCTTGGCAAAAACTTTGTATGATGAATCCCTAAATTCTGGGCAAAATGCCGTGATCGGATAAGTCTCAAAAAAGGTCTGGTCCTAGCTTAATTTTATCCTTATAGCATAACACAAAAAATGAATTCAACCTGGTCTAGTACACATGAAATACCATAAGATTGGTTTCAATGATATTTTATGGATATTTGGATTTTTGTCTTTTTATTAGACTAATTCTTTCATATCATGGTAATTAACAGAATTTTTAATACTTTTGTAACTTCGTAACTATTATATTTTTGCCGGTTATAGAACATCGTAATGATAATGTTTAAAGGAAAAAACATAGCAAAGACAAGCAGGTTAAATGTCTGATGGTTATTCATATAAGTCCATGGTAAGGCAGAAGTCCAAGGCTATAAACTAAGGAAAACAATTGACAATAGCTATTGAAAAAATTAAAGAGAATGTGTCTGATGTTCATTATACTTAATGCTGAGAGAAAAAATTGCAAATTTTTTCCATCTTTGCATAAAAATCTTTCATAACAAATTATTTTAAAACCTTTAACCTATAAGTATTAAAAGCAAGACTGAAATTAAGATGCTTATTAAAAAATAGAAGTACACTTCTTAACCGTTAATATACGACAAAATAAATGTTTCACAATTAGGTAATTAAATTTTTATACGCCAATATTAAAAAATTTCTGAAAAAGTAATTCTAAAACATTTGTTTCCTTTTATATTTATGGAAGGTATATTTGTCCATTTTTTTGTAGAGCAAAATATATTTCATATTTATAAAATATGAGAATTTTATTTTTAAACTTGCATTATCCAAATTTTCAAAAAAATCTTAACATCATGAACATGAATGAAAAATAGAAGATGCAAAATATGAAATCAAGAATTTAACAATATCAAACATATTCAAATTCTTAACAAAAATATGTTATCATTTATAATTAAAAATCATCTACATTCTTTATCAAAATATTTGATTGGCAAATCAATTTTACAAACCAAATTGTTAACTCACAGTTTAAAAATAACAGTTACAAGGGTAAATAAAAACTGAAGCTTTATTTAAAATAACTTGATATAAGTAATATTTTTGTATGCAATTTAGTGATTATGTGAGTCTTTGAATTGCACTAAAAGCTTTCAAGATTATTAATAATTATGATAGCCTAATTCAGGTGTTTTATTAAAATTTTTAATTGCAAATTTCAAATTTGTGAAAATTTCTTTTAAGTAGTAGAGAAATACATGGAATCTGCATATTGGTTATAATTGTATACTCTATTAATAATTCATTAATTTCATTTTTAGATAAATTCATTAATGACCAAATATCTTTATATTTGCTAAAAGTTTTGAAAGCTGGATTTAAAAAATTTGATTTTGTATGAAAAAATTGTTAGGTTGAAATATTTGCAATTTATGTAAGGGGTCTGGTGAAAGTTGTAATTTATGTCTTTAATAGGGTTTGAATGAAATATCAATGTAAAGGTTTCTTGCTAAGGGTTAAACCATAAAACTGTATATTCTAATAAGATATTCCTAATCTTTGAATTTATTTAAAGCTACTTACTTCAGCAACTGAATCCTTTGAGTAATTATTAAGTGACTGAATCCACACATTTAAAAGCTCATTAACCAATGCCGAATCAGAATATAACCACATGAACACTTCATTCACCCAACGTACACTCTCAAGATCGGGACCCGTCACTGTGGGAGGCGAGACAAAAGCGTGTGTCCGAAGTCCAGCAGAAGGACCAGATCCTTTTTTGGTTGATAATCTTTTTCGCAGGGGAGGAGTTGGCGGCACGAATTTTCCACTCCCACTGCGAGGTTTTGATGAGAAAACCGCACCCCCGTCTGATTTCGCGACGGCTTTCTCACCGTCCGAAGCGACAGCAGACGGCTCCTTTTTCTTTATAACTGGTTGCGGAACCACATCCGCGGATGAACCCACTATCGCGGTTAATGCCTTCTGTTCGACACCGAGAACCGGAACCTTTGCGAAAAAACGCGCGTACACATATTTGCCTATTGCTAAAACAATCAACCCCAATGCGGCCCAACCGAAAATAATCATAGCCAACGTATCCATTGTCGTATCTTCTCCGCCCTCGAAACTACAGATCAGATCGTCGATCTTGTCCGCTAAGTCGGCCATATTGCTCCATATCGAGGAAGACAACTTCTTCACTGATGTAAAAATGAGATCAACCATTTTTCTAAAAATAAATCACTAGTTCACGTGTAACAGAAATAGCATTTTAGCTCTTTGCTCTTTTCGAATAGCTCTCCTCGTGTTTGTAACCGTCTCCGAATCGTGCCCCCTCACCCTGAACGTGCCAAGCTTCTTTTGTCATAACTGCCTTGGATTTAAGTCAACAGCTGTTTGCGGTAATTCATTAGCACTCCCAGTGGCCAATTTTCGCACTAAATCATAATGGTTGCAGATTAAAGTGTCAGTAGAATCGTTTAATCCCGGCAACAAATAAGAGAATCAAAATATGCCATCATTTATCAGGTTATTAAAAACAAAATTCGCTACTTTCAGTCACGGGAAAGATTAATTTTACTTCTTATGTTTAACGAATGGTAACTAATGCGACAAAAATTCCTTAAATACTTACGTGCCATAAATTTTAACACCTATTTTACTAAAATATAATTTTTGAAGGAAATGATAGTCTAAGAATGTTCACGATTCAATAATAACTTTTTAAAATTAATTTCATTCTTGAGATGTTTTATATTCCATGATATAAATCAAATTTCCAATATTGCAAAAAATATATATGTAACAAAAGGTAATAGATGTACAATTTTAAATTAAAAACTTATTTCTCTGATGAAAAAACAGACAAGTTTTCCTTATATAAGAAGACATAATTAAATCAGTTATTGTAACAGGAATGAAATGAAACACGTCAATTATTCGCTCCAATTTCATGTTACTTCGATTAATTTTACTAAACAGATTAGATCTAGAAGTTCCTATCAAAAATTATAAAACATTAACATTTCAAAATTTATTTAAGGAGGTAATTAAATATAAAATATATTTTGAAAATTCTTTAGAGTTAAAAACGATATAGAAAAATCAGTTAAAACAGCACAATAAAGTTTAAAATAAATTTCGACGCATTTATATAAATAAAATTTAAATAAAATTTTCAGAAAAATAGTCTAATATCAAAAATAAAATCAATATTTAATTTATAGGCTAAATTTCCATAAGAAAACAATTTAAATCAATTAAGTTTTAAAAAAGAGGAAAATAGTTTTACAATAATAAAATGAAGAAGTAGAATAGGGAAGATGTTCTTATAATTTTAAAACTAAAGGAAATAAATATGAAATACATTACCCTCAAAATAAATATGAATTATTTTGAATTTATCAAATACTCACAATTACTGAAAAAAATTACATTTTATTTTTTAAAGAGATTCATATTACATTACATTTCTTTTATATAATAATTCGTAAAAAAAATTATTATGTAAAAGTATTACTTATTTTTACAATGATGTCTATTAGGCAGACAAAAAATATGTTCATTCATTCCTTTCTATTTGAGAAAATTTTAACTAATAGTGAAATATAACAACACTAAACTATTAATTTTTTTAATGTAATAAAAAAAACTTAAAAAATTTAGATTATCACTTAAAATATAAACAAAAAAGTTTTATAAAAGTGAATAGGAAAATTAGAAAAATTATGCAGATTTTTAATATAACATTGTAAATAGTGGCTTTCGTTAAAATAAAAGATTGGAGAATTTGCAGAATCTCCGTTATTTGATAAGAAAGTATAAATTAGGCTAATCAATAATTAATAGTAATAATCACTTAAAATTAGACAAAAAACAGTATCTAAAGAAAGCAGGCAGCATATTATAACTTAGAAATTAATGCCAAGAAAATTAAAATTTAATCGTCAGAAAATCACTCTTAATCTAAACAATTTATACTGCCTACAATTTATAAATAAAAATTTTTGTAATTTATATGTCACTGCCAAAAAAAAGGTTTAATTCGAGTACACATTAAAAATTTAATTTCGAATATAATATTCCATATTTTAACTTTTTAAGATTTTAGAAAGATTATTTTGAAGTCAAAGTTTAAAAAATTGGTTTTTTTGAAACTAAAAATATAGAATCAATTGAAAATCATAGAATCTTAAATTACAATTTTTGACTATAACGCTAAAATTATAAAAAGTTATAATAAATAATGTTATAAGTTTTTTCGCAGTCTTTAGCACGAATAACGTCAGGCAAGAATAAAAAGAAAACTTTATGAGTTGTAAATGAAGTTCTTTGAATGGCGTCAATGAACAGTTTTCAACAAGTCTTTCACTTTTTTTTCTTTCAGGAATACATAATTAAAAACCTTTTTTCATTGCAATAATTTAAAAATGTACTAAATTTCTTAAAAGAAAATTAAGAAATGTCAATTAGATGAATAAGAAAATGTTTATACAACCCAAGTAGTTTTCAAGTCAATAGGCAATTAAATTCCATGAAATATATGAGTGACCCTGAGATTGAATAATTATTATATATATATATATATATAGATTCTAAAAATAATGAGTAATATTAATACCGATAAAAATTATTATTCTAAATATTAAAAAGATTGATTCATTTTTCACTCAAGATATTTAATTTATATATTTTTTTCACTTTGAATTATTAATCATGCGCCTAATATGACTTTATTTATAAATTTTGATTAAATATTGAAATTTAAAAAGAATATGTTTCGTTTCGTTAAATACAATTACGAATCGATTGTAAAAATAAAAAATTGTTCCCAAAAATACCTTATGGAACAGATACAAACGAAGATTAACACTAATCAGACCAATTTCATCTCATCTGAGCTTATAAAATTCAATTTTGAATCTAATTAAATGATGTTTTGCATTTTGTAAGAAGAGCATCACATGTTTTTTTGGCATCTCCTAAGAGCATAGCTGTGTTCGGCTTGTAAAATACAGGATTATCTACAGCAGCGTATCCGACTCCTAACGATCTTTTCATAACCACCACCTAAAAATTCAGTCATTTGTAATATTATTTTTTTGATACTGTTTACTTCTTTACATTACTGCCTTATTGCTTATAAAATGAGGAAATTCACCTGAGATGCTTTCCATACTCTTAATACAGGCATACCGGCAATAACGGAATTTGGATCATCTTCTGCTGCGCTATTTACTGTATCGTTGGCTCCAATCACAAGAACCAAATCTGTGTCTGAAAAATCGTCGTTTATTTCATCCATTTCCAAGACGTCATCATATGGAACTCCCGCTTCGGCAAGGAGAACGTTCAGCTGTCCAGGCATCCTTCCTAAAAAGTATGTTTAATATTTATAATTTGATATAAAAATTTTGAGAGCACTCAGATTTGTCTGCTTACTTAACAGAAAACTAGGCTTGAGATTTAATTTGAAAAAGTATTTTACATAATCAGAAAAATAAATGGATTCTAACTAACAATTATCAGAACGTGAAAATTATATTTTAAATAGCAGTCTCTATATGAAGCATTACCTTTAAAATCAAGACTTTTATTATACCCTGGATATTTTCCATTTTAAAATGAAATCATGATCGAAAGTTTCTGCAATTCATTTATGTAACTAGATATAATTTTAGATTTAACTTACACAATATTTAAAAATTTTTAGGAAACATCTTACCTGCCACGGGATGTATTGCAAATCTAACTTTTTTGCCAAGTTTTTTCAAGTGCGAAACCATTTCTGCCAGTGGATATTGAGCTTTTGCGACACACAAACCGTAACCTGCACATTGTTTAAACAAAATCATTTAAAATTAATTCTGTAATTTTAATATTCTAAATTTTCATAATATTAATTACCAACCTGGAGTTATGATTATGCTCTTTGCATTGCCTATCATTTCGACAACGTTTTCAACGTTAACTTCTGTGTGAGTTCCGGTTATTTCCTTCGGCTTGCCACCTTGCGTAGAAGAGGTTCCAAATCCACCCAAAATTACATTTACTAATGATCTGTTCATGGCCTAGAAGTCAAGGATAGCATTACGAGAAACCTTCCACATCAAAAATGAACGAAAAGTTTTTTAAATTTTCTTCGATGGCTTACTTTACACATAATATAGGACAAAATGGCGCCAGACGATCCAATTAATGAACCAACTATTGTCATAAGATTATTGTTAAGCATGAAACCTTCTGCGCATAGAGCCCACCCAGAGTAACTATTTAATACCGTTATTACTACAGGCATATCAGCTCCTCCTATTGCCGAAGTCAATGTGACACCTTAAAAAATCAAACTACTGCAATTTGAAGTTCATCGGGATAGGCTGTGACAATATATAACATAAAACTTATACGTACCCATGGCAGATGACAAAGCTGCAGCAATACCTAAACAAGCTAGACCAGATGTCATCGAAGGATCCACGAAGAACCAACCCATTGCTCCAATATTGGCAGCTAACATACCTAAATTTAAAGCATGTCTACCAGGAAGAAGTAAAGGTGCCGAATTCAAAATCCCCTGTAACTTTCCGTAAGCTATCAACGAACCGCTATAAACAGTAGTAAAAAAATTCCGTTATTTGAAATGAAAATGACAAAACTTTTTATTTGTTCTGGAAAACCGTATAACTTACCTAAAAGTTACACCTCCAATGTAAGTGCCCAAGAAAAGAGAAGTTTTAATGACATTTGCTGCTGGATCGGTCGCAAAAGTTGGAAAATCATGAATATAGGTGGCAAAACAAGTTAAAACTGCGGCCAATCCGACCAGACTGGAATAAAATAAATAAAATAAATTTTATTTTTATATAAATAAGAAAAAAATTCATTTCAATGAAAAATACCTATGAAATCCCGCCACTAGTTGTGGAAGATCAGTTATCTCTATTTTTTTAGCGATTGTAGTCCCCAAAGCTCCGCCAATTCCAGCATAAAGAAGCATTTGAGTGAGGACTTCTTGATTTGGAGCCAGCACACCGAGAGTGGTAGCCAAACCTGCAGCTACTCCGATCTGAAAGAAAAAATAATTATTAAACCTACAAACAGATTAAATGACGAAGAAAAAAGGAAAAGCTCACCATTCCTAAATTATTTCCTAATCTTGAAGTTGTTTGGGAGCTGAGACCAGCTAATGCTCCGACACAGCACAATGAAGAGGCCAAATAAGCCATTTGATGAATTTCTTGGAAATTTTGTAACCCGAAGTAACCGTAACTTGCTAGAAAACTAACTGCCGGTATAACATATAAATAATTGTGTTCCGGTGGATCACCTGGTCTGTTGAAGAAAAAAATTAATTTCTTATGAATACCTTTTTTAAGCAGTAAATATAATAGGAAAAAAATAAAAATAAGCCAGAGTTAAATGTAAAGTTAAAAATATAAAAATATATTACATAAATATTAAAAAATGAAATGTAAATGTAAAATATTCGAAGAATTGTCAAATTTGATTATTGAATGATTTTCATTGTGGAGACAAATTTGGTGAATCTATATCTACGAGTGTGTAACACATCAATCTAAGATCAAAAAACTAATGACATAGTGGAAAATTTCTGAATAAAACTAAATATTCAAAAAATATTAGAAAAAGCAAAGACTACCATTGTATCCAAGAACCATTGTAATCGAACAGAAATAATGACCTGAGAAAATTATTTACATAGAATCAAAATAAATTTTTTTGAATTTTAAATTAATATTAACATTTGTTTCTTTTTTTATTCATAAATATAAGTGGTAAAAATAGTGAAGCATTTTCATCAGAAAAAAACATTCGTTTGTCAATTTTAGTTAGTTAAAGACATTAAATATATTGCAAGAAGATACATAAACCTAAAAAGTTACAGAAAAACTGTAAAACGTGCAATAAAGTATGAGAGCAGAGAAAATGTGATCATATGAAAATTTCAAAATAAGTTACAATTCAATAAATGTATATAAAAATATTCATTTACCCATATTATACACATTTTATGTATATATATAAATATTTCGGCTCTAATTTGAGTCAAACAATAAGCTCTTTTTATATCCTAATAAGATTTACATATATATACATATTATATACAATATTATTGTTTCAAACAATTATAAAAAGAAAGTTCTAAAAGTATTTCCATTTTATTGTCTAAGAGTAATGACTAGTAACTAATAAAACTGCTCCGAAAGTTTTGGAAAATAAATATTTTATTAAATAAGATTTTTATAATTTTAATCTTATAAGATCGACACTTATTCGTAATATCGAGAAACTTAGTTAATTTTCTTTCAGGATTTTAAAGAACTGAAAAATTCTTTTTTCGTTTTCCAACAAAAACATAATAAAATATACAAGTATTTTAAAAATCACAATTCGAAAAGAAATCCACAATTAAATAAAGCACATTATAGCTTCGGAAAAGATTCAAACCTGCGAAACATGTCCAACATTCTCTTGGTGACCAAAAACCCTCCAAAGATGTTGATAAAGGAAACAAACGCTGCACCTGCAGCTAGACCCTGAAACAGATTCATTATTATGCAACTCATCTAACTATTCGTCTTCTTAAAAATAAACATATATAAATATTTAAAAGTTATTCAGTATAAAAGATATAATACTAATATTCAGTTTTAAAGATATCTTAACTTCCGATTATTTATTTATTTTAAAAAGAAAAAGGATAAATGATAATAAGCAGAAAATATATGCTATAATTTTGACAACTTATGAATATTGATTCTTTCTTACTTCGACAATATTCGTAGGATAATATCCACCGTTCATAAGTAATAATCCTCCAACCGCTGTAATCCCTGAAATAGCATTTGTCACCGACATGAGTGGAGAATGAAGGGCAGGTGTAACGCCCCAAACAGTATGATATCCGACGATCGTACTAAGACCAAAAGTGGTCATCATGGTTGTGAACGCTGGGTTTGGAGAAATTGCGCCAAGCGCCACTAAAGAGCCCAGTCCTGCAATCCGTACGTAATAATAAATATAATACACACATACACACATACACACACATATATATATGCACTAAATGGTTTCCATCTGTTTTAAAACACAGAAGTAATGAAATAGAATATACCTCCTGTGAGAAGGGAAGCATCTTTTAAGGCTTTTTTGAAATGATTTGGAGTTTCCGGCTCCACAACTGGTGTAATTTCCTTTTTTATTTCGGGTAAAGCGGCTGGCATCGGAGAGGGCGGTGGAGGCCAGAGAAGCTTGCCAGCTTGTAGAACAATACTGCCCCGTACGACTTCATCTTCCAAATTAATATGGAAATGATTCTTTTCACCTACAAAAATATATTTTATTTATTAATTTAGTTCTTAAAACTGTTCTATAAAAATTATATTTTTTGTGAAAGAAATTTAATTTTTTTATCTAGAGCCCATTCAAACATGTTGCTGAAAATGTTAAATTAAATCTAATATACCTATTGATAGTAAAAATTTTGAAATGTTATTGGCGTATAAAGTAGAACTCTGAGTAGGCAAACGACTAGGCAAATCAGTTAGACCGATATGAATAACATCTTTATAACTGTAAACTTCTCCTGGTTTCGTTGTCTCGATATTTCCACCAGCTTCAGCAGCTAAATCAACAACTACGCTGCCAGGTTTCATAGACTCAATATGTTCCTAAAATTATGATTCGTTTTAATTAACCATGCATCTTTCGGCAATCATTTATTAAGCAAAATGATAAATAAATACAAACTTTTAAAATTAGCACAGGAGCCTTTTTGCCAGGAATTAAGGCAGTTGTTATAATGACATCAACGTCTTTTGCTTGCTTTGCGAACAGAGCCATTTCCGCTTCAAGGAATTCTTTTGACATTTCCTTACTGTAACCCCCGGCTGTACCACCTTCCTCCTATTAATTCAATAATTTTAAACAATTTTGTTAAATAATCTCATCGTAAATGTACGCTGAAATAGCAATCTTTGTCCAAATCTTACCTTTATATTTATTTCTAAAAATTCCGCTCCGAGACTTTCGACTTGCTCTTTGACCACAGATCTTGTATCAAAAGCTCTTACTATTGCTCCCATATTTTTCGCTTGTCCAATTGCTGCTAATCCGGCAACTCCACCTCCGATAACAAGAACCTTCGCGGGTGGAACTTTTCCGGCTGCTGTAATCTGACCTATGTAAAATAAACCAATTCGAATTTTGATTAAAAAATTTAGAATCATAAGTTAATAATTATATAAGAATCATAATAAATAATTTATATAAAAAATATATTTTACAAATATGCATAAACTCCAATAAAGGTAAGTGATTCGATTATAAAAGTAAAATAATGAATGTTTTTTATTGTTAATAAATGACTTTAATTATAGAAGTATGAATCTTAATTAAATATTCATTTTAAAATGTAAGAAACATAATAATTATGAGTTTATCAAAGTAAAAGCTTTTAAATTAAGCAAGATATAAAACGATTATTACCAGAAAAAAATCGACCAAAATGATGCGAAGCCTCGACAACGGCGCGATATCCAGCAACATTTGCCATAGAACTTAGAGCATCGTAAACTTGTGCTCTGGATATTCTAGGAATGCAGTCCATAGCTAGAAAACAATAAGTAAATTGTTCTCATTATTAGAAAAATAATGTTTGTAACAATAAAAAAAGAATGAATAAGTACTTGCATTAAATTTATCAGAAATTACGATCCTAAAACTATACGTGAATATTAATAAATTAATTAAAATATTTTCTTAATTATCTTAAGGAGGACAAATCGAATTTTTAATTAATTTTATTACAATTTTGATATTAAAGTTCCATTAATGATTAAAAAAATATCTGAAAGCCGAAAAAGTCCAAAAGTCTTCTCATTTTCGAGAAATTCACAGTCGTTTCAAAAACAACTTTCCAAAAATAAAGGTAACCCAAATTGTATCTTATATATGAGGAGGACTTTTGTGAACTTAGGATGTTTTACTTACAAGGAAGTCAACACTCTTCATCGTACTTTAGAAGCATAAACAAAAAGAAAGGCTTCAAAGTTCTGATAATTGCTTCATTTCATACATAACGCTGTAAATTAACACAACTAATTTTACCTAATACATTATATAGAATAATAATTATAATTCTAACTATTCTAAATAAGTTAATCAATGATTTGAACCGCTTTTTTTACGAAATTAGTCGTTGAAATAATTCATTTGCTTGATAATTATTGACATGGTTTAAGCCGAAGTTTATCTTTGACCTTTTAAGTTTACGATTTGTTCTATTACTCAGCATTTTTCCGAAATTAAAATATTAATTAATCTTTCTAAAAAAGTACTTACCGAAGGCATTTACTCTCTTCTTAGCCAACTCATCAATTAATTTTTTATTTTGTGCAGGATAAAGAAACGAAATGAGCGTGCATCCGTCTTTCATCTTCATCACCTCTTCCTCGCTCGGTTGTCTTAGTTTTAAAATAATGTCTGTTGGTCAGTCGAAATCCCAATTAGTCATCAGTCTCGCATTATTTACAATTTATTTACAAAATAAGCCCGTACCTGACTGATAAATGGCATCCTTGGACACCATCTTAGCACCTGATTTTTCGTAATCCTCATTTTTGAATTTTGCCTCCAATCCAGCATCGTTCTCAACCTGTATCTTAAAACCTTTTCCCGAAAGAATGGATGCAGCTGCCGGAGTCAACGCCACCCTAAAAACAAATGAATATGTATTTTATGCGAAATCACGATGCTTTATTTACGAAAACATTTAGCAAATCAAAACACAAAACCTTCTTTCGTTTTTCCAAACTTCCTTCGGTACACCAATCACTAGCTTATCATAGGGTATTCCTTTAATGGTCTTCGAGTCCGAGGACTTAACCTTCTGAAGCAGAAAAACATTTTTGCTGGAGAAATTGCGAACAGCATCACTTTTAATGTTCAGAAGGCAGTAAAAATTCCTGGGGTAGATCTTCCACGATAGGCATTTTTCGGATCCTAATGACCAAAAAAGTTTGCAGTTCGTCATCAGAAGTCTTTTGACCATCATTTCCTACGAAAGAAGTATATTGTTAATATATATTACAATAATAAAGATAATACTTAATTAATTTAGTCCCTGGGAGGTAAGAAAATTAAAAAATGAAGATTAGAAACTCGCAAAAAGAACACACTAATATTTATTCGCAATTTATTTAAGAAATTTTTCAGTAGATTAGGGTATTGAAATGCCACATCGAATGTACAGCACTACAAATAATATATTTAAAATGCTTTTCATTACCTAATTAACTTCTTAAAGTCAATCAAGCTGATTTAGATGATTCTCTATCCATAAACCGACAATTCATAGCTTATTAATACTTGAATACAGCACAATATATATATAAAGCAGCATGAAAAATAATCGATACACTGTAAACTTATATTTCCTTATCAAGAGCCGGACTTAGCCAAAGAACAAATGTTTATAGATGTTTACTTAATAAATATAAAGATGACTTCACTCATTAAAATCACACAAATTTTAAGGTCTTTTGGGAATTTGAACTCATAACATGGCGAATTTAAAAACGAATTAAAATTCGTTTTTATTTTTTAAAAAACAATATTAATAAAAATAAATAAATTATCGACACTTTTAATTTTTTTCACCAATTCAATACATACCTAAATAACTTTTTCAATTCACATCAAAATAAGCATCTTATATTTTTAGTGCAAATTTTAAAGTTCCTTCCTTTAATTATTATTATTTTTTAAATAAACCAAACAATAAGAACGCAAAGCTACAAATGTTGAAAAAAAATTTCAAGAAAAACTTGTCACACTTAAATAAGTTGATCTTAATAGAAAGTGCATTGACCCCATTGGCTCTAAAGCTTTGCACTTGTTATGATAAAAAAAAATCTTTAAAAAAAATTTGAATCGGAAATCTTCCTCGATAAGAAAAAATTTATAATTTAAAAATATATAAAAAAAACAAATATATTTATTTAAAATTAATGATAAAAATTTAATATATTATCTAATAAATGAAAAATTAAATTCTGCATGTATACATCGCAAACACGTTCAATACTTGTCTTTTTTTTATCAAATTTAAACGTGGTTTATAAAACAATTTATAAATAATAATAATAGTTAAATTATTATTATAAAAACAATTATATCATTTGTTTTTTATAACATTTTATTTATTTATTATATTAATTATTTTTCCCTCAAATTCTGGAGATTGATTTTAAAAAAATAACTTAATTTATTAGAATAGAAATTTATTTTATAATTAAAATTTTATCCATATTAATAATAACTTGAATATTTTTTTTATATTATATTAATTTCCAAAATGATAAATTAATGAAAGTAATCTAAAAGCATCATTTTATGCATTGTTTTATTGCTTTATATTACCAATGTACTTATATAACTATTTATAAATATAAAATAAAATATTTTTTACTCGGTAAACATTTATTAAATTTAAGTTTCTACAGAAATCATTTTAATTTTTTTAAAATATGGTTTTAATATAATTTTTTAACATGCTATATAACGAATAAGATTATTCATTTTGAATATGCACTTGATGGTTGAATTAAATTTCATGTCAATTTAAGTATTCGGCCCAGTATGCATCCCAATCCATGCTTACATTCCCTTTTCCGATGAAAGTGAAAATACTCTTTTTCAGCAAAGTATCCTTAGGTTGACTGTTTCTCGATTTCATAACATCGGACACTTTTGCACGGATTTCGCCCCTATCCAAATCACCCCTCATCATAAGAAGGCATTCGAGTTGATTTTCGGTTATATACGAAAATCTACCGACAAGATGATGCAAATCGAACAAAAGCATTTCTGTATCTTCAGCCCGGATTATTTCTATCAAAGGATCTATCAAATCGAAATTTGAATCGATTTTAACATTGGGAGCGATGCGAAGAAAAAAACCTTTGATTTGAACAATTTCCTCTTTTATTTTGTTCGTAGCCGTTTTCCGTTCTTCATAGCTATTAAAGGTAATTTTTCCCTGCATGATTTTATATATAAAACACTTGGCGACATGAGTTTGAGCGAAAGATATAACAAATTCGAAGTTTTCCTTTCTCAAATGAACGTAGTCCTGGAAATAGTCTTCGAAGGTAAGGCAAATTGTATCTATGGGTGCCGATGACGTTAACCATTTCGGTGTAACTAAATTGTTAAAATGTATGTACAAATCCCTGAAAGCTTCGGTTAACAAAAATTTCACCGCCTCGTTTCGCACGTCTAAATATGTCTGCAGCAACTTTTCATACATTTTCAATCCTTCCTTGGTTTGAATCTCAGTTTTCCACTGGCCAGCCGATTCCCTAAACTGTAGGCAATTGTTAATTATGCATATCATGTGCTGAGTGTAAAAAGGATTTTGATTTCTATCGGCAAAATGTTTGTTCCTCAAATGTAAAATAGCTTCATTGTACAATTTTGCATAGTGAATCATTTGCTCCATACTCAAAATAAGAACTTCATTTGTAAGTTCTTGGCTTATTGTTCTTGCAACTTGTAAATTCTGATCTATCATTTGAAAGATAATGAAAGGAGCTGAAGACTGAAAGCATCCTCCATCTTCGTCTGGTGCGACCGCTTTCATCCAATCCTCCTTTTCTTTTTCTAAAGTTTTCTTCATCCATTCATTGTAATTATTTTCTATATGAGATAGGTACATTTTTTGTAAGTCTTTTATAACCTGTTCCCCCAGTAGAGGTTCGTAAGAGCTCATATCGATGTTTAATTCAGGATGTGACATAAGCTCTGAGCCGGTATATGTAGTTAAACACCAGGACAATAATGAAACGTATTCGTTACCAATAAGTCCTCGTTGTATAATTTCTTTAAGATGGTTCGATAAGCAACGATGATACATCTTTACATAATTATCAACAATATTCCAATGTGGAGGAAAACATGGAGCGCACAAAGTTTTTACCACTCTCAAATCCTCTAATATTAAAAGTCGAGTTAATTCCAAATGTCGAACTAGCCACATTTTGTGATTCTCTCTTTCATCGGTTTGAGTTCCTTCTATCCTTTCAGCCACAGCTTCTTCTAAAACTTTCATCGCCATGGCTTTCCACTTTTTTGGTCGTCCAGGTGAACAAAAATTCGACTGTCTTTTCCGTTGTTCAGCAAATGCATCAGCTTTTTCTTCTCCCTCAATTATCCTCAATGCTGTCACTATAATAGTTGGATCTTTTCGGACTGTGTTCAATGTTCGACCCAAAATGAGGCACACTTGCTTCTTCATCATTTCAGACAACTGACCAACCTCTTCAAAATACAACTGCAACATAATACTATCAGCTTGAGGTGTTTGAGGAAGCTTATGAAGCTCAAACAACAAATCATCCCTTGAATTTTCTAAATCTGCTAAACTTTGTCTGGCATATAACAATTTACCCTCATTTATCCAAGTTTTTGTTTTCTTGACACTTTCTGGAACTGTAAAAATATGTTTTAAATTATCCATTGCAGTTACATATTGAGAATGTCTCATATTTTCTTCCTTAACAGCTTGAAGACTCTTTGACATTTCTGGCATTTCTGCAATGGATTCTTTCACCCATTTCATATTAGCCTTTATATCTCTGATATCATTTTGGGCTATTTGAAGGAGCTCAAGGCCTTCTTGCACACCATCCAATTGACTTTGCAAAGCTGTTTTCAACAGAGCCTCAACTGATGCTTTCATTCTACTGATCCTTCTTCTATACTGATCAACTTTTTCAAGTTGGCCAGGATGCTGCAAAATGCCCATCACATATTTGCTGCCTTTGGCTTTGGCTTTAGCCTCCAGCTCCTCCATTTTCAGGGGCATCTTTTCCACAGAACCAGTATCTGTAACAATTGAGAATGAACCATAATGAGTTTCTAACTGACATTTAGTAGTCTTGCAATGGCAAGTTATTATCACTATTTAATACAACAATAAGATAAACTAAATTTAAGTATTGGTTTAAAAATTATTCTTCCAATCCTTTACATATTTTTCTAATCTAATATGAAATAATATTTTTTCTAAAAAAGAGTTATTATATGGTTCTCAATCATTTTAATCCATTAAAGCCAATATTAAAAGTTATTTATTTCAGTTTTAATTGAAATACTCTTCTATAGCAAGAATAGTTTAGTAAAACTGAAACAAAAACAAGAAAGTTCAAAAAATAAATCTTAAATCAAAATATATAAGTTAACTGCAAATAGATGTTTCTCTCTCAATTTTGTCAGATATTAGAGTTCTGTGGAAAAGGTGTAGAAAACAATAAAAATTAAATTTCTTACCATAAGTTTTTTTATATATAAATTACCTTTTATGAAAATATCAGTGGTCAGAGTTAGCTTTATGCCAACATATGACTGAAAAATTAAAATTCAAATTTCTATATTTTAGGAATAAATAAGTATCATAAAAAGAACCAAAAACGAATTTGTAATTTCTAATAACAATTATAAACAAAATTAAAAAACACAATTCATTTTTAAAATATTGTGCTTAAAATACTAGCTAAAGGCTTAATTTTGGTTAACTGAAATTGATTACTCTTTGCTTTTATAAACTTACAGTTTTCTTTATAATAATCTATTTTTCCAAAACAAAAATCGCAAAAAAATTTTTAAAACGCATATCTAACTTTAGAAAGATTATTTAAACAAATCTACCACCTGTTAAGAGTAGCAGCGAGTGAAAAACTGCCATCGATGCTTAAAGTACCCCACAAAACGTCAAATATATTAGCTTAAATTATTAATTTCGCACCTAAAGTTTTTCATAGACATAGGGAATAAGTAAAAAAATGTCTTCCTTACCTTATTCTTCTAGAATTTCATTGATAAATGAAGACAAATTCGAAATATCACCACTCGTTAAACAATGCTAGTCTCATAAACTCGAAGAGGACGCCATACTTGTAAATTCGTTTGCCTTCTTGGTTTTTCGAAAGGAGTTAATGTTGCCAACTTAATATAAAAAAAAATACTTCGAAATCATGCAACCTACATGAGAAAAGAATTAGAACATTTGATAATTGTTACAATATATAATATTAAAAATTAAACATTTCTAACTGAAGCCAACTTAAGATATTGCTGAATAATTTATAATTAAATATAATTCATATGATTATGTTAAATATATTTAAAAAAGTTTTTAAAAAAGAAAATAAATTTCATCATATACTATGATTGTTAAAACCGTTAAATATTACCAACGGCGAATTGAATAAATAAATGCAGCTATTTTTAATATTCAATTTTAACAGACTTTTAGGGCCACAAACTAAGAATCATATTTCACAATGAAAAATCAGACTAAACAAAAATCTTTAATTATGATTTTTAATATAACTTATCAAAATTCCCATCTGAAGCGTCATGTATTCTCAAATTCATCTGAATAAAATTTTAAGTTAAATTGACATTTCTTAAATTTTGCAAATTAAGAAATTTTTCTGCACTTTGAATATTGTTAAGAATATGAACTAATATCAATTTTGCATGCATAATTTAAATTTATAAATTCAATTTTATAATTATTTTAAAAAAAAGGAATTGAAAAACATTCTCAAATAACATGAATGCATATTACTGTAAAAGATCAATAAATTTCAAAGTAAAACAAACTCGTGCAACTAAACTTCATTCTTTAATCTAATTCAGGATTTTAATTGTTACATTAGTATTTCTTAATCACACTATAGGTGTAACTACTGTATACTGCAGGTGTAATAATTATTTTTTTATACGACTAATCATTAATCATTTTTTAATTTGAATAAGAGAAATTTGTATTAATATTTGATTATTTCCAGAAAAGGTAGCAATTAACAATTTATTTAATTTCACAATGATCCAGATAGTTAGCCAAATAATTTAATATTGATTTGTTATCGATGCATGTCCAATTCGTTCTCCTTTACAAACGTAAAATTACGTCAAGTGCGAAAAAATAAATTAATTTTTTTTCCTTACTTTTAATGTGCACTTGATAAATTTTCAAATCCATATAATGAATTGCACGTAGTAATTAATAGGATATGAATTTTAAAATGAAGTTCATTATGTTTGTTCGTATTTAATTACAAAGCAGATGAATAAATTCGATTGAGAATTATAATAAAACTTCATGCAGAGAATGATAGCTGAAGATGTATGTACAACAGAGATGTCTGAAAATTAAATACATAAATTTAAATCAAGAATTCAAGGACTAATATTTAAGTTATATATATGGATTGAATTCATTTATATACTAATACTAATAATAATAATAATAATAATAATAATAATAATACACATTAAATTTGATCAAATTCTATAAAGAATCCGATTCGTGAATATTCGACTAGTTTCGTCTCTTCCCGGAATGCTACAGCAGGTTCCTCAGTTCGAAAACAATCTATAAGATTTCGAATTAAAACTCCAATAGAAAATGTACTTAATAAATTTTTCATTTTTCACTTAACTCTTTGGATGAATTGTTTAGAACAAAGTACTTCATTATGAGTTGAGGTATGAAGAATCAAGCTGCATTAAAAGTAAATTGGAATCAAATCGCAGTGGTGAATAATTAAAATCTTAAAATGACTTGGAAAAACGTGGACGAAACAACCTCGAAAATGTAATCAAAAGCTCTTGGTCACGTACACTGAAAATACACACACAAATATTTATAATTATGTTTGATATTGGCTTCATTTTCGAATTTCAGATTTTAAGATTATATCTTAACATTATTTGAGAAAATAACGTTGACGATAGAATTTTCAGTCATAATGCGAATCAATCTGGTTTTACAACTCTGAAAGTGGGAAAATATGGAATGAACATCCACGGTGCATGTTAGATTCGATTTTGTTGGTAGTTTAAAAATCGATCCACGTTTTTGTTGCAAGCTTACGAAAACGAATAAAAAGCCGGCAGGAACGCAGCACGATCAAGGATTGCAAAAAATCTTTGGGATATACCTAAATCCCACATCTTCAAAATCCTGACTTTTTTTTGGGGGGGAAAATCTCGCTTTCAAAGATTTTTCCCTTGCCCCTCTCCTTTCCGACTTTTAAATCTCGTATGAAATAGGAAAATTTTATACAGACATAAAAAAACACATAATCCCTTGTTAAATGAAAGCGATCTTTTCCGATTCTCGGATCTCGGAAAATGAAGTGATGAAGCTTTTGAAAATCGGGAGTTAGTTCGCGGCGCCGATGTTTCACAATGTACGTGCCCCAAGTACATTTGTTGCGTATGATTTTCCGGGTGAAATGATCGAACAAATTAAAAATTTTCGGATAAAATGTTTCACGAGGAACGATCGAGTAAGTAACCAAAGGATGCATTTCAAAATTTGAATCGCGATCACCGGTTGGATTTTGGAGTTTCTCGACAATATTTCTCGCTTTTTTTGCCCTCTCTCAGAAATCTGTGGAATTCTCGCAATCTTAAATTATTAAAACAATTTTTATCATGAAAGAGAATCTAATTTGCGGTGAACAAGAATTTCTTTTCCATCGGGACATGCAATTCCACATGTGACAGATACGTTACTATTAAGACTCAAATACCCATCACGAAAAATTTCCGTCAGGCTGTATACATCACAATAAAAATGGAATAAAAAATTATCCCACTGCTCCACGAAACATAAAATTATATTGTCGTTTACTCGGCTTTTATTTCCCTAAAAATTTATTTGCGAGCTATCTGACCGTGAGCTAATGACATTATATTCAGTTTAAAGTTAATCATATTCTCAAATCTAAATTTAACGCCTACTTCGAATTTGAATTTTCATAAATTTTATGATTCATATCGGCCTGTTACTATTAACCAAAATCAATCCAAGTTTCCAGCTATAAAAAAAAAAAAAAAAAAAAAAAAAAAAAAAAAAAAACACGCGTCTGGGGCAAACAACCTTCTTAGACTTTTACTCATTGTATTACGAAATTGATATATTGTTCCAGTTTTTAGAACCAAACAGAATAAAATTTCCAGCACATTGTGTTTGCATATTTAGTAAATGTAAACTTTTCTTGTGGAATTTTCCTCATATTATTAATTCTTGCATAATTTATTGAATGCGGTCTTTTCCATTATCTGTATATCGATGACTTTTATAAGTTTTGGTTTTTTAATAATTACGTGAACAAAGATCAAGATGCTGAGAACCGGTAAACCATTTTGCTGACTTTCCAGTAGCTGGCACCGTCACTGACCGTGCGGGATAAAAGAGGTATGGGTAAAAGATGAAGGGTTAGAGGATGTAATGTATGAGAGCTACAAGGAGAAATGAATGAAAAGAGAGAGCATAAGTAGATCTGAGTATTAACGGTCAAATCGAATAAGCGACATCTTTTTCTTCTATTCATTTTCTGTTCACTTCTTTCCATCCTCGCATCCAATAATTTTCTAACTCTTTTCCATATCTAACAGTTCTACAATTTTCACCGAATGATTTGCCAAGAAAGCTGCGTGGCTGGAGAAAATTTTGGATATCGAAGGGCTATTCTTCACGGTCCCTGTTTATGCAGTAGTTTAAGAACCAAAAACTATGTGGTTTAGGAAGTCGTATATCTGAATAGTGCCATACCAATTCATCTATTAAGCTAATATATAAAACTCTTTTATGATTGAATGATTATATAAAATTGTTTTTTTAAAAATTTTTTGCATCAGCAAATCCATTGCAAAATTTGATTATTTCGCTAAATCATTTTGATTCGCTATTATAAGCAAAACGCACTCTTGTGACGAGATGCCATACAGACTCTGGAGTATGGGTTAACGCATACACAATTCATGATAATCGTTTGCTATTAGAAATTTCGCCATTAGCTAGGATGTTGGAATTATTTGAAATTTCCAAAATTAAACTCGATTCCGTAAAGTCGACGTTGCGCTCCCATGTGAATGTAAATTTTTGAAATGTTTACGTTTGTAGTCTGTAAATTAAGCTTTCTCCACTGAAAATAACAATTTATGCGAATCCATTATAAAAATGTTTCGAAAAATTCAAAACCGGTTAAACGTGGCGCATTCGAAAATATGATTCCTAAAAATTGTACAAAATGAAATAAAAAAAAAAATATTTGCTTTGCTTAAAATACGTATTATCGAGTCGATAATGTATAATTTAATTGCATTTGAAAACGGCTAAAATTTTATTTTCTATGACTTTGTATCATAAACGTTATAAATGGAACAGTAAAATGCAGTTCAGTTTCAAAAATAAATTAAAAGTACAAAAAATCGAATCATTTTCTTATAATAACAATCATTCTTATTTTAAAGGGGATATTAATAATATTTTTTTAAAAACTTGCTTAACTTCAATAAGTACCTATCCCTTCTCCTATCACTTAACATAAAATATAAATACTATATAAAAAACATAAAATATAAATATTTCGTTTGATTTTAGTGTAATAATTAATTTCGAAAAATTCGCGTATTTTGAATTTATGTTGTTATTGGTCTTATATGGTATATTTATCGACAAGGAATTCTGTAAATGGAGTTTCTTTTTTTAAACTATTATTTTATGAATCGAACTCATAGCGCCAAGATTTTCATTCTTTTTTTTTTATCGAAAGTGTTATGATTTCAAAACATCAAAAAATATTGAGAATAATTAAAATCAATAGTGGTTGAATGTTAAGTAAAAGAATTAATATCTAAGAATTTTGTTGTGAAACTTGAAACATTTTCTATTTCCGATATTAAAGATGAAACGATGAATAAGCCATATACTTTGATTACCCAAATAAAAAGGCAAATGGCATGGTACTGCAGTTAAATTATTCGAAAATTAACAGAGTTTAGATTTGATTTATCAGTCACAGTTTCATTAAAATTTCATCCCTTTTTTATGTGAGAAAAGGCTTGTCGAGATACCGGACTATCAACTCAAATAAAATGAACGTTATATATATAATAAAAAACAAATAAAACTGATCGGTGAGCTCGGTTAAACAATATTATTCGAAAGCAATATCGCAAAACTGAAAATAAATTCATCTTATATTTGACATAAGAAACATACTTCATGGATAAAATTATATACTGCATTTTATCCAAAACTCATTTAATTCAAACTAATATAATTATTATTATATATAAAATTCAATATGGTAGAAATAATTATTCAACAATATAAAAATAACAGATGAACTGAGTTAATTCACCGTTTGTAGAAGCTTTCAAAAGTTCCCTAAAAGCTTTTCCAACGTCTGAGTGGAGATGGAGGATCATTAAAACAAGAGTGGCCAATGGCAATTCACAAAAGCTTCATTCACATGAAAGTTTGGTGTTGCCATTAACAATCTCTCAACCTCTGAAAAATTTTCATTTTTTATTTACGGCCATATAGTATTTCTATCATGTTATTTTTTGCAGCTTCAGATTCTTTTACTTGCACAGATTTTTTTATCTCCTTTTTTTGTAGGTGCTTTTTAAACAATAGGAAATTTAAATAAAATTGTAGGTCTGAATATCTGAATGACATTCACATACCAATTAATCTTTTTTTTATAACTAAAGTAATCGAAAGTTGATAATTTCTCATTTTCCATCAAAGAGGTTAGAATTGATCCATACGAATATTTATATGCCCATAATATCTTTGGGTGTAATCTGTAATTTCATGTTTCAATTAAAAAAAAAATTATATTATATTCCAATCCAAGTCTTCTTCCTTCGATAGATTTTGAATCCAAATCAATCGCACCATAGCTGAATGTTTTTCTATCAACTGTTAAAAGATAGAGTTTATTTGAAACAACAGGTGACTGACATTCAAAATTAATTTGGCAATCATCAGAATATCAACTTTTAATTAATAAGGATTATATGCAATTTTTTAAAAATAAATTCTAATAACTGCAGTAAATGTAACAAAAAATAAATATAATTTTAATATTTACTATATTAAAATAATTCGACATTTTTCTAATTATCCTTATAAAAATCTTTTAATTATCTGTTTTCTTTTCTTATCTTTTGCTAATAAATTTTCTGATCTCAATTTTTAAAAATTGTCAAACTTCTTCAATTTCTAAAAACTTTACTTTCCAGTTATTTTATGACAAATAGCTGTAATTTTCCAAAGTTTTACAAAAATCCCTTGAATTTCATTTTTTTAAAATCCTCTTTTATGAAAGACAATGACAATGCTTATATAGAACCCTGATCCAGGAATCAATATTACAATCACATTAATACTGTCTCGTGCCAAAATCAGATCTTCCTAGTTAAAAATTCCATAATAACCTCAGTCACATATTCGAGGCATAAAATAATAAATTACATTTTCAGATCTTGTTTATCTTAATTGTTCACTATATTAGTTGGCAATACGAATCTTATTATAGACTCTGTCAATCATCCTGGAAGTTTTTATTCCGATTATTCTATTCATTTGCAGTATTTTTTCATCAGTTTCCTTCTGGTTCCCAATTAGCGAAAAGGAAGCTAACAAAGAAGGATTACGGTTTTGATTCAACAATTACTTTGGCTGATGTCGCACTATCATTAATTCGGTTTTTAATCATGGCTTTCCTGTAATTACTTTAAGTGTCTCAAAAGGATAGGTGTGAGGGACTATACAATCATTATGGAACCAAAACATTTAACTGAAAGATAAATGCTTCGAAACGGAATGATTTACTTAATAAAAACGATAATAGGTGAAACATTGGTATGCGAAATTTATATTTCAATTAAACTTAAAAAGTGAAAATCCAAAGCAAAATTCTTATTTACCATAAAGGCATATTTCATCATATATGACAGCCGAAATAAAACAAATTAAGAGTTTTTTAAATTTTATAGTAACATATAGATAATTTCTACATTTCATCCGTACATCACAAATCTAAAGAACTTCGAATGAATAAAATGATGAATGTAGAACCAATTTCTGCTATTTACAAAGGGAGAGCACATGGAAGAAGGAATCTTTTAATCGAATATAGCCATTGTCTCTTACTTCCACAATTTTAAATCTACAATTCAAACGGTTCTAACTTTACGTATGCTTTGTGAAGCATTGAATCGTGAACAAGAGGTAGGCATGTCAAAAAATATCTCAAAATCTCTTTCGAATCCCATCCATTAACATGGAGTGAAATATTAACGTCGACTTTATCATTTATTATTAGTTCTGCAATTTTGGTTGACACGAAAAACTTCTGTTTTAATTTTATCTTGTAGTCTGATATTTTAAGATGACTAAATTTTTAGAAATTATTTGTCGAAATTATGAACTCACTAATCAGTATAAAAAAAAAGATGTTCACAGTCTAAGCCCGAATGATTTTTTTTTAAATAATGAGGATTGTAAACTTAAGAGTTTTCATTTTTGTTTACGGTTTTATCCCTATTTATGCTCTTTTCTTCTGTATAAAAAAATGAGAAAATGTATAAGACCTAAGCTTGTCTTTATCATATGTAAAATGCTAAACTATTCTGGAGAGGATGGAATCAGAATTGTTTCATCAGTAGAATTTATACACAATGCCACTTTACTTCATGATGATGTGCTCGATGAAAGTGAAATACGCCATGGAGTTGAAACAGCAAATAAAATTACAATATCAGTAACGATGATTTATAATTATTACATTACAATATTATAATAATTTTTTCCTTATTTCAATCTATTTTTTGTGCTTTTCTACTCTATATAAAAAAAATACAAAATTTGAGGTGGGTCGAAGCTTGGTCTTTCGATTTCCGGATGAACAAAAAGGGCTAGAACTTTCGACAATTTGCGGTTTACGCGCCTGCAAATATGATGCTGGGGAAATAATTATTTCGTTGCCACAACATTGAAAAGCTCCCTTAAAGCCTCCGGTGCACAAATATCAGTTTTCCATTAATGAGCCGCGAAGCTTTTAAAATGAGAAAAATTTACCTCAAAAGAAAGTTTTCGATATTAAAAGGGGGCAAACCATCAATTAACGGAACAACTTTAACCACCTTTCATGTGCAGAATACTCGGGAGTTTGTGCTTCTTTTAATATCCAAAACCTTTGTAACCTATCCCTTAAAAAGCATCTAATTCAAAACTTTCAAGTCTTTTAATATTCACTAATAAAAAATAAATTACCGTTTATAAATATTAAGGTAAATATGGTAATGAAATGCCGGATAAGAATTCTCGTCCTGTGCTTTTTTATATTCGATGCTATTCGTTTGATGGTAATGAATCACATCTCCTTTAAGAGATAAAAAATTTTCCGGTGAAAAACCTTTATGACAAAAAAGAGAAAAAAGGTAATTTCCAATTTTTCAAGAATTAATGATCTTAAATAAAAGATGAGATGCTTACATAAGTTAAGAATAATGTTAAATTACAAGTCCAAAATTGTTATAGTAATTTTTATAAATTTATTATTCATTGTTATAATATTTTAACATTTGATGCTTTTAAAAGTCAAAATTTGGTTCATTTTAGGATTTGCATATATTTATATTTATAAGCAATAAATATATATAATAAAATTTATACATATATTATGAAATAGCACAACCTTTATATGTAACAGTAATTATGAAATAAAATTATACAATAGGAATAAATGACTTATTTTCGATTTCAAAACTGGTGAAGTACGATTATGTTTTATCTAATACATTTATTGTAATATTGAAATGTTGATTATAAAGGTTTTTGTATATAAGACAAATGTAGTATTGCAAATATCAATTTTTTTTACAATTTTAGTTACCTTTACTGCCAACAAATCCTCTTGAGTTAGGGAATATATTGGCAAGAAAGATAAAATGTATAAAATTAAATTTGAAACAAGTAATGTTGGTGGTAAGACGGCTGGAAAAGCCGGCCTCTTACAACAGAAACTTGATCTATTGCTAGCAGTCCATATGGTGTATACACCATATTTCATTTTGCCATGGAACAAATAAAATAAAATTAACAATATATTCAAAATAATAAATCCTCAAAAAAATAAAAAATTAAAATTTACGCAATATAACTAAATGATATTATAAAAGAAAAATAATTTAATTTTCACAAGTAAAAATTACACGTACATTAAACTACAAAGAACACAACAAATATCTTTTGTCCGACTGAAACATCAATTAAGTTCTAATAACTTTATTTAGGTCAAGTTTTCTTTGTAATATCAGTATTTTTTTTATAAATGGGAAGCAGTTTGCGAAACCGTATTTTTTTCGTACAAAGCTTCTGTAATTAAAAAGCGAAAATTTAGCACCAGAAAATAAGAGCCAAAATGTGAACATAGAAATATATGAAAAAGATATATTGGAATCCTCTGCATCTAAAAAGGGAAACCTGCCTCGAAAAAGTATGGGAATTAGAAATTAATATGTAAATAGTAGATATATAATCGTGTACAATAATGATTTGAAGGAAAATTGTGCAACGAGCTTTTTCGAATTTAAAATGGCATCCCTGCACGCCATTTTTACATTTGTTTGTAATTTTACTAATAGCTAAATCTTATAATAGTTGACTTTAATGTGTAAAATACAAAGAGAGAATTGGAATGCAATTTTTTTGCTTTAATAATTTTTGTACTTTTAAAACTTTTGCTTAAAAACATGCATTGTAGGCGTTGTAATAAGGGCAGAATTTTTAGAGTTAAATGGATTAGTTTAGATATGACTTTATTCTTTTGAATCAATACTGCAACATTTACAGAATTGTTTGGAAAAATCAAATGATTGGAACTTTTATGCAAAATCTGAGGATTATAGAGTGACTATCTTCCATATCGATTCCGAATTTGATCTTAGATATTTCCTGAGGTAATTCCAACGATAACTAATTCGATCTCAAAAGTCATTATTCAAAACCTTAACCATCTCAATTTTAAAGTTTTTAAACTACTCCTCCCCTATTGGTCTTATAAGAGTGTCTATGACACTGTCTCGCATTCAACTCTTGCTAATGCCTTTCGGTTAACAAAGACAAAGGATTTTCATAAATTTCTAAACGGCTTTGTGTTCGTGAAATAATGCGTCGCATTTAATGTTATTAATCTCGAAGGAATTAAATTCGAGAATGATGTAATCGGCAGGGTGTGGTGGATTTTTCTACCACACTTAAGGAGGTAAATGAGTGTCGGGATTTTCATCATTAAAAATTCTGATGATATTTCGAGTTTAGGAAAAAATTGGCTAAGTAATAACTTGCTATTTTTTCTTTCTTTGTTTATGACTGCTTAAGAATTTCATGACAATTTTTATAATGCAAGGTACCAAAATGAGTTTTAGTCTAAAAAATGACAAAAATTAGTTTTAAAAATTAATCTCGCATTGCAAATTTGCTATGAGGTTTCTTGAAGAAAAAAAGCATGCAATATTTCGCTGACATGTGAATGGTTTAAAGGTGCGCGAGAAGAAACTTCTTCGGTTAAATGGCTGGAATTGATCAACTGAGTTGATAATGGGCGACTGTTAAAGAGCTGAAGGATTTTTAATTTAGCAACAACTTTCCAGGTTCATAGCAGCGGTGCCAAAAATAAGGTTTTTGGAGATTAACTCTCAGCATTCCTGAAATATGAGTGCACAAAAATTTCTTTAAAAGTCTACACAATATGTTCATTTACGAAATGAAACAAAAAACATTGGTAACGGATTATACTTGATGTACAGACGAATGCTACAAACTGATCATTTATAGATTGCACTGCAAATAAGTTTTCGAATTTTTTTTTTCTTTTGAGAAAATTTCATTGTTTGAATAATTCATAATTTGTATTTGGAAAGAGGCAGCGGCCGCTAATTTAATAAGAAAACAAAGTCTTAACTTGTTTTAAGTACATTTTTACAATCGATGTCTGCAATATTATATATTTTCAAAACTTATTTTAATACTGAACCGTAGATCTGTTTTAAACAGTTATATTATTAATAATAATAATAAATTTTCTATTTGTACTCAAGGAAGCCACAGTTCAATTTACGATTCTGTTAGACCAGAGTCCTACAGCGTAATAATGTTGAAAAACCGTAAATTCACCAAGTGATCAATCTTGAACATTTGGAAAATAAATTGCAGATTGTATGTCAAGAAAATTATGATGGTTTTTATATTATTATAAGAGGAGAACGGTTTCCACTCGACAATTTTCACAATACATAATTTGTTTTAAATTCGGTTTGCTCGGATAAACTTTGGTCATTAAAATTTTAAAATGAAATTTCGTAAATTTCCTCGAAAATAAGGTCTGGAGCAAAATCTTTCAACTGAAATATCGGATGATGTACAATTTGTACTCTTTAGTTACCATAATTGATCATTCTATTGTGCACCTTAGTATATGTCGGATAAAAGGAGAATCGAAGTATATTTCTAAAAAAATTTATTCTAGTGAACATATATTATCTTATAAAGTCAACATCATAAAAGAATAAAATATAATTTTGTTGTCAGTCGATTAATTAAGCACGATAAATGTTTTTCTTAAGTTTTAAATATTCAAAAGTAAATTAAATATGAAAAATCTTAATTTATAAAAAAATTAAAATCTTTAACACAATTAAATAACAATCATAAAATTAAATAAATATCGAATTCTGAAATCCTTAATCTTTAATACAATAATTAAAAAAGGCTTTCAGTTCCCAGTTTAGCATAGATAAATTAAATTTCCATACAAGTAAGCATCTGGAAAAAAATTTTTATGTAACAAGAAACACTAACTATAAAATTTTTATATCTGAACAGCAGCAGATTTTATAATTTTATTGGTTTTGAAAACGAAGATTTTTAAAATAACATACAGGAAACATCGTCCGAAACACTACAAAAAACAATGTCGTTTATATTATTCATAATGGTTGAATATGAATTTTTCAGATGGTTACCTCTCTGGACAAGGTGAAGGATTATACATGAATTAATGCAATGGCTCTAGGTTTTCTATTCTTTAAAAATTTAAAAATCTGCTAGTAAATTTAACCCAACCATTCGTGCATTTTGAATGAATAAAATATGTTTTTCAATCATAAATTATAAGATTCTGGTCAAAATTAATTTAAATTTTGTCCAAAAACTCTTGAAGATAATCATATACTACATATGAAAACTCTGAGACACCCAACAGCAAAATGTTAAAGATAATGTATGTCAGGTGTTCAGGGATGAAACGGCATTAAGCTGACATTTTATGCATATAAAAGCATGGATAAATGTAGATTATGAAAGGCTGAACGTAATTATACCACTCTGACTGATTTATGATTTACAGATATGCCGTGAATTTCCTTAAGTGCGGAAATTATAAAATAAACAGAATAAAACATTATAGTAATATCCGTAACCAAAAATCGATAGAAGCCAAAATATATTAATACTATATTTCAATTTCATATTATTTTCTTTGACAATTAGGAGGAAAGGTCGCATATTGAACATATAAAGCTATTTTTCTTTATTAGCTTGGAAGAGCATATTGAATAAAGAGATAACCATCACTGCAGCATTAGAAAATTTTTATATAATATCAGTTAAATATACTACTTTTTTATTTCTCAGATTAATTCAGTCGTCAAAACAATTAAATATCATATTTAAAACAAAATCGTTCAAGTGCAATTTCCGAAGTTTAAAATTAGTCTTGAAAAATTTTCTAAACTCAATCATAAAAACCTTACGCATTGTATTATTGTGTGTGTATTTATATCTACATTCACATGTTTTTGTGCATTTAATGCAAGTGAATTAGAAGCATTTGCTGCGCATATCACCATAACGATCTTGGTTGCCTATTGGGAAATCTACAATTTTTATAGTTTTGCATATTTCACTGATGAATATGTCCAAAAGATTTTTTCACGATTAAAAAATAATTCCAATCACAGACTGGATTGGAACCATCGATTCAAAATTCTCAACACGAGTGCATTCAATTTTTTAGTTATAAATTCAAATAATGTACATTTAATCAATATATTTTTTGCTAAATTGAGAAATAGATCTGGATCAGTTTATGTTTCCCATGAAAAAAAATCGTGCTAAATGGTTCAATTTTCCTGAGTCAAACTGAAATTTTAATGCTAAGGACTTATCGATTTAAGTGCATAAGGCTGTTAAATAAAACATGGCTAACCGGTTTTCCTTAATCCGTTTTTGTGTTTGCCAAGATGTTTTTTGGGACTTGTTGCCTCCATTTGTAACCTTCTTTATAAATAACATGTGCGATTTAGATTGTAGCTCTCTTTATTGTACAGGAAACCATAAGAAATAAATAGTTTCGGTCTCGCAGAATACAACTCTTTTCTATTGTGCTTAGAGATGAAATAAATAGTTAAATATTTGGTTTTTTTTATGCTAAGCATTCTCTTTAGTCATAAAACTAAAGTGTTCATAGTTAATATAAATGAACGATAAAGATGATTTGCCAAAATATTAGTATTAAACGGGATACACTTTGTTGTATGACATATAAAAACATGATAATTAATTCATATATCCAGTTTTGTTTTTACGGTTTTAAAATAATAATTGATCCAAAGAAAAAAATTGCCTTTTGTTTCATGGTTTTAGATTTAATAAACAATTTTTATTTCATCTTACATAGTTTTTAAATAACATGAAACGTATAAACTATTTTGTTATAGGGACGTTCTATTTTTCACAGTTCTTTTTTACATCGTTTTAAAATACAGCGGTCAAAGAAAAATTCACTTTCCTTTTTTTAATTCAGCTTTTCTTTCATTGTTTTCAATTTAATATAATTCTTTATCAACTCACTTGCTTCCTATCTTTCTTATCGTCAGCATATTTTTTTATATTTTTTTGAGGAACATATCTAATGTGTAAATACAGTTTTGATTTAATGTATAAAATGAAATGCAATACCTAAATTTCATGCTTTTTTAGATATGAAAAAGATGATCTCATATTACATTAAGCTTTATTTACATTGAATCTTAACATGCTCTACCGAGAGCAATATTTTATTTAGTTATAACTAAAAGATTACTATTAGATATAACTAATAATAGTTCTAAGCAATACTTATAATATAATTTTTTAACAGTATACGCACAATTTTCTACGTTAAAAGGTGAATTAAACTTAAGATAGAGAAATGGGATTATATTTATATTAAGTTGTGGTGCAGTTAATTTTTTTGGAACAACCGAAAATACTTACCTAACTAGGTGTTGATCATTGAACAAGAACATTTAAAAACAAATAAAATCAATTACAGGTTTTTTGAACATTATTTTTCTATCGCGTTGAGTTAAATGCCGTCACATGTTGTTTGATAATGAAAACGACGATTTTTGAAATTTTTCCTACATCTCCTTTCGATTAAAATCATTAAAACAAATTTATTTATTAAGAAAGAGTGATTGATGGATTAATAAGATTATTACATAATCTTAAAATAAATAAAAATCATAAAATTTTATTTATATAAGGTTTATCAAAAGGAAAATTTTCACGCGCCTTTATATTGCATTAACAGTGTGAAATACCGGATAAGTTAAAAAATATGCAATATGCAGCAGACATCAATGAAAGAGGAATAGCAAAATAAATGTATAGTTCTAAAAATTTTTATAATATGAAAAAATTTTGTACTTATTTTTTTTAAGTAAATTTTAGGATAAAATCAAATATTTGGATAAATGATTATTGTGAAATTACTCAAAAAAGATGCTAACAAAATAGAACATTGAGCAAGCTTCTGCATGTTATTTGTTATTATTATTCTTAATCTATTCCCTCTGGTCTAGGCCATTCACTGACGGCGAAATCAATAAAATAGAAAAACTACTGTAAATTGTAATGTTTCTTTCAAATCCTAATTTAACGGAACACTAAAAACTGCTTTTTCTTCTTCTGTGCTCGTCTGACATTGCTAAACATTATCATTACATGGAAGGTTTTGGTTTTTTTCTTTTTTATTGAAAATGTTGGAAATGCCGAGGCTGCTTTGGTCGAGTAGAAAAAATAAGATCGGTAGAAAAGCAAAGAAAAGCTTCACACATTTATTTAATTCTTGCCGCGAATAAATGGACCGTTAAGCCAAGATAAATGGACTGTTAAGACTGGAACCAGTCGGAGCATTATGTTGGCTTTCATCACCTATAGGAGAAGACTGCGGAACTAGAGGATTATCACAAAAAGGTTTATAAATCTTAACTCATTTCTATACGAAAAAAAAGTTAACCAAATATCTTAGATAAGAAAATGTTAGGAAAGAGAGGGTGGGATAAACATGATTAAATTATTAAATGGGAAAAGCGAAATTTAATCTTAGAATAATATTTAACAATGCAATTACATTATAAATCTAAATATTAAAAAATCAGCGGACAATATCTATTTCTAAATTTTTTCAGAACAATTAAGATGTTAAAAATTTCTTAATTTCTGTATTATATATTACAAAAAGGCAAAATTGCAAATGTTGCACAATTATAAACATCAAGATTAAATTTGGAGCTACAAAAATGAATTCGAATTTGTAAAATGTCCATGTGGTTAAAAATATGAAGATTTATTTTTTATTTGCTAAGAGTAAACCCTAGATTGTGTAAACCATAAATATAATCCATTTCATTAATTAAAAAAGAAAACAGAGAACAATAGAGACCAAAATCCACCCTAAATTAAACACCAATAGCATAGTAGTGAAAGAATCTATTTTCTATTGAAATTTCATTTCAAAGGTGAAATTTTTACCCAAAAAAAGATTTTAACAAGATTGGTCTAAAACTTTTTTTCTTCACAAAAAAATTGGCGCTCTTCCTAAGTTTATGAACTCTTTCAATTTGCTTTTGAACCCAAAAATAAATGAATGTTTCAGCAAAATAATTAAATTTAACTTTTATGAGCTTTTCTTTTGACTGACTTTTACAGAGTCCAATATCACAGTTTTACTAGTGCTCATCCTGAAGAATATTTATTTTATTTAAAATTCTTCATTATTCATAAGTTAAGACTTTTCGAAGAATTTTTGAAATGAATAATAGGTATCAAAAGATTATTATTCTGTTTGTGTAATTTTCCCTCTACACATTTAATGCTTCATTAGCTACAACATTAAAACAAAGGGAAAAAATAAAAGCAAAATTCCTGACATTTTTAAATAATTTTTTAATTTTCAAAGATTTCAAATCTTAAAACTAAAGTTAAATTGAACTATAAAAAAAGCATACTTATTCTATAACTCAGTCTTAAATAATGAAAAATTTGTTTTCTCATCAAGATGTGCACAGAAATTGTGAGAATTACATGAAAACTATATCATAAGTACAAATATGTAAAAAATTTATATCAGTCTTACATAAAAATTATAAAAAAATTACATATAAGATGCTCAATCATTCTCTCAATTTATTGATCTGAACATTTATCATTTACATAAATAGGTCAAATAAATGAACAATTGTTTCGCTTTCATATATTCGCGAATATTATAATAAATCCCTCTCTAAGAATTAATGAAACTCGAAAAGATTAAATTATAAATGTAAACAAAAACATCCAAGAGAGAGATTAATGATAAATAACCGGTAGTTTAAATTGGTGAAAATATCTAATTAATCTATTATCTACACGAGTGATACTGCTTTTATTAATAAATTCCTACCTGAAATGATTAAAAATTTCATTTAAAAAACGTTAGCATTGTGATTGTTGCGATATATTATCTTAACAGTAAACAGAATCAAAAAATTTATAAAACAGAAAAAAAAATTGTAATGAAACGAAGTTCTCGTAACCGTTCGTTGATACATAAACAAAAAAAGTTCCGTTAATTCCGAAGCATAACAGTGCCGACAACTTAAAAAAGAAAGCAAATTCGAGTGCTGGTTTCCTTTTTATTCTTTTTGTATTACATGGCACTGCATAAATTCCTTTTCTTTTATGATGGAAATACTAGAAGTATTGGATAGAATTTATTTCATTTCTTCTGTCATTTTTAATTCTTGTTTGTATAACAGTATAATTGAATATTATAGAAAGTTGGCAGCTTATAAGAAATTAAGGATGGACATTGCCATTTGTAGTGCTTCCACTTATCTTATTGGAAAAAATTGAAGTAAATATCATGTATGTTAGAATTAAAGCATGTCAAAAGTTAAAATTACTAAATATTCTTCCATTCCTTTTGATAATAATATTTTTAGTTCTGCAACGAATAAGTAAAATCTTTCTGTTTTAATTTTCTCTTTCTCCTTATCACTCAGCCCCTGTAATTTCATTTTTACTATGCCTTTTATCCCATCAATACGAACTTTTAGTCCAATGTAAATTTCAGTTTGTTTTTCTTTGTCGAAAAAATATTTTATAAAACACTCAAATGTTATTCTAATTTTTAATTCGTAGTGATTCCGTCTGCTTCTTCCATTCGGGTTATTAAAAATTTTTGAAAATTAAGTTAGGCATCTATAAAATTTATTTTGTTGAAGAAAAGAAAATAGGAAATAATGTTCATAATTAAATATGGCAACATTTTGAATTTGATATTTTAGCATTTAAAACATTATTGATTTTATAAATTTATATTTTCGTGTTGAAGGATCGTTTAATTATTCAATAGTTGTTTCTTTAATTTCTGATTTTGTTATTTTATATATATATATTTTAAAATATTTTACTACCAGATGGAAACTTTTGATTAAAGCCAATATTTGTCTTAAAATTGAATATAAAGTATTGAAACATGAATTCTTTTCGTTCATAAGATTCCTTTAGAAGTTCTTAGATATCGATCAATATTTGTCTTAAAATTGAATGTACAGTTTTGAAACATTAATTCTTTTTGTTCACAAGATTCCTTTAGAAGTTCTTAGGTATCACAATTTATTCTTCAGAAAATTATTTTAATAAAAAAATGAGAATTTTAAATTTTTCGAGAGATTGTTGGTATAATGATTCTCTGGAGGGGAATACACTCCGCACATAAAAAGCACTTGTGAATAGTTCATTTCGCACTGGGTAGGAAATATTCCAAAGAAAACGTATAATTAGCTCTAGCAAATAGTCTTCATCCCTTTTTATGTCTTTAAAAGCTAATGACATTAACTATCCGCTACATTCACATAACATTAAATCCTTGAAAATAATATTTACATTATTCGGAAAATAATTCAGCTGTGGGATAAAAAAATAAAGCGATGAAGGAGAACGTCATTTGCAAAAGGCGTTTGAGTTAATGAAATATATATTATTTTCGAATTGAGGAAAATGTGGGAAAACGAGTTGAACAACCCTTTGAGGAGCTCATTTACATCTCTTACAAAGGAAGTTTTTATATGAAGATTAAAATTAAATATCGTTATTTAAAAAATCTCAAATATTTTAACAATTTTAAAAGAAAAGCTAAAACAATATTATAATTAAAGAAACAATTAGAAAAGTTAGGAAAAAATCAGATTCTGGATTCTAGGACATTTTTTTCAAAATTACCAATCTTCTTAATCTCACTCAGGAATTTGACACGTTCAAACAACCAAACTATTACCCTATACACAGTTTTTGTTTCATCAATCACTAAAAAAAAACAAAGAAAATTGTATTTTCAAGCAATTAATAGAAAGAATGCAATAAAATTAATTAGTATTATGAATAAAAATGGAATTTATTGCATAAATTAAAAATTTTGAAAAAACCTATTGTTTTGTTATGTATATTTTCACATTTTTTAAAACACATTTTATTAAACAGAACTTTTAAAATAATTAGTTTAAACAAGAAAGATGTGGATCTTTATATTATATAATTTTGAAATACATTATATGCAACGTCTTTTGAAAATTAAATGATGTACTTGATCCGATTTACGTGCAATGACAAATTCTGATACTCTACTTTTAACAATTAGTGATTTTAATAGGACTGAAATCAGCAAACCGAAAAATTATATTTTTAAATTTAAGCCAAACCTCTTTTATATATTTAAAAAATAATTCATTCGTCGAAATGCTGCAAGAATGAAAAGAAAATTCGGAATCAAATGCAATAAAGATGGAAAAATTTCTGTTTTTTCCTTGTAAAAAAGAAATTTAAATTATCGGAAAGCTTTTCAGCCAAGTTTAGTATTTGTCACATGGTGAATTTGTTTTATTGCAAATATACATATAAAAAGAAGTAACAATATAATTTAATGCTCATATCTAATAGTTTACTTTTGTGAAGAAGAATAAACTGGAAGATAATTTAATTTAGAAGTTCTGTTTAATTTTCTTTTTTTCATTTTCTGACATTCACTAGAGAGATATATAAGATAAAACGTATAGATATGTGATAAAAAAATTATTATAAGGAATACTGTAATTAAATGATTTTTCTTGCTTTTAATAAATGTTTAATATACAAATGACATATGTTATTAAACTCGAGAAGTACAAGTTTTTAGTCTGTATGAAGAGTGCATTCCGGAAAATCAATAAAGTTGAAAAAATATGAGAAAACATTTTATGATAGAAAGGGCGCTTTTCAATTTACACCGAAGACGACAAGGAATAAAATTCAAAATGAAAAATGAGAGTTTTAGCAAAGGGAAAATTTAATTTTATTACAATTTTCCGATTTTCATACCGGTATCAAAATGATGCTACTGACGCTTTTTTTTGTAATTTTTATTTTTTTTCTGTTTGCATTATTCAATGTACACAATCAATATGCCTTTTCCGGAAATGCTGTTCTATTTCGAAAACGAAAGCACAAACAAATTTTTTCACAATATTCTGATTTAGATCTAAAACTATCTGCTGTAATTAAGTCTGACAGAAGCAGAATAAAAGGAGGTGTCTTAATCGAATTTCCATAATTCAATCTCCTTAAACTCCTTAGCTATGTTAAGAGGGAAATATTAGAGAATTAAATTAGTATTCATAAAAGCATTTGTCTTGGTTAAAAATACTTTAAAACTTCACGAATTTCGTTTTCTTGATCGAGCGAATTTGGGAGAAATAAAATTTTTCCAGGCATATCTAAATCACGTCAGATGTAAGGAGAGTATGAAATGTTTGACATACGACTTGCTTCGTTTAATGAGTAACTTAAAACACAACATCATATTCTTTTTAATGTTGATTTTACAGAAAAAAAAAAAATACATAAGGTGCAATTGGTGGAATTGACTAAAATCCGTCTCTTAATGCGAAAGAGATTTGCAAAGATGTTAATTATATATTAACCCGATTTTATTCACACTGGATGTGAATTAGCCTGAAATTTATCAATTTCCACTTATTGATCTAAGTCCCTTATTTTTAGATTTAATTTAAACATAAAATATTCTGATAATACTAAGAAAGTAGTTGAGTAAAATGATATTATTATATGAAATACTTTTGATCAAAAATTTTCGAGGTAGAATTATATAAAAAAATATGTTTATAACATTTACACTGGATCTCAATGAGTTTTTTTGGCGTAACACACCGAAGATGATGTAGGAGGGTAAATCTATGTACCCTTTTTTGAATGGTTTCAAATATATGGCGGCTATAAAATATTCACGAAGGGTTGTAAGATCTGGCTTCTTCCAGCTTAATATCCCCTTTATCGTCATATATTCTTCAGCTTCCTCTACAGTATTATTTTTCCACTGCATTTCGATCGTCGCCTCGGAAAACCGTCAATCATTGTTTATTCAAAGTTTGTATTATTTAAAAAAAAAAAAAAGAGGCTTTTAATCAAATAACACCCGAGGAGCTGTTGATGCGATTCCCATGGTGCAAAACCGCAAATCAAATCTAATCTGCAGCATGGGAAATCGGTTGGATTCGAATAAGCTGAATTTTGTACGATAATATAAGGATGATGAATTCGTATGCAGTATGCACAAAAATTAATAAAACAATTATCCATAAACGATTGTTTTATTTCGAAATCATGCCTGCCAATCCTTCTGGGAGTTATTCAACAATGCAATATATAAACGAATTGTTTTTCTCTCTTTTCATTCCTATACAACATTGAGGGGTGTTGTCTCTGTATTTTTCAATAACATCGTGACGGATCGATATACAGAATTATGCAAACCAGACCGCTTAATGAAACTTCATATTTATATAATTAAATTATAAAAATTAAAAATTTTGTTGAATTTGTTTTACATTATGTTTTGAAAAGTGATGGAAATTTTTTTTGCATGAATTTAAAATAACGTGCCATTCTGTCTTAAATAAAGATTGAAGGACAGTTACTTGTCTTCCTCCAAATAACGGTCAATGCCGGATAAAAGTATCTGAAATCCATCGACAAATTTCATTTGCATTTTTCTGCGACAGGAAAAGAAGTATCTGAAACCCATCGACAAATTTCATTTGCATTTCGAATTCGATTCCGCACAAAAAGCATCTTTTCCCTTTTCATTTTGTTCTTAAATGTAATGGAATTCCCGTTGCGACCAATAAGAAAAATTGGCTTACGAATAATCATCAAGAGTTTTGGTACCATCCTTGAAAGAGCGGGCGACAGCGAATCAATCAGAAAAATTGAGTTTTCACAAAAAATGAAACGTAAAAGCAATGTTCTGTTTTGCTTCTGAATATCAGAATTTCTTGTCCAGCCATTTCTCTTTCCTGGATCAAATTTAAAAAAATCATTAGCCGCAAGAGCAATCAAATTCAATCGGAAGCACTTTTACGGTTTAAGAGGCTCTGTGCAACGACAAAAATTCAAAAAATATATCCTTCAGAATGCTTTGAATAGGAGTCTTCAATAAAACCAATATAGAGCCGCAATAGAAAAAGTATATTAACATTTCTTTCATGAGAAACCCATGCTTATTAAACCTTTTTTAAATAGTTTAAAATTGGAAGAAAGCTTTACAATGGGACGCATAACTTTAGTGTCTTTGCATTTCTTTTGTTATACATATAAAAGAAACTGAAAATAATTCAGAGCGACACTAGTTGCTGGCCCAAAGTTGTGACATTAAATAATTTATCAAATTGCGTATTTCACATTTCAGGTGTTTACCAGAAATGAGTTTCAGTAAGGGAAATGCCCCATCTCTTTAAAAAATGTCCAGATACGTCACTTTTACTATGACGTAATGAAAACTGGAATATTACTTTGGTTAATTTTCAATATTTTCGAATCAGTCAAAACGGATTTCCGCCATCAGCAGCAGGAGAAGGATCGACTTTCGAAACCGATCAATAACACTTATCCGTGGCCGTTGAAATTTAAAAATGAGAAAAAAATCGAAAGCGAAAGCAGACGCCACTGGAGAGCGGAGCCGAGTGCCGCGGAAGAAGACGAGAAGGTGGAAAAATGGTCGGAAAATGCCGGGGATCGGAATCCAACCGACTTCGAACGGGGGGAACCCGTCAAAAGCGTGAATTCGACCGAAAATATTGCACGTCCGCTTAAATTGTTCTTCCCGAATCCCCCGCTGCCTTCTTTGATAAAAGCCACGACGCCCCTGCATTTGAGCGTCTCGACGGGGAACTTATTCAACGGCAGCAAAATGGAGGACGACCCTACCGGAAATCAGTTTGCCAGGGCCGTTCGCAACGAGACTTCACTTGATGCAGCGGCGGACGATAACCTTTTCCAAAAAGGCATTATTCCCCGCGCCGAGAAACTTCTGGCGGTTCGCGAAATCGGCGAAAACGAGGAGTGCATTGAGAGAATCCTTGATGACTTCCTCATGACGGATGATCTTGTTTCCGGGGAAATCCTGACGGAGAAGAACGAAGCCAAAAAGCTGGCGAATCTCCTTGTGGTAAGCTAAGCGAAAATTATTTCTCGTTGTGGCGGTTGTCGTAGATGAGATCCATCTGTAAAATGCAGACCAGCCCCTTTGCGATCTGGAGCGTCCCGGAGCATGCGAAAAGAAAAAAAAAAAAAAAAAATTAAATCGACACCGTGCGAAGAGAAAAATTTTTTATTTTGACCATTTCGCATTATAGATCAGTAAAAATTTTAATAAAAAGCTTGTGAGGTTTGCAATTCAACGATTCAAACTCTTGAGAATTTAAAATGTCACTATTTAATTTTAAGAAAAATCTCCGATTTGCGAAATTCAATGTCTTTAATGACTTTTATCACTACGTTTAATTTTATTGCTGCCGTTCAATTTCTTCATAAAATTTATTATTGTTGCAGGTATACAGCGATAAAATTTTTGCGCTTTATAACATGAAATTGATTACCTCATTTTCATTCGCGACAACTTTCCCTCATGCTTTGGAATATATTTGGATTTGATCTCTTAAGAAACCGAATCTTTAATCCGCGTTATAATTTTCTTTTCTCTGTTAAACAATTAAAAATAGATCAAAAAACTGCCTTAATAAGTGAGTCTCATTATCCTAACCTAATTTCCACAAATTTGGCAAAGGCGTTGTGGAAGTCATATTAATTGTCCACATGTGTGGCCAGTAATACCAAGAATATAAAGATTGGCTGTTTACATTTGTGGCAAGTGCACGAAGAGATTAAATTGAAATTCGATGTTTAAAAAAAAAAATTAAAATAAAATAAAAACGAATGCAATCCATTGTGTATAAGAATAGTTATATATATTGTTTGCTTCTGCATGCACGTTCATTCCGTTAATTTTCTTATACATCGCATTGGTGGTGGAAGGTGCAAAAGCGTGTTCCTTTTTTTTTTTTTTTTTAAAAACTTGTCTCTTTTTTTCGAAACTTAAACTAAAGAAAATCAACAACCAGTTTAAAGATTTATGCAATATGTTTTTTTATTTAATTTTTGCAAAAATTGACAGTTTCGAGGATGCAAAAAAAAAAAAAATTCCAAAACCTGTCAAAATTTAAAATTCTTTTTTTGTTTTCCATTTCGTGCGAGCACGCATTTATGGGCTTAAGGAATGGGTTCGTATTCTCAAAATTCGATATTCCCGAAGCATTTCTCATCGGAATTCCTCAGGGTCCTTCCAGGCCCCGGCAAATAATGAAATTTTGCCTTCTGGAAAGCTACAAAGGATTTTCCTCAGCTTCAACATTCTGAATTAACAAAAGCGTTTTTACGCAGCGGGGAGAAACCAGTGCGATGCGAAGTTTTTCCTGTCTTAGAAATTTTGAAAAATCCCGCTTGCGATTGAGCGGGAAACGATTGAAGGTATTTTTTTTTTTTTTTTTTTTTTTTGAGTTTGATTTTTACTAATGTTCCCTTATTACCTGTACTCGTGCGGGAAAACGGGGCAAAGCCGATTATCCGAGAGTTTATTACAGTTTAATATCTTGTTTCTTTGCCAAAAGCACGGTTATAGCGGACGGCTGGCCGAAACGTGATCCAAAAACCGTAAATTATATCGCTATCAGCTTCTGCCACGGTCTCATAATATTTGATCGCACAATATTTGTTAATGACGGATCTTTTCTCTGTCGCGTGTGACCTGACGGATCTTTTCCAGCGTTGGGAGACGGTTGCAATCTTCACCGCTCTTACAAACCTGAATTTCAGAACTGAAATTTGGATGATCCGAAATTCGATTCGTCATGTTCGCTTTCTTTCGAAAATCTCAAGTCGACCGTCAGGAATAAGCTTGCTGGGAAGAGACAAAAAATGGAAAGTTAAACGATTTATTCCAGCCGGCTAAATGCTAATCTTTCCATAACGAAAAGCAGCTTCAAGATCCATGATCGGCGCGTTTTCACACGAATGGGCGATTTATTGATTAGCGGCGTTATTTTTTCTTATAAACGAATAAGCAATCAGGCTTTAAAAAAATTCGAATAAAATTTTAATAATATTATATCATCTGAAAAAACCATGGAGGAACCTACCTTATGAATACGGGGTGGATGATTCCTCCTGTAAAAGAAAGTATTCTTTTCCTGTTTTTTTCCAATTTTTCCAGATATATGTACCACATAATTGTAAATGTAAGATCCTGCGTATTAAATGTAAATGATATTTTGAGCGCAATATAGGAATTGATTGATTATCTGCGTAGGAGGAAATTTGCATAACGTCTGAAAGTATAAAAAAAATCTGGTGTTAAGTAATGCAAGATTAATGCAAGATCCTAATTTAAATTCAAGTTTTATCGCTTATGTATACGCTTTTCTGCACTTGCTACATGACAGCATTAAGATCTATAAAATGCATAAATAATTTTTAGAAATTTTCGATATTTTTTCATAATTTATTTTGCTGAAAAAAATTGTAATGAGAAAACGCAATAGAATTTTCTGTTTAAATTGTTTGATTTTTTTTTTTAATTTAATCTGAAACAGCAAGGAAATATTGTGCATATGAAAATGAAATGAAATTTATGATTGTGTTCATTGGATGTGATCGTATTAAGAATTAAAGCCGTTGAACTAAAGAATACTTTAAAGAGATTCTTATTTAAGTTTTGCACGATAATGGAGATTTCGTCAAATTAAATGGAATCTGGATTTATTACTTACGCAGGCTGACAATCAAGATTGTTAACGTAAATGGAAATTCGAAATATCAAACTGCGTTGCAGGAAATGTCCGGGGGTCTTGCTCAAATGAAGAATCTGATAGAGGGCACCATGGAAAAGCATCCGAGGATCGTTTCTATATCAACATCGGTAACAAAGGGACCTGAGAAGACGAAGATGTCCCAGACCGTATACCGAAAAGGTGGGACCATCTTCATTAATGAACATCGAAAGGGATATCCGCAGTTCGCCACGAGCGACAGAAGCTACTGGACTCCACTTTTTCAGGACTGCATCACTGGTAATTGGATTTTTGGATTTTCTTTCACAATTACCAATTCTAATCAAAGGTGGGTTAACATACTATTCGTATTCGAAAATTTTCTAATGCGCACAGGATTTTTAAGGATTTAGGATGAAGGAGCCGAAATTGAAAAAATATGCGATTCATTTTTCGGCTTCTTCCAAAGTCTCCCGGTTTTATGTTTCCATCACGATGCAGCAGAAAAAGAACGTCTGACAAATGGGCAACATAAAGAAACTTTTTTTTTTTTTTTTTTTTTTTTATTCAAGCTTTTTTCAATACTTCAGTCCTGGAATGAAAATGGAATGACAATATGGGGTTGTGTTTCATAAATTCATCTTTCTTTTCAATTTAAACCGAGGAAATTCACCGGGCATTTTGATGTTGCGAAAACAAATAAGAAACTGATAATACAGTAAATTTATCATTTCAAAAATGTTCTCCTTTTGCACTCATTAGCTGAAATTTTTCCATCAAACGAAACCACTTCATTAAATTAACACACATTGAAAGGAAATAAATCAAACTCTTTTCAACAATCGATTCCCATTTTAAAAACTCTGATATTGAAGGCTTTTTGATATATAAATATGTTTAAACTTAACTGACAAAAACATATATCTATGAAAAATATTAAGTAATGAAAATAAAAATATTGCCAGCTTTTTTTTCCATTCAGATATCAAATTTTATCGGATTTCTAAATACAAAAGTCCAAAATATGAATTAGTACCTTATTTTTTGTGTGTTTTACAGATTACAGTTATATATGAGTTCTTTATGTACATTTATAATTCCTTACACTGATTATCACAATCAAAATGCATGTTTTTTAATTCACTTGCTTTAGGATGTTATAAAGTTTTACTTAATATTGGTCACAATCCTTTTTATAAAATATGAGTAAATTTTTTCTGTTTAGCACGAGTTTTCTGTTTTACAATTAGTAATTCTAACGACGTCGGAAAAAAATTAATGTGCTAAACTCCTAAGAAATCGATTATGGTTAAATTTTGTACTTGTTTTGTACACTTGACTTTTGTAATTGGGAAAAAAAAATTTCCCTTATTAAAGAACTTATGGATGTATTTGTTAGCTGTTCGTTAATTTAAAAAAATAAAAAAATGGTATACGTTTCAATGGAGAATAAATTTTGCTTGAAGCTTTGCTTTATTTCCCAGTTTTAAGCGTTCCGCAAAAATTTATTTTTTTATTTTATTGAGTATAATAATTCGATTTTCGTTGTGTCGCAGGGATAAAATCTCATTTCGAAGTTCTCAATTATGTTTGCGCGAGATATTTCCGTTTTTCATTCTTTGAAGCGAAGTGTAGCCCGTTTTGCTGCAGCGATCCCCCTCGATTGTCCCAGAGGATAACTTTAAAAGACGCTCTCGCCTTTCCTCCTGGACAAATTACATAATATACATTACACGGCGTTTAAACTTGAAGGTGTTGCTGTATTATAAGTGACTGTTCTCGTAACGTGACATTTTCCCCCGAGGATTTTGGAATTCCGAACGAAGAACGGCGCTGCTGAAAAAAATCTTGACCGGTTTTCGCTTGCCTCCAAAACATTTCAGTCCAAGCGACTATTAGGAAATTTTGCCGTTATCTGTCTGCCTTGAAATCTTGCCCTTAAACTTAAAAAAAAAAAAAAAAAAACAAATGCAATGCGAATGCTCGCTTCAACGTTTGCGTTGCCAGGAGAAACAGAACAATGGTGCCAACCGTGGAAATCCGGAAAATGCACCGGAAAAGTTATTAGTCAGCTGTTAGGTGAACAAAATAAAAATTATTTTGAAAATTTACGGAGGGGAGAGGAATAAACCGCCAGAGAATGGATATATATGTACACTTGTACTTTTGTTTTCCCATTTTTATCAAAGTTTGTAAAGAAAAACTGAAATGTCAAAAATGCTTTGCATCTTTTTACTCTTAGCGTTTCCTTGGCTGAAAAATGAATTAGGTTCAGATCTTTCGGTAGGGAAAAAAAGAACCGCACCCTACGCTCCACATTGAATTGCAGATGCGTAATATATTTCTCATATTTCTTCATGTTGTAATATTTATATTTCCCCGAAAAGCGTTTTCCGATGTAGCCTTTCCTCGCCATCCCCCTCCCCCCGCTCAATTTCAAAGTTCGTCAGCGTTTACATTTTCAAATTTCCTGCAGCAAACTTTGAAAAAGAGCCCCGGTAATTTGTTTCCAAAGATTTTCGCGCAACAAATATCCAATGTCTCTTTATGTAACTTGTATCTCATGAACGATATTTGTCTTAGATTTCTTCTTTTTCCTCTTTCCCCCTCCGCCTTTTTTCTTTCTCGACTCTGTTCGATCTCCCGTGCAGAAAAGTCGATAGCTCTAATTTAAAATCTTCCCCAGACTTATTTCCATTCGATTTTGATTCTTATCTTCCGCTGGGTTTCTGGAAATGAAAATCAACACATCCTCAAGGTATAAATACTGTTTTGAAACATCGGGGGCATGTCCAAAGCCTAAAAGCGTACGTGGATTTTGAATTGCCGACTAAAAGACTTCCCCATTATCCGTGTTTCTTTTCTTCTGTCCATGAAAAACCAACAGCACATTCTAAATGCATCTGCGAACTGGGACGCTGTTGATAACTTCGCGGGAATACAAAAGAGAGGAAAGATTTTGAATATGATGGAAGCAGTTTTTGATCTTTGGTAAAGTTTCTTTTTTCCTTTTCCACTTGGAAATGGAAATGTACGAAATAAAGCAGTGGAGATATTTGATATCAAAGCTTTGTTTGGAGTTTGCAGATCATATCTGACTCTGAAATATTAGTTTACTGTAAATTTTTCAGGTTTGTTATGGGCAATCACTGTTACAGTTGAGAGTGCTTATTTTGGAGTTCGTTTTTTCCACATTGTCCTCATGATCTATTGGATATTGTGTATTTTTCATACTTGTGATTCCGTGTACTTCCATAGCCCTTTATTTGAGTTTCTTTACCACTTATTTTAGAACATTTAGCCCGGAATAAAATAAATATTCCATTACCGTATAGTAAGATGTTGAAAATGTAGAATTTCTCGGCAGACTTCACAATGATCGATTATTGATTTTAATTTTTTTTTATATCTCAAATCCAGTGCAGAGTTGAACAATGAGATTTATTTTTAATTTATCTTTTAATTGTTTGCACTATTCTATTTTTATGAACGGATTAAAAACGTTTCGCAGATAGACAAAATTCAAAACAATATCAAGAAAAATCATTCAATTCGTGCAGTTTATTATATTTAACTTTTAACTTACAGTGAAATGAAATGAAATGGCGATTAATAATCCTCTGATTCCATATTAAGTACCATATTCTTTTTATTACCCAAAGCGAAAATTAAAAAAGAAAACGAGCTTTACTTAAAAGATAGTCAATAAAAATGCAAATTCCTGCTCATTATAAATCGCGAAAATGTGGAATCGTGAAGTATCGGCAGATGAGTTGCCGGTTTGAAAACTATTTTTATGGATCGGAAAAAGGAACATTTTTTTTTTTTTTCCGATCTTCGTCACCTAAAAAAATCTATCCGAATGTCAGTAAATTGTTGCAATTTCATGTAAAAAGCAACGCGTTTTCCTTTTTATTTTACAGCAACTTCTCGATGCCATGCTGAGCGCGGGGTGCAGGCTGAAAACCATCCCGAAACCTGAGAATGACATTAAAGTGGCTAATCCTTCTTAACTTTTGTTCTTTTGCAGAAGCGATGCCACGGTGTACTTCGGAGCCGAGAGCATAACGGGCTCTGTTGACCAGTGTCGTCCAACATTCCGATATGTACTCAATGGAGGACCAAAATGTGAAGCGGCCACTACCCAGGTTCGTAATTAAAAGTGATCTCAATGGCAGGGCCTTTTTAAACCTCAGACGAACCGCAGATGTTTAATCAAAAAGTCGGCTAAAAAGCAATTTCAGTTATAATTTTTCGCAGATATTCAATGTTTCATAAAATGTAGCTCCTTTTTGGGTTTTCTGAACTGCCCATCTATAAGTTTTTGTATTTTCTCATTATACCGATAACTGGAATCGAAAGTGTTAAAAACATCCTCATATATGTTGTGGCTTTCCCTGATTTTTCCTCAATTGTAATGTTAACCGTAAATATGCCGCTTTTTATATTAAGTATTTTTGTTTATTCTATATTTATATATAAATTTCTAATTGAATAGCATAAACAATCCTCATGTAATTGCGATTAATTCGTTTTGTTGCGAAATTGAGTCATAAAAAGCAATGGTCAATTTTCGTGTCCACCATATTTTTTATTGTACACGCGGGAAAGCTCCCATTCGCCTCGTATGGTATATAGACACAAGAAGAATCATACATTTTTCGTTTTTATTCCATGCTATTTGCTGCAGAGACTAGGATCCCTCGCCCACATTATATATTTTGTTCTAAACGTGGGGAATCATTTTTATTTCAAGCAAAAAAAAAAAAAAAAAACAGAATTTAAAAGAGCTTTGCAAGAGCCGTGGCCGAGCTAGTGCTGAGCGGAAACAAGAACAAACATGGTGATTTGGAATTATAATTTCAAAAGAAAACTGACAATCTACCCAGCTTTGATAGAACGTAAGATGTGTACAGAAACTGACATCTGAAAAATCGGACTTATTACATCGGGCTTACTTAAAACCTTCTCCATCAGATTAAATATCTGCTGTAAAAGCATAAAAAAAAAAAGAAAAAGAATCAGAGATTTATTTGTATACCGAAGATGAAAATAGTTGTGGGAAACAAAAATAAGGATCCGTAACTCAAACCGAGAGCTGTCCCAGATCACTGAAATCGGAAAAGGAAATTTTCCCAGGCGATCATCGTGCATGAACCGAGGTGAAACCAAAAAATTTCTTCGTGCAACCCATATTATTTTTTCTCCTCTGCTCTTCTTTGAAGTATGCAGGCATGCCAACGTGAAAATTCGCAGCACTGACAACAAGTGATGCTAATGCCGTCGTCAGTATAGTCCAAAATTAATACATGCACTAACAGCAAAACTTGGCTAATAAATTGAAGTGACTGCATCAGATTCAAATGTCTGTAAGAGTATGATTAAGATTGATTGTGTAATCAGTTTTGATTCAATCAATACAACATTAAATGGACTATTTTACGGGGTTAAACACTGCTCCATGCAAAATTTTGTAATCATACCAATTCGAAATTCCATTTATGACTCTGCCTTTAGGTAATTAGCTAGATATTCCAATATCACGTTTCGATGCAAAATTTGGGATCTAAATAAATTTGTATATATTTATTACGTTTCATTTGCAGTGCGTGCCAGTGCCGCATTCGGGATTCCACCTAGGCGGTTACAAATGCGTTTGTCGTCCAGGTTTTTACTTTCCGGAGAATTCCACCTCCAGCCAAAAATACTTTAACGGCTCCGATATGGAAACAGGAGCGATCAACGGTAATCTGACAAAATTTCGGTAAGTCTGTTGTATGAATCTGTCTTGTATCTCAGAAAGGTCCGCTGAAAGAATTTTTGTTTTATTTACTATATACCATCCTCTCCAGAATTGTTTCGAACACATGAATATTTATTTGTTTAAAATGCTTTACGAATTTTCATTTTATTTCCTGTAATTGTTGTGAAATAATCGAACTAGGTCTTCCTTAACTCTGTATCATTTCGATCAATGAATGAATGTTTAAGCCATGAATTGTCTTTGAATTTATTAAATGAGAATCAATTTATAATCCTTGATCGTTTTAAATATGTAGATATCAATTACGTTTTTTTAATTAATAAACAGGCATTAAATTTATAATGAAAAATGTGATGTAGCGTTACAAAGTTAGGAAATATGTAATTTAGAATACACTAAAGCATCATATGCTAAAGGTAAAGACTATAACTTATGGAATATTGTAATATTAGAAGCGTTACTGATTATCCTAAAAAAAAAAGTATATGTCTGAGAAATGACATACTCTACGCATATTTTATCGCATAATATTTATAAAATTAAATTATATCACCATTTAGAAATGGGATATTTATATTCGGATGGCACTGCTTGAAAGGACATCAATTAATGAACCTATCTAAGAGTTAGTTTATATGAAACCCATAAATCTTATCTTTCAAAATTAGGGAAAAATAACAATTTTACATGAAATATAATTAATATTAAGTCAACCCTTCTACAGCACGCTATTCTCATATTCTAGCTTCCAAAATGATAAATTAGACATCATACCGCGTGAATTGATTTAATTTATAACGTCAAAGAATTTCTTGTTTACAATTAAGAAATATTTTAAGGAGGTAACCGAAGGATTCTCCCTTTCTACGTAATAAGAGGTAGTGGGAGAATGTATTTATTATCAAATACATTCATTAAGATCCCAAATCTTTCTTAACTTTCTAAGATCGGATTAATATATTCACCTTTGGCGTGAATAGTCGGGCACAATATTCCGACAATCCATGCCCATTTTCAGGTGGGTAAAATAATTTTCGACCCCAGAATTGTGTTTTTACAGTTAAAACTTTGGCTGTATTACGATACATCCTAAAATTAAAACTCCGACTTAGTTGGAAGTTATTAAAATGCAAGTGCTCTCAGACATAGCATTTGATGTCGTACTGGAAGTTCGCGCTTTTTTTATTTTATTTTATTTTTTTTCTTAACTCATCTCATCGGGCGATATTGGGATACAAAACATTTTTGAATACAGAAAGAAATTGTTACATTGTTAGTGAAGTGGATCCATCTCCCGGTCATCAGTCGTCGTCAATCGCCCGTCAGGTTTCAGTATTATCACTTTTTCATTCATTTTTTCCAAAATTGTCATTTTTTTTTTTTTTTATCTCCGCAAACGGAGTCGGGTAAAACTAACGGCTGTAAATTTTGATCCTTTCAGACATGGGACACCACCGGAAAATCCCACTGACAACAAATGTCAGATTTTATTTTCCGCTAATTTTAATCGCGATGCATTTACAGTTAGCGCTGCATAACTGGATAGTACCTCTGCCGCAAAAGCAGATCTCAAAATTCCTACTTGCCGTAAGGAATAAAAGTAAACGAGCTCTCGAGAAGGGAGAGAATTTGAATGAAATTTTATACTGTTTTGAAATATATTTATACAGTTTTACCGCTTTCAAAAAGGATTCCTTTAATTAATTTAATTAAAGCTAAGCTTCCTTAAAATCGGATGGTAGCACCCTCACCGCGACGTGTTTCATTCAAAACTCCAGTCTCTCCAGTAGACCTCGAAAGGAACGAAACACCGAAAGCATGCCTCTCTTTGGAACGAGGTAGGAAATGTAACGAAATATGTCTTAAACGGATGTTTCCGCCTTGCCAATGAATATATATGTATATATAAATAATTATAACTGTCAAGAGGGAGTATTACCGGCGAAACGTTCACCGATGAGTGATGTGTCATATATGAAGTGCAGACAACCGGGAAGAGATCCTTCCACCGGGTCGAATGATGCAAGTATTACTTAACAAACTGAGGTAAAGGGAAGACGGATCTTGATTGGGAAGGCAACGAAACGGAGACGGATGATGGGAGGGTAGCTGAAAATCGATATTGAGAATGGGAAGAATGCTCGGATTTTATTTATTGTTCATATTTCTGATTCACAGGTAAATGTAGTTGACTGTCTGCAGTTATGAGACAATACCCGTATGATACAATATTTTTGGATTACACTCGCTGCGGAGTTCGATTCGACGAACCCGACGATTTGCGCGGCACGAAATCGTATTGTATCGGTTTAAACAGAAAAAAATAAATAAATAAGGTTCGTTTTGCTGTGAATCACACATGTGCATCGGTGCTTGCAGTCTGTTGCACGTGTTTAAAAAAAAAAAAAAAAAAATAGAAAAGAAAAAGGTCGGAGAATCCGACCCATGCCTTTTCAGGTAACTCAATGCACGCGCACGGTACAGCCGTAATTTTTTAATTTTTCTTTTAAGCAGTGTTCAATATTTTTGCTCGTTTCTGAAGCCCCTTCGCTATTACCGCAGCGTTTTTACCGAGGGAAAGAAATCTCAAAACGTTACACAATTTGATCCGCGGAACCGTTTCATTCTCCTTTGAAGAGCTGCCCACTTTGAAGCCGATTAAAATCGGGGGAGAAGAGGCAGCCCTCAAAAGCAAACGATTCTTTTGTGCCCATACGCGGAGCGAAGAGTCCCGGGCCGTAAATGGGTAATTTACGGGAATGAAAAAGTGGAGCGCACGCACCTTTCCCTGGAAGGAAATCTGGCATCAAAAATGGCGGAGCAGGGCTTCGGGAAGCCGTGTAAAAACCCCGTGATTTTAAATCCCGGGATGGAAATTTTCGGGTGGAGGGAGCTGCGACGGGAGGCAAAATTTAAATGAAAACCTAATTATGAATTTTCGAAGTTTCCAACTAGGTTTACGGCGCTTTCGGTCAGAATTCGCGAGTTTCTGAATCTTTTCCGAGTTTTCCTTTTTTGCCGTTCGATTAATAATTTCCGCGGCGGTGGGATCCGCCGAAAGGTTTCCGCGGAAAAGGTTCGCCTTTCGCCTGCCTAAAAACAACCTTTACCCATCCTTTATTCTGAGAAACCGCAAATGCATTAAGGGTTTCACCCAAAAGGCGGGGGTGGGCTGGAGCTGGTAAAGGTAAACATCGATAATGGGAAGTTCTTTTCTTTTCCCCGGAAAAAAAAATTCCCGAGAAAAAATGCGAGTTCCCCGATTTTTTTTTCCTTTTGCTGCATTGCCATTCCAGTTTGAGATGTTTTTCCTTTGATTATTCGGCAACGTCGCCCTGTGACTTTGAACTGTTCCCTTCTTTTTGGCCGTGTGCAAAATTAATAAATCTCGCCCCTCTGAGACCTCCTTTAAAAGCGATCTCAATCCCTGCAGTTTTTTTTTAACCTGTCGCTTTACATTAACTTATCAAAGTTTATCCACGTTCTTATCGCCCCTGTTCCACATCGGAATCCATTTGCGTAGTTTCCCGGATTTCTCGATGCGGAGGAAGAGCGAGAGGAAAGAAATATTTACCTAATAAAGTCAATCGAAAAGCGAAGCTTTCTCCCGTCGCCTGATCCGGGTGCTTCGCTCGCGGTTTGCGACGCAGTTTTCCGGGCGAAATTTCAGGTTCTGCAAAAAATACGCCCACTGAAAAGAAAGTTGAGCTGTGCAAGGGAGAGAAACCACCCCTGTGTTGCCTTTAAAGCAAATATCGATCCGTATTCCGGGTTTCGCTGTCTCTGAATGCTTTTAAGCGATTTGGCTTTTCCTTATTAAAAAAAAAATACCTTTCCCTGGAGAAACGCGAGCACTGACCGCTGGTTATTTGAAAATGGAGTGGAACAGAAAATTCTGACTTACAAAAAAAAAAAAAATGTGGAATAAATTTTCGGTTGCGCAGTTTGTTACGTGAAATTTAATTGGTTGTGGCATTTATTTTTATTTACTCTTTTCGCGATACACGTTACCTTCGCGTAGCTGGGGAGGTTGAAACAGGTTTTTTATTTATAACCCCCGATTCACGATTTTAAGGAGAAAAAGCCTCGTGATATGGGATTCCGGGGGTGGAATACAGCTTCATATTGCACCATTCGGTTAGTGGCTGCTCCCGGGTGGAGCAGCATGCTTCTCTCCTCTTTTACGCGATTCTAATGGATGATTAAAATTGAAAGCAAATTAATCAATGAAAATGGGATACGTGAAGTCTAAATAACCGGAAGGGAACCGGGATGGTGGGAAATTTACGGAAATCGAAAAGGAATTCCGGTTTCGGTAAAATGGGAGGAAAACACGGACTTTCTCATCTCCGCGAATTTGAACGTTAAATTTGAGAAATTTATATCGCGTGAAGTATCTGGCGTTCGGTGTGTCCCATCCTATGATTGTTAAATACATGCCAGAAGCGTTGTTTTATAACAGGGGCGAAAAACATGAAGGGGATGAAAATGAAATTTCCACTCGCATCCGCGCAGGAATTAATCTGAAGTCAGGTCATCTAGTATCCAATCCTATCTTATCCGGGATTCTGCTACCTCAATGTGAAAATTTCGTTTGAAAAGAAAGGGATTTGTTGAAAATTAATATGAGGCCTCAGATTGCATAATATGCAAAATATATCTTTTCTTCAATCAATATTATCTTTTTTTTTTCTGTGTTTTAAAATAGCAAAATCAATTTAAAAACATATTTATGAAAATTTCTCGTTTCATTTCGTCTCGTTACATAAGTAGGCGCTCATTCCCTGAGTGCCTCATATTTTTCTTTTGTACATAAGGAGAATGCCCTATTTTTATTCCATATCATTTGCTGTAGAGATGGAAATACCTTTCTTGATTTTTTTCAATCAAAGTAAATGTTGCGAAAAAATTCGCTTTCAACGAAAAGCGTACGAGCTTTATCAAATAGCATTATGTGAAACAATAGCGCGCAGCATAATTAATTCAGTTATCTTGGGATGAAATTGAAGCTTCTTGAAAAAAAAAAATGAACTATTTTCATTATTAAAAACTATAATTTTCAATTAATTAATTAGAACTATCCGCAAATTATTACGATGATTAATTGTTTGCGAATTTTATAATAATCATAATGATTTCCTTTTGAGTTCAGACACAAGAATCAGAACTTCAAAAAAAAAAAGGTTTAATCAAAAGTTTCTGCAATTGTAAAAGAATGATCAATGCAAAGGCGATGAAAGAATAAATCAGTTTTTTTCTTTTTGTTCTTCACATTTTTTATAATCGAAATTAATTGTGAACAAATGAGAAATAAGTAAAATCTTCACTTCCAGTCGTCCTTTTCATAATCCCATTTTCTGGGGATTCCAAATATTGGACCTATGCGTAAATCCAAAACCTTCCTCAACTCGTCTTGCCTAAACTCTTCGTTAAAGCTCTCCGGCAAGGGAGGCGTTGCAAACAGTTTAACTCCCAACATCCCCCAAATACCGATGGCGACAAAGAATAAGCTCCAGCCGATGACAGACTTCCATTCTCCAGTGGGTGCCAGCATTTCGCTGAAAGTCTGGCAAAATGATGCCCGATAAAGGCATTTTTTCTCCTCGCACGTCAGCTTTTTCCAATCCCCTTTTTCCTTTTCTTTCAGTGCCAGCAACTCGTTGGTGGTCTCCCTGAACCTCACAGCCGGAAATGGACAATCATATCTGTCGTAGTAATGCGGTTCTCCGTTAATCCCAAATCCGACCCATTCGCGATTGCCAACCTTCCGCCATAAACCCATCGTTTGAATTTTATGAACATGGCATAACGTTCTGTAGAGCAAATTACAACTTACAGCGCTCGTGGACATCATCTTGTTTTTGTTCCGATAAATATCACTTTTGTGCCACGTCAAAAAAAAAAAAGAAAATGCAAACTTGTTCCGGAACAAAAACACTTAAATATTGTTTTAAGAGAAGTATGAATGAAGAAAAAAGAAAGTGTTCTCGTTTACCGTGTTCACATTATAACGACAATGTGAAAAATTTTCATTAGTATTCATATTAACCCTCAAGATTATATTCTATATATTATCATGAATCTAATACATAGATAATAATATAGATACGAATCTAATATGTACTAACCATTACGTATTGGATTAATACTTTCTAAGTAATTATTGTCCAGCATGAAACTAATCGCCTTAAAAAAAACGTGAAACCTGCTATAAATTTAACTCCCAGGTTGACCAAAAAAAGAAACGAAATGTATATTCCTAATTTTATTCACAAAACTGACGACAGCAACTTCCATTAAATCATCCGAAAAAAAAATTTAGGGATTTTCTCCTGATTCATTGTAAAATTTTGCAAGTGTTCTCAAATTCCAGACATTCATTTTTTCCCGCATCTTATTATGCCTTAAACAATGGTTCCAGCGTTGCATATTTTTTTTTTTTTTCACAAAATATGGAATTTGGAAAAATTTCCGATACCGACGACGACCGAGGTATTTTATGTATTCTGTTAATTTTGCGTCAAATTTTGGGGGTGCCGAGGGAACGACTGCCTCGTTTGGATTTACTTTAAATATTATAATTTAATAAATTTCAAACCCAAGTGTATTTTTGGAAATTTTTAAATGAAATATATTTTAATTAAAAACCACATACATAAGATTACATAAGAACTACTTTAAAAGAGCATTTTATATAAGAAACAATTATTTTTAACGTTTATCAAGTCATTCCATTGAAAAAATATTTTCGAAATCTCGGCATTATTCTTAGAAAAAAAATTAATTTTTTTTTATTGTAACATAAATATAAAACTGGAGAAAAATAAATATGAAATCAATAAAACAGTAAAAAAAGTGATATGATAATAATCGTTCTGATTAGCGCTTCGATTTTATTCATTTATATATATAAACTCGTATAAATTTTTCTTACAACGGAATACTTGAAATGCCTTTTTTGTGTTATTTATGATTTTACATATTATAAATCTTAATATAGTTCTCATTTATTTAACTTTCTTTAAGAAACGTGCCGATAACTCACTATGTGCAACTTTCGTATTTTTTCTTCTCAGATGTCTGCCTTGTCCGGATTCTTGCTCCGACTCTTGCAGCATCTCAGGTACCTGCATTGTTAATCGAAATGATCTTTTGCGATATATCATACTTTCCGTTCAGATTTCCTGCATCGTTTTTACTCTCATACTCATTGTGCTGGTATTCAGACATCGGAAGTGTAAAGTAAGACTTTCTTTCTTTGTGTAAAATACATTAGCATTGATCTCGTTTAATTTTTTTTTTTAGACCTATACTAAAATGCGATGCCTTCCTGAATTTTTCCTTTGGTGATCTTCACCCGTTATACTGAATATTTCTTTTTAGAATAAACTTTTGTCCTTATCTTTCCTTTGTTTTTGTTAAAAAAAGTTACAAAATTTTATTATCTTATCATTATAATAAATTTTTATTAATTATTTAAATGTTAGAATCGAGTTTCTTATCACTTTTCTTCTGATGAAAATCCAACATACGTTGACTCATTAATTTATATGAATTTCTTTTCGAAATTAAAGACCATAGCAACCGGAATGTGGACCATCTTGGAAATGATACTCCTGGGAAGCATAATTCTTTATGGATCGGTGAGTATCATGTACTGTACCATATTCACTTAGAAGATATGCATGCAATTATTCAGTAATTATTCACGTTTACTATCAAATAGTTTTCATATTTCTTATGCCCAAATATGTAATATTTGTTATTTCATAATATACTAGATTTCATTATTTTTAGTCATGGAACTGTTTATCCATATTTCGTCTAAAGTTGCAGAAATAAATAAAATATATAAATTTGTTCGAAAGTTTTATGATTCACAGATTACCAATATATTTTCGTAGAAATTTGGATAATATCTGACAAGTATATAAGCTCAAGATTCCTGAATTTTCGGCTCCACCTTCATATGTATGGCTTTTGTAATAAATCTGATATTTTTTTCAGGTTCTGGTTAGATCGTTTCATCCCTCGACGAAACTTTGCCTTCTAGAACCCTGGTGTAGAGAAATAGGATTTGTAATTTGTTATGGGGCTATAATCCTAAAATTATATAGGTACATATACCTATTACATATCCACGATGAAAAAATCAGTTTTTTTTGTATGCTGAGGGCAAGTAATTCCTTTTTTTAGAATTTTAGTAGAATTTAGAACGCGAAAAGCGCATCGAGCCGTTCTTCGAGACAAAGATCTACTCAAATATTTGCTGGGAATGGTTATTGTTGTCTTCGGATATATGGCCGCTTGGACAGCGATTAACTTAAACCTTATATTAAAGGAAAATTACAGTATGGTTGTCGTAGGTTTGGCTGATGAAGGTAGAATAGAGTTTAAGGCTTGCAAAGCTGTTTGGTGGGATTATGTCACCGAAATAGGTATGCCTACACAAAACCAAACAAGTGTTTATCAATAAAAAGGATTTATATAATTGAAAATTCGGCAACACCACTTTTAATGCACACTCTTTTGATATTTTAGGAGAAATACTCCTTTTAATTTTCGGTGTTCATTTGAGCTACGCATCTAGAAATGCTACAACTCAATTTCAGGAAAGGTGTTTCCTCTCTATGGCCATATCTTTGGAAGCCGTCATTAGCACGATACTATATATATTAAGATTTTTCTATTGGGATATTGTAGATCCGGATGTAAGCTTTTTCGCATATTTTGCTCGTAGTCAACTAACCACAACTCTCATACTGCTTCTTGTTTTCGTACCCAAGGTAAATGAAGTGAACAAAAAAAATTATGATGATTTTTAAAAGATATTTCAACTGATTAATTTTTATAGTGGTGGTATCAACAATTTCAAATTAATCGATCTCGAGTCTCTCGAAATTACCTGATGCAAGAATCAGGAAGGGGGCCGTTTGAAGCGTTTAAGCCGCAGGACGGTGTGATGGCGACAAACAGTGACGTGGAGGGAGAAATTAGCTTGGCCGATATGAATCCCGAAGATATAAGAGTAAGTTAGTGAAACGAGAGTGCGAACAAGAAATAGAAAATTTTCGAAAACCATTTTAAAATGTCCCTTATATTTCCAGGCCGAACTCAAAAGGCTTTACACGCAGCTGGAGGTGCTAAAAAACAAGACAATACGAATCGATAATCCGCACATTTCGAAGAGAAGAGGAGGACGTAAAATCGCGCACAGAAGATTTTCCTTGCAGGTGAACATTTGAACCAAATCTCTAGCCCAAGCTTAACAACTGAGAACGGTAATTACAGCAGTTAGGGAGATCTTTATAGCCATGAAACAGAGGATCTGATCGTACTGAGCTTTGATATAATGAAATGTTAAATCTTCCAAATACTTTTTCCAAACTAAAAATCAAATCATAAGCTTTCGTGATTGTTTATTTCATTTTTTTATATCAACTTTTAATTATTCGATAATTTTGCAACCATGACACCGAATAAATGAAGAGAGAAACGGTAAATTACAATATTCGCCTTAACATGATCAAATGAAATAATGAATTCCTTCGGAAACATTAAGAACCATTGTTTTACAAAAAGAGCAGGTTTGCCAACAGAAACAGCAGAACGGAGGCATAAAAGGGGAGATCGATCTGCGTGCTCAAAAATTAATTTAAATACTATTGACATCAACCGTCCCAATGATCTTATAAAATTAAAATCTGTAATTTATTTGATGTATTTATCAGTTTAATTATTAAGGTATGAATGAAATACTAAGTAATTTTTCTTCTTCTTTGCTTTTGCCAGAAAAAGGGCAGCAGAGAGAAGGTAAGATGAAAATTTTGCTTCTCCAGTATCTGTTTTATATTTGTTCATAAGTTTTAGAAAATTAAGACTTATTGCAATTGAGTTTAAATAAAAACGTTTTCCTTTAACATTCTTTATGGTAAAACGGTTATTATTAATGTTGCTTTGCTTTCTTTTTGACAGGCTCTGCGCCAACAGACTCAAAGACTGTCTGCAAAACATACGGATTCGGAGGTCATAGACGGGGAGCCTTCGCGAACACCGGAGGATTCAATATGCTCAAACGAAGGGCCCAGCATAATTATAAACGATGGACCAAGCGATGTTGTCAATGCGACACCGATGAAGGGTCAGAAGTAAAAATTTATCACCATATATGAAATTTTTAATTAATTAATATGCCAAATTATTTTTTTTATTAATGCACATCATGAAAATTTCTTTTTTTTTAAATGTAAGAGGCTTCCGATTTCGGCCAAATGAAAATGATAATTGTAACACAAATTTTATAAAGTATAAGAAAACAGGGTATTTCATAGCATAAATTTTAATAAATGATCAATATAAATTAGTTATATGTTAAATGTATAGACATACTTGTTTACCTGCTTAATCAATTATTTCAATTTTTGTAAAGGAGTATCATTATAAAATTGCTGGTTGTCACAGATTATTTAAGTTATGCATTTTTTCAAATTTTACATAATTCATTCATGAAATATTTATTGAAGTTTCTTGTTTGACAAGAACATGTAAAGCATAAGTCTAAATATTTTAGCAAAATGAAATCCTGAGAATTTGTTTAGGATAAACTTATTATTAAGATTATTTATTGTTATTATAAGGTTAGGAGTTGGAAAGTTAGAACTTGTTGGATAACATTTTTTATATGTATAAATGTATATATGAAATTAATTAATGGCAGACAATTTTTTAACTGTTAATGTAATGAATGTAATAAAATAATAAAATGTTTTTATTATTATACCATTTTAAAATGGTAGATTCTAAAAGAAATATGCAGAAAAGCTTTTATTTGTCATATAAATTGTCAAAGTAGAATATATCTATGTTCATTTATTGATTAAGAAATTTTTAAAACAATATTTAATGCAAAATTGTATAATATAATGAAAATGTGAACTTAAAATCAGTCTACAATAAAGGTAATAAATCTAAAGAAATTCAAAAAGAGAAAGCAAACTGTCAGGAAACAGTTATACATTTTAGAAATGCATCAGTTATTTAATTTATGCATTTATTAATACATACTTGAAAGGCATAATACATATTTGTAACAAATTAATACATTTTGCATTAGATATTTTTTGAAAATGAAAAATAATGCTTAACATATTATTTTTATGAGTAATGTGATGAAATATATTCGTCAGAAGAATTTATGTATGTATATATATATATATTTCTCTAATATTAATTAATCATTATTACAAATAATTACTATTATTATTTATTTATATAAATATTTATATTTTTTTCATATTGGGTACATTTTTCATTAAAAAATGTAATCAATGAATTTTTTTATATTCTCAATTGTTTTATTTTGCATATACTTTATCATTTCCATGCTGTTAGATGAAATTATCTGATTCTGTGCTTCTTATATTAATTTAACAAAGTTCAGTCATATTGGTTTATTTTTTATATTAATTGATTCAACGTAGCATTTTACGTTCTTAATCGATATCAAAATTTTATAAGCAATATCCTTTCTTGAAAGGTTTTGTTTTTGCCTATTCATAGTTAAACTTAAATTTTTCATACAGTATTAAAGTAGCAAGTAAATTTATATAAATTTTTAGTTGTAGGTTAAGTAAAAGCTAAGATCATAATGTGCCAGCATCAGCGATCACACGAAAAAGCCATTATTATCAGTATCACATTTACCACCCATTTCAAATATCTCTTTTGGACATTTATTGATCTTTACTATAGGAAATGTTAAAAACTAAAAAGAATTTTTTTTATTTATATCAATATATCAGTTGATACCTGCCCACATTATGTCTAAAAAAAAATATAAAAATATTCAGCATAATTATGCTGAATAAGCTGATTACAAGTTCAGCTTTATTTATTACTACATAAAAATTTTTTTTTAACTTTACATGTCAATTATATATCGGAAGTAAACATACTGCAAATATATATATATGCAAATGTTTAAATCTTTGTATAATTTTTTTTATTTTAAAATTTTTTATGCAAAATCCGTATCATTATTATTATCAACTTTACAATAATGTGCCTGAATATCCTACGGTTGGTGATTTTCAGTATAAACAATGTTAATACATGTAATTATTATACGTATATAATTGATCTTTGTTTGATACAAAAGCTGGATTTAATCTCTTAATTATAAATTATATCGGAGAAATTCAATAAAAAATTATTATATTTATTCTTGTATATATGTATATATATATATAATTATATATATATAAATATATATATGTACGATAAATGAAAAATAAAATACGCAAGTTGTTTGTTTATTTTTAATGCTGTTAAATATTTGACTTTATTTCATTTTTGAGAATTATATTAATGAAAATTAAATAATATGAAAACGGCATCTCATCTCAATACATATGTGTGTACACACACACACACACACACGTGGATATATTTAATTACTCGTAATGAATTTTTTGTTGAAATGTTATCTTTAGTGATAAATTTTTCTTATTCTTTACTCAGAAATTTAATATTTTCTAAAATTCCTAAAATGAATATTGAATTAAAAAATGTCTGCAAGACAGTATCTTGATATGCTCATATGTTCTGCAAATATGTAACGAGGTTTATTTTAATAATTTTTATAACTTTCATTGTTTCTGAACTCATTTTACTTATAAGAAATTAATTTTTTAAATTTATTTAATTATGAAAATATAAGATAAAATTGATATTACGCAATTAAGCGATGAAAATGGACCTAAACAGAGCAATTTAACTATGTGAACGAACTAAAACGCTGCTATTCACTGTGGAAATGAAATAATAAAAGAATTTCTCTCTCTGACAAAAAAAGCCAAATCATGCTTTTTATCTTATTATTTTTTTTTTTGTTATGCTTGAATATTAGCATTTATTTTCTTTTTCCTTCGTCTCTTTTCATATTAAATTTTTTTGCATGCCAACATGAAAAAAGGACATTATTGTGCGAGGAAAACAAATTTTGTTGTACAAGAATTGGCGGAAATGAAATTTCTTTTTTAAAATGTAGTGAAGATGAAAAACCATGCGCAGAAAATAGAATTATGCCCTTTGGGCATTTAGCTACATAAAACCCTGAAAATAAGATCCCTATAGCAGATCTTCATATAATCGGAACTTAGGTAATTATATATAGATGTAAACCGTAATGTGGTATTTATTGTAATTAAAGCAAGGTAACGAAGTTAAGATGAGAGAAATCCGAACGGTGTCTTTCATTAAGACTTTAGTTGCCTTATTTTCATCTCGGTCACACGGTTAATTTATTCATTTTCTTGTTCTGCCATTGAAATTCCTTCTTATTATTCATACCTAAACGAATGAGTTCAGAGAGCCTTCTTTGGAGCATAAAAATAAAAATTTTTTAAATGTATGATAAAAAGTAGTAATTGTGTTCCGAAATCAGACTAATAATGATTATGATGTAATGTTATATGTTATTTCAATGTTTAAAATTGCATAAACACTCCCGGATGTTCAAGATTTTTTTTCCGGAATTTTGCGGGGCGAGAAAAATTAATTTACGAGTTGAAAATGACAATTCCTAATAGTCCCCCGCACGCGCATGCACACACACACACACACACACACCTTATACATATAATAAACTTTAAAAAAGTAAGGGTAAAGCATTAACTGTGTAATAATATATTGTTAAAAAAAATCAATTGAACAAATAAATTAAAAAAATATCAGTCCAGGATTTTCTAGCATATATAAAACATATATATATAAAATAAAATTAAAGAAATAAATTAAGTATCAGCTATATTATTAAAAAAATTAATACAATTTCTTGAATATTTTTCCGGTCCAAAATATATTATCTCAGGATAAAAGAAAATATTAAAAAGGCAATTCCTAATGATCACGTATTAACAAGAGTCAATTTGATTTTTCTCCTGTGACAGACATACATGCATATATATGTACATAAATAGTTAATTTGTGTGTTCGTGTATGCATATGCAATGAATTTAAAAAAACATTCAGAACTTTATTACGGGATGATGATAAATAAATGTAAAAAAGCTATGTTTAATAAGAATTATTTGTTATGTATAATATTAGGAAAAAATGATTTTCAGCTTTCCTTAGGCACATATACCCACATACGTTACGTAAAATATGAAATTAAGAAATAAAATAAACTCAAATAATTAATTATATATTGTATAATATTATTATGGAAAAAAGAAATGTCTATCTATTATTCCCCAGAATGAAGAGCAATTAAAATGTAAAATTCATATTGTAATATCAATATAAAACTATAATCTAAAATTTGTATTTTATTACAAGTTAATTTGGCATTTTTCTGGATGCAGGAAGAGAACAGGAATAAAGATAATTCCCAATGATTTTAAAATACATTTAATGAAATGCTAACATTTGAAAATTTTAAATATTAGCAATAACATTTTAATATTTTTTAATTATTTTATTTTATTAAAAGTGAATCATATCCGGAATGGAAATCCTCACAATTCGAAGTGGCGCGATGCAGAATAAAATATAAATAAATAAATAAGTGTGTGAAAAAATTTGAAACAAATAACGAGAAAAAAAGGCGCCCGGCAAGTTTTTCTTTTCGCGTCGAAAACCTTCGGGACTCAATTGGGAAAAAAGGCGGGAGCGTAGACGTCTCACGAGGGAAACCGGGGTCGAGTGCACTGCGCAAAGCGTCGTCGCCAGTTGTTGTTCGACTTCCAGTCGGTGCGGGTTCGGGTGCTGGAGCCACGTCACTTCGCGGTTTGGTGCACTTGCTATGCGCGTACGGATTTCTCTTCGTCCAGCGCACTTTACAACGCAATCAACTCACGTAAGTTTGCCCGGGCTTTTACCATCTCTTTCATCTTTTGGCGGCACCGCGCGCATCAGTCTTAAGACCACTCCACTTTTCTAACTCTCCCCCGAGAGCATCGGAAGTTAAAAAAATCGACTTTGGCGATGATCACCGGGTGGCCTGCCGAACGTGATACTAACTGAAAAGGTAACGCTTTTAAGAATCGAGAGGAGCATTCCAAAAAGGCACTCTCCGCACATTTTGAGCAAGTCGAGGAAAGGATCGCAGGCAACCACGCCTGATTGATTTGCAAATAATAAAAAGAAAAACTTTCGAAAGACAAAAGTTTTTAATATTATCTTCGTCTTCTGCGGTGGAAGCAAAGATTCGAAGTTAAAACTTTGTTGAATGAAAATATTTCGCATTGTTGTTCCAACACGAGCAGTATTATTATAAGCAAGAATTGTATATTATCTTTCTTTGCATAGGCCTTCAATAGCAGATTTTTATCCTTATTTTGGATCTTAAACTAGTCACGCTCTCAATTTGAACTTCAACTAAATAACACTCGTATTATATGAAAGACCTGACGCCAAACTGCGGAAACACATTCGATGTTGAAAAGCTGCCGCGGTATGATAAAACTAGGCCAAAAACTTTTGTCATTGAGAAAATTCCCTGGATAGAAATACTCACAAAAATATCATACAAGTACTTTCATACCACCATTAATGTGCAAACCAAAAAATTTTACATTTATCATTAACCAATTCAGTCACAGAGTATTGGAAAAACTGGAGTATTTTGGGTTTAACAAAATATCAAACCTAACTCTTTGAGGAACGATTTTATGTTTTTTCCTTCAACTTTTTTTTTTTTTTTTTTGGCAAATAGTGAAAATAAAATGAAAAAAGTTATTTTTATCCAGCAATAAAAGCAAAATGTCCATATATACGCGGCCAAATGCGTGAAGCGGTTAAATTACAGTAATTGAATTAGCGAACAAAGCAATTGCGATATTAACTGTCGACTCTGGATAAGAAATTAACGCCGCAATCACTGCTTTCCATTTCGCACACATTCCCCGCGTTGTTGCTGGGCGAAACAGCCGAAACTGGATCTTTTGCCAGGAAGATCAGAACCTGGAGGTACATCGCTCAGGCAAAAGAAGGTTTTCCGGCGACGCTTTCCCGCACAATCCGATCCGTCCAAATGTTAAGAGAAAAAGGTAAAAATTTTCATTTGCACTACCCCCGACCGCGGTCGTGCTGTCATTAAATCAACGTTTTTCCTAATCTGGCACCCTTACTGCAGACGGTCCACCGACCGAATGAAAAACCCGAAACCGAAATACTGATGCTCACAAAGAGATGATTTTTTTTTTTTCCCTTCGTCCTTTTTCCGAAACGACTGACGGACCGGTGTACAAATTAAATGTACAATTAAAAAGAAAAATCAAGAAAATGAACTTTCTTTTTCTCAAAGAGAGATTTTCCGGTCAAATAATTAAAATTCATCTTTTGCATATTCATATTTAAATGAAATTTTCATAGCGGATAAAAATTGCCTACAAAACGAATGTTCCCATACGTAAAGAATCAATATTTATTAAACAGTGAGGCGAGGCAGAAATTTAAATGCAGAAAACACGATGTATTACTATTGCCCCGCCAGTTGATGTACAGGAATACTCAAAATGGTGGAGCGAACATTAGAAGAAAGCCAAAACTATTTTCTCCTCCTTTCTCCAAGCCGCCAAAAATTTCGGGCTTCGCAACTAATATCGTAAAACTTCACCTATTTTCCTTTTTGCTTCCTTCGTAGTTTAACAAACATAAAACAGTACAATAAATAAGTTTCTGAATAAGTATTGCGAATGAGATAAAAATTATTATTATTGAAATAAAGTTAAAAATTTGCCCTCTTTAAAAAAACTTCCCTTAACGAATTTTATATCAATTTGTAAAGAAAGAAAAAAAAATGTACAAAAATGACCGTGTAAGTTTGCGCAAAATTTCCAGTGTACTAGGTATTGGCGGATCAGATACGTACGTTTCGCATGGATGCTGTGAATAATAAAGATTATAATATTTTTCTGCAAAAATAAAGTTAAATACAATAAACAATTTTCAATTGCATTAAAAAAAAAAAAAAAAAAAAAAGGTACGATTTGATGAAATACTTTAGATACGGAAAATAATTAAAAAGAATAAAACCTTAGTGTTCAGATGGGGTTTGGATTATTAGGCAAGGAAACGAAAGCAACTGGAAAAAGTGATAAAAATCCACAAATCTAATGTTACAAGCATAAATAAAACTGTTACAACGTTCTTTGGTTAAACATCAATCTCATTCTCGTCATCGGTTACCGAAAGACTCGAAATTCGGTTATAAAACAATTATTTTCCGATGGTGGAATACCGTCTGATGTTGGGCGCTTATTATTTAACTTCCGCCAACGCTTAAGAGAACAAGCTATTTTTGTAAGCGAAAATTTCGACAAGTTTTCATCAAAGGTGGGATCAGCTGGGAAATCGTTTAAAAGAGCCTTACCTTTTATATACCTTTATCTAGTATGCTTTATCTACTCTATTTCTCTCTCTCTCTCTCTCTCACGCACACACGCACAGATCCGGATAAGAGGCCGCAGTTTAGATAAAAAAAAAAAATAAAAGTTCATTTTGGATCGCAGACTGGAAAATAATTGTTCAAATTAAGATGGCTCCCATTTTGAGTGAATGTAGGAGAATTCACGTTTATTAGCATAACTGATTAAAACCAAAGTACTCTTCCGTGTAGGAATGCAACGGATGATACCGGTTAAAAAAAATCAAATCCTTTTATTAAATATTTCTGTCATAACGATTGCTAAGCGGCCAAACCAAGTTGATGGTGTAATGATTTAAGCGGCCAATTTTATGCTGAGAGTTCATAAAGATGCTCCCAAATCTCCGAAGAAAAAAAGAAAATTGAAAACAATCGCTCTACAACAGTGACATTCAAGCAAAATCCATTCTATCCGATACTTGCATGCGAATCGCACGCATTCATTCATTATGAAAACTAGAATAATCACGTGTAACTTTTTTAAACAAAAACGCAAGCCATTTTGTAAAAATAATAAATAAATTTGGTGCTTAACGAAAAAAATATTTTTGCATTACCTTCGTTATAAATGTATAACTAAAGAAAACAAGTTGTACTGCTATGATAAGTTACCATAATTGTTATTATTAAAACATCAATCATTATATTTAAATAAATTTCAAAAGGCTTTTTTCACATTTTTTTTTCAAAAAAAAAGGAAGCAAACCCAAAAGTTTAAATATAATTTGACATTATTAAAATTCAGAACAATCGCAAAAATATTTAAAAATTAAATATTTTATTAGAAATAATAAAACAACTTATAAAAAAATAATTTTTTTCTGCATAATCCTAATGTTATATTCTTATAGGACAGCTCCTACTTTTGACTGTAAATGTTATTATTATGCATATTTTTATATGTATTTTTTAATAATTATCAAGAATATTGATATTATTACAACAGAGTCCGATTAATTTTTTTTTTTGAAAAATTTAAACACATTTTAATAGAGTAACATATCTGGTAAAATTATGAATTGTTTATTGTTATGAATAAATTAAAAAAAAAAAATTAAATCTATAGAACTGTCCTAGTAACCGTACCTCGTTAAAATTTTTTTTAACTTTTATGTATTATAAAATTTGCACTTGGCCAACGATACTTAAAATAGAAAATAATCACATCTAGAACAATATCTAATATATATTTATAACTACATTAAATGCAAGTATAACAAATAAATGCTTCAGATAAAATTGATATAATATTATTAAAAGAGTATCGTAATTTCTTTAATAATTTCTTTTAGTATCCTCGAATCGGATAATTCTCTGAGCCCTGGGAAACCTGCTAACGGTTTTTCACAAATAACCGAAAAACAAGTTTTTAAAAAATTGGAGGGGCAGTTTCCGGCATCAAGGATGACATCTACCGCATATTTAAAACAATTAACATTCGAAAAATTAACCAAACTTGGTTTCGACATTATTTTAAAAATCAGTTTAAGCCGTTAATAAACCGCTAAAAATGTCGGTTGGGTTTAGATAATATTTTAAATTTTTTTTATCTAAGTTACAACCCAGTTCTGCTTCGTGAACCGAATAAATGATGTATTTCGTATTTTTCTAATTAATCTCATAAGAAGCAAAAAGATTTTTTTTTCTATTTTTTGTGGTTTTTAATGCAACGGCTAAATTGGTAAAATAAGATCATTCACTTGTGGATGTCTCACAGTGTAATTACGCGTTCTGATAAGCACTTCTCATCTTTTAGTATTTTTAGGAAAAAACCGCCAATCTATTGACTCGCACCTTAATCTTATGCATTTGAGTAATTATATTTCCGGAGAAGTGAGAAGAATATATATGATAAATTACATTAAATGATATCATTCATTAACTGCGGTGAGTATGTATTTCTGAAACAAAATCATGCACATTAACAAATCATAAAAAACGGACTGAATTTTTTTTTTTCCATTACCTAATTACTCTCTGAAATCTTTTCTGGATGTGATGTCGGGTCGAAATAACTTATAAGTTCATATAAAAATATGCGAATATAAAAATATTTTAAAAAACAGAGCAAGTTGCGATTTCACGATAAATGCACGGATCAAATGACTCGATCCTCTGTGAGCCCTATGTTAAGCTTTCCGCTCAAATCTCAAGAAACGGAATTTTTCTTAAGATGAATTTGTAATTGAAGCATATACAGCTATCACTAAAACAATTTAAATATCACACTGGATTTTACAGAGACAGGTACTCATATAAATAATTGTCAGGTTATGACTAAATACATACACAAAAATATATGTGTATGGTCCATATCTTAATTTCTGCAAAAAATGAACAGTATATCAATGTATATTGTAAAAAATGTATGACTATAAATTAAAAATAAAATATTTTATATTATATATTTATTATAGAATTACTGTTATATGTACATAATCGTAGTAAACTCTCAAAATATACAGCTATCATTATTATGGTTATATTCGAAACTGCTCATGTCTTTTTAACATTTTTAGTATCCTATTACATAAGCAAAAATATTTGTATGCCTCTAGGTCAGCTCACATGGGGAGCGTGAATACGGGACAAGCAGCCCAATTTTAATAAAAATTAAAAAAAGTACACGGAAAAGCTGTTTATAAATTATATAATATGTATACACCGGTATTTAAAATTTATTTATAGTTTTCCTTTTATAATCTA
>JAOWBB010000008.1:2253941-2290188 GCA_028565995.1 Ricinus marginatus | reverse complement strand
TTCCCCCCCCCCCCCCCGATTTTTCTTGAAATAAAAAAAAAATGAAATTTTTTCCTAAATTCTTGAGCCGCTACTGTCCTGTCGCTGGTCTGTTTTACTGTCGTCGATGCCTTTCACATATTTTTCCCTACATCCGACAAATAATAATGCCAAATTCGTAACTCTCAAAAATTCTTACAAACTTTAGTACATGATAAAACATCATATGCATTAATATATAAGGTGAAGCGATTTGCTAAGATATATCCTCAAAAAGAAGTGTTAAAGAAAATTTCACTTACACCTTTACATGCGTACCATATAGCATGTGTAACTGCATTATACACGTGCTAAAAGGGTAGTAAACCATAATAAAAGACGCACTTCTTACAGGCAAACGAATTATTAAACATCACAAAAGAATACTTATTAGACAATAAATGATCTAGTCGTGAATACATAATAGGAGATATGTTCGTATGAAACCTAACATATGTAACAGGAAGAAAGGTTCGAATTGGATCAAAGGGGGCTTACTCTTGAATATAAGCCACATAATAAACCAAAAATTGCGCATTTCACATACCTATCTCTATTATATGATATGTACATATGGCATAATCCTAGACTTAAAACAAACTATTTGAAAAATTTACTTACAATGCAAAAATCGGAAACACTTATAAACTAAGCTTTTAGAGATAAAAAAGAATCTTGTTTATAAATAAAATTATAAAGATAAAAGTAGTTAGTTTGAGAACAATGAAGAAAACATAAAATAATTCTCATTTAATAAATATGTAGTCAAGAATTGGCATTGTTGGAAACTGGTTTCTCCACAAATATGTACACATATCTATACATAGATATAATTCAATTGTCAATTCTTTTATCTTTGAAATTAAATACATGTATATATATTATATACATGTATTATACATATATATTTCATATATAAGCTAAAATTTATTAGTTTTTTCATTTATTACAATGTTTTGACACATTAGTGTAAAAAGAAATAAATATTTTGTTCTATTGACACATTAATATACATTAATTTGATATAAAATTTAAGTTTACAAAACGAGATCTAAAAAACTGTTTTTTTTTATTATTAAAAATTCAAGGATAATATTTTGCGATTTTAATTTAATGGCAAATTGTATGAAAATTTTTACATAGTATATTATAAACTTGCTATTAAATTATCTTTTCAGAATTTTCGAAAGCGAGCGTTTTATTTTTCTTTATTGAAAATTATTTTTTGTTTAATTTTCATCGCGTGATATAAATGAAATGTTACTAAAACTTTTTAGTCTCAGCTGAAAATATCACCCTAATAAAAAAGATTCATTAAAAACTTTTTTAAGTTTAAATAAAACTGAAGAATTTTTCATATGAAATTGTTCGGTGGATTAATGTGCATTTAATATCATAAATATTAATGCCCATTCACTGAGTGTGATTAAAATATGTGTGCACCACGCATGAGACATTCGTTTATTTAATGGCACACGACGATGAATTAATAATGTCACATGCCTTTTTTTTTTTTTTTTTTAATGAAATATGAAATTCCATTTAAATGAAAATGCCAAAGGATAAATTTATATATATATAAATAGAGCTATAAACCTTAATATTATAAAATTTCTGATTTTATTCATTTCTTCATGCATTAGTTGTATCATCGTAAATAAATAATTTATTTATATTTATATATATAAATATATATAAAGCAAAAAGAAAACCGTGATAATGCGAATAAATATATAACATAAAAACCCATTAAAAACTTAAAAACAATTATTGCAATATAATACAACAAACATTTATAACACGGAATTTGTCCACGTCACATTCTCCTTATATTTCACTCGGATTTAATCATACATATTATAAAAATCTAAAATTTTTAGGTGAAAAAATTTTCACCATAAAATTTTTTTTGGAAAAATAAAACTGCATAATTAGAATTAAAATCTGTTATATGCGTAAATATATCATATAAAGTAACTGTCCACATTCGACTAAGAGCATAGACATCATCAGTTAAAATATGTATTATATGGAACTATCGTCCTGAGAAATATATATAAATATATTTATTATTTATATGTTTTACGCAATATAACATATTTGGATTATTGGGAAAAATTATGAAGATTTTTACTGCTAAGATTTTATATGAAACAAAATAAAATTCAAATTAATTTTATAGTTATATAAATTGAGACAGACTGAATTTTTTTTTGACTGTCATTTTAGGCATATCATGTGATTTTAACTTTTTCAGGGATAAATTTTCAGTTTCTATCACGATTCTTTTAAGGTAAATAAGTGAAAACAAACATTGGTCCGTCCATGATTTGTGTATGCGTGTGTTTGTGTGTATAAAGAGGCTGATGACAACATTTTCAGAATTGTTTCATATTTATTAAGTAAAAATTAAGGAAGAACATGATTCTTGGCAGATAAACACTCTTTGCTTGTTTTATATGTGGTTGATGTAAAATTTTTGCTCCAATTTTGATTTCCTTTATTGGTTTTCAATCTTTATTAGCTTAATCCGCTTCCAAAATTTGTTTTCGCACTATGCTGAAGCTTGGGTCCTTTTGCAAACATTCCCCATTGGGTCCTTTGCTGTTTAAATGTTTCTTCTGTATCTCTTTCGAACTCAGTAATTAGCCTAAAATCCCAATTAATACAATTTCAGTCGTACATTGATGTGATCACCGAGTGAAAAACAAATCACATGATCAAATTTTGCCTTCTGCACTGAACTGGATATCCAAAAACAGTAAAAAATTTATAAAATTCAAGATCTCAAATTCTTATAATAAAAAGATATAAATTTTCTATTATTTTAATATTGAAAAAATTTTCCAAACGGAAACCTAAAGACTAAAAAATGTTTCGAAAAGTCCTACGAATATATGTGTATATATATGTATATATATACACATTCAAATTGATGTCTGTTTCTATTACTTATTTTATTAAATCTTTTAAAAATATATAATTTGAATTTAATGAAAACGTAATAAATTTATAAATATATAGTCGCCAAATAAATTATCTTTCAGTATATTTTGAAATGTTCATTACATCATAATCTGCATAATGTATTTTCTCCGAGAAGAAATTAAAATTTTATTTATAACATTTTATCCAAATCTCAGTACAAACTATAAAGAATTGTATGAAATTAAAAAAAATGTAAAGAATTGTCGGTCGAGACAATATTTATAAAATAAAAAAAGAAAGCAGATGTTTTAATGACAAAGATACACTTGACTTACAACATGAAAAGTATCAATGATTATTAAGATTAATGCTCTATTATAAAATAAAATTTAAACTTAATGGCACATTTATAAACTAAAACGAAGTATAATATAATTTTGTTTTGGATGCACATCTCAATTTTTATATTTTCTACATAAAATATTAGACTGAAATTTATAAAATTTATATTTTTATAATGCAATCCATTTTTAAAAATACAAATATTGTATCCTTTACTTGATAGTTTTCATAAACTGCAAGAGGATAAAGTGACATCAGTGTGAATGACAAATCTCACATTCCTACATATCTATTATATAAAATAAGTAAATTGCTTATATAAAAATTTATATATTTGTTTGTAACAAAATTACTCATATAATTAAATCAACATTTATAAAATAAAATTAATTATAAAATGATTAGAATCTCAAACTGAAAATAATCAAAGATGTATTTATTTTCTATGTTATAAATTATGGTAGGGAGTGAATTAACAATCTGTATTTGCATCAATAATTCACAAAGTAAAAAGCATTCATAAATATTCAGATTAAAAACATTTGGCAAGCTATTAAACAGCCTACATCTGAAATAAATGATTAAATATTAATATTTTCCATTGCATGTGGTCCCTAAATCAGAGCTTTGGAAAATATTATCTTGTTTGATTTATAATTTACAGTTATTATTGTACAAATGATAAATATCTCAAAACAATCTTTTCTCATAAGTAAATAAACCATGCACATTGCCCTCTGCTTGTGCTGCAGGTGTCCTTCTTTCTACTTTTAACTCTCCCAAATACATCATTGTCCTTAACATAGAAACACTCTTTGCTCCTATGTCTTGACAACTGTGCTTCATACCACATTGCAGATATGGTAAGAATCCAAGAACTGTACCTTTATCTACAATAGCACCACTCACACCTTGAGCTACCTTTAAAGAATCAATTTCTGTATGGTAATATCTATCTGCTGCTCCTCCCTTGACATCTTTCCTATTCATTGCTTCTAAACTACCCATCCCTCTATATTTTTTAAGTCTGACTCCATCTGAAAAAAAATAATCTCCTGGTGCTTCTGAAGTACCAGCCAGTAAAGAACCCATCATGACAGTTGAAGCTCCAAGACTCAGAGCTTTTATTATGTGACCAACTGATGAAATTCCACCATCAGCAACTACTGGAACATTAAAGTGCCTTGCATATTCTGCCACTTTATAGACAGCAGTTGCCTGAGGTCTTCCTACAGCCATAACTTCTTGAGTTATGCAAATGCTACCACTGCCCATTCCCACCCTTAAACCATCAACACCTGCATCAATCAAATTTTTAGCCTGTGCCACAGTTACAACATTGCCCCCAATAACTTGCAAGTTTGGATGCTCTTTTTTAATTTCTTTAATAAAATCAAGCTGGTAAGTTGAATTTCCCTGAGATGAATCAAGAACAACTACATCAACACCAGCCTGAAGTAAGAGCCTTAATCTTTTCCTATCATGAGGTCTTGTACCTATTGCTGCTCCCACTAGTAACTGTTTATTTTCATCCTTGCTGGCATTAGGGAAATTTCTTGATTTTTTCAGATCTGTTCTGGCAATCAAAGCAACTAATTCACACTGGTCATTAATTATTGGTAATTTACCTTTTTTGGATTTTTCTAAAATGCTATTGGCTTGTTGGAGGGTCACACCAGCAGGGGCTGTAACAAGGTTTTCTAATTTTGTCATAACAGATTGCAAAGTTAAGAGATGATGCTCCTTTTCTTCTATAAAATCAATATCTCTTGAAGTAACTATTCCTACCAGTTTTCCTCCAAGCTTTCCATTCTCGGTGATGGGAATGCCGCAAAAGCCATGCTCCTTTTTTATTCTAAAAACGTCAGCCACTTTATGTTCTGGACTCATAACAACAGGATCCCTGATAAAACCTTGTTTGTATTTCTTGACTTTATTAACTTCATGCGCTTGGTGTTCAGGTGTGCAATTATGATGAATGATTCCTATGCCGCCGCATAAGGCCATTGCAATAGCCATTTCGGATTCCGTAACGGTATCCATCGGAGAAGACACAAGAGGCAACTTAAGATTTATTTTCTTCGTTAAAGGTGACGTGAGATCTACCTGATCGGCGCTAAAATCAATGAAGCCGGGTAATATGATGAAGTCATTATACGTAAGTCCGTCTCCCCTATTGAATAATTCGGAACACGTTAAACCATCTTTCGGTAAAATGTTATTATTTTCAGGTATCTCGATCATTATTTATATAAAACAAAACTTTGACGTTAAACAACCACGTGTAAGTTATAAAATAAGACACTTTTTCGACTGCACTGGGAATCCGGAATTTCCGATCCCTGGCTCTTTACAGTTAATTTTATTGACACTAGAACGTGTAATTAGACCAAAGACATTCATAGAGTATGTAATTGCCAAAAGTGTTTACAATGCGTATATTTATTCTTGAAAACGTAATTGAAAAAAAAATTTATCTTTTTTGAATTATCATGAATCAAGTAAATCCTTCAGAGCAATTACCGGACAAACCGGATAAAGCAACAATTTTAGCCGTTCTTCAGTTACTACGAAAATACAATCTTAAGGTAAGATTAATTTTTTTTTCAATTTTTGAACGGTTTTTGTTGATTTCATTGAAAAATTTTTATTTCTTCAGGTTGCAGGTTTTTATAACTTAATCCATTTATCAACGCATATTATCTAACTTCTGCAGTAATTATTTAAATGAGTTAAAATGTCTTTCGTTATACATGTTCAGCAGTACTTTGCTTTATCTAATATATACAATTCAAATATTTTGCAATTTAAAAAGAAATATCTTCATTATGACAAACCCTGTGACAATAGAAGTAAATTTATCATGTTCGCCGAATATAGTTTTAAATCTGTAGTTTGATAAGGACTTATTTTAGACTTATACTTAATACTTTTTTTAATGATTAATTATAAAAAATAATATCATTGCAATTAACATAAATATTCTTTCAAGAGTTTCCAAAATTATGCACAAGATTTTAATTAAAAATTATTGCCCTAGAAATTGAATATTAAAATTTTGATCTAACATTCAAAAATTAAAACATACTTTTTATGTTGTAAAAGTATTTATTTGAAAATTTTGTATAAACATAATTTATACTTCTCCATTTTAGCATTTTATTTAATTTTATTTCCAGAGTACTGAAGAAGTTTTGAAAAAGGAGACAAATGTAGATTTAAGTTTACCTGGAGGTCCTGAACAGAACCAACATGAATCTGAAGTTACTAGTGTTTTATCAGCCTATAAAAGTGAGGGAGATCCAAAAGTATATGAAGGAGTTTATATAGATCTCAAGAATTTCATTGAAAATTCTCTTGATATTTATAAACATGAATTGGGAACAATTTTATATCCAATATTTGTCCATATGTACTTAGAATTAGTTTACAATAATCATGAAGAAGAAGCAATAAAATTTATGAATAGATTTAAATCTGACCAACAACACTATTATCAGGATGATCTCAAAAAATTATCTTATGTAACTAAAAGAGATCAAATGAAAGGAAATGAATTAGCTGACAGTTTGAAGTATGTAAAAGTGACATTGAAACCTAAATATGTTATAAACATTTTGTTTAACATAAACTTTAAGATTTTAAATTATGAATTTTAGTACTTTGATGAAATTAAACATAATTTTTTATTTAGATAATTGTTTTTATCTGTTTTTGAAATCCATATTACTATAAGAATAATTTTTATATTTTGTAAACCTTTTTATTATTTTTTCTTCTTTATTGCAGATCTTGTGAATTTATTATTAGAATGTCAAGAGATACATTGTCAATATTAAAAAGGCATCTTCTAGAAAAAAAGCTTAGTGTTGTTATAAATATAATCCAGGAACATTTATATTTTGATATGTATGAAGGTTTAGCAAGAAATAAGTCCCAAATTGATGCAACAGCAGGAGCAGTTGTAGGTGAAGCAACAAGACAAGATAATAAAGCAAAAGTCTATTATGGATTATTAAGAGAGCCAGACCTACAGTTTGTAGCTAATGAAGAAGAGGAGGGTGAGGCTGAAGGTGGAGATGGAGATAAACCAAAGAAGAAGAAACCTAAAAAAGATCCATTGTTTTCAAAAAAGGCTAAAACAGATCCCAATGCACCTCCATTTGATAGAATGCCTTTACCTGAGTTGTAAGTTAATCTAGGACATAATAATAGGAAAACTTAATAAATATTTTTTTGAGTTTAATTTAAAATAAAATATTTCGATCATTTTTTCTAGAAAAGATGCAGACAAATTAGAGAAGATAAAATCCCTTAGGGAAGCTTCCAAAAGAGTTACTCTTGGACCAGACACATTGCCTTCTATATGTATGTATACATTATTAAATACGGTGTCAACGGTAACATGCGCAGAAATCTGCGAAGATTCGAGCCTGCTTGGAGTTGGTTTTACAGATTCACTGATTAAAATTTGGAGCCTGACACCACAAAAATTAAAAACTATGAAGTCTGCAGAAGCATTACAAGATATTGACAGAGAAGCAGGTGAACGTATTTTAATTTATAAGTGAATATATGTTATGAGATTGAATAATTTTGCATTTTATAGCCTATTTGATAATAAAAAATTGTTTTCAGTTCAATAATTTTGGATAAATAATAATGATAATAATAGTAATAAAATAACAAAGCGCGGGAAATTAAATACACAACTGCAATCGAATCATATAAAGCAGTCATAGCAGCCAACACACGCCATACACCACTCATTTAAAAGTATAAATAATAAAGTGCCCTCAATCTGCATATATCGAAAAAAATTGTCTCCTGGTCCCCAAAAACGATACACGAAAACATTATCCCGCGATACATCAGATGCACATAAACAAATAAGTCACGTCATGGTCAGATAAGAGGGGATTTACGATCCAAAACAGAGAGTTTTACGATAGCCATCCAAAACAAAGTCTTTCGCACCCTCAATTACGTAAAGACAGTCACCTGAAAGACCACAATACAGGAAGGCAAATGTCGGAAATGCAAATAGGCCCTCGAAACAATGGAACACTATGGCCCTCGAAACAATGGAACAATGCAAAGACCCTACCGACTACATCGACCGACTTAATACAGCCTCCAATATAACACACCAAGAACTCATCCTCAAACACAATCTCATGACCGAACGACTTATATGTTATAAGTATCATCCGCAAACTGTCCTCGAAAACGCCGAGAGCAAACTTTACTGGAAGATAAGCTTCATACATATAAAATTAATTAATACCAGGCCCGACATTACTCTCGTACACAAACGGCGAAAGACCATTGGTTGTTGCTTGGTTGTTGTCACTGTGTTTGTGATGTTGCCTGTTAAATCCACGATCAAGATAAAGGGGATAAAGAAATCGAAAAAACAGAAGTACTTCCCTTTGTCCACCGATTTCAAAAAACGTGGGGACGAACAAAGACAGTATTACCGCTCATAATGCCCTCTGCAAGCACCATACATCACTCCTGCGCCAAACATCTTAATATGCTCAAACCCCCATGCATGTACATGCGCAGATGCAGAAGAAATGAATATTACCATTAACGTTATCAGGAATATTACCATTGTTGCGTGGAGCATTGGTTACTGCTTGTCGGACATAAATTATCAAGCTCAGTGCGTCCAGCATCTTCTTATAGTAAAGGTCCATATTGCCGGTAATCGTGCTTAATAACTGTCACATAGCGAGGAAATTTATCATTTCTCATTCGGACAGCAGCTGACAGAGCGCACCCGGGCTCATTTCGCTACGTGTACCAACCAGTAGACATGTATGGCGAGCAAAACACCCCGAGACCGAATAATAAAAATTAACAATAATAATAATAATTTTTCGATTTTATATAGTTTAAACGAAAAGAAAATGCGCTAAAAAGCCCATAAATTGAAAACAAACTTCATCATTTTTCAATTTACTATGTAAGAAATGACAATAAAAAACTTATATCTTGCAGATGATGTACTTGTGAGAATGATGGACGATAAATCTACAGTGGTGAAAACACTGTACGGTCATTGTGGTCCTGTTTATAAATTATCCTTCAGTCCAGATCGGACGCTTTTGCTGTCGTGTTCTGAAGACGGAACAAGTAAGCGAAAATTTGGAATATAAGATGTATCAAAAAAAAAAAAAAAATTCCATTAAGTTTTTGGTTTGATTGCAGTCCGACTTTGGAGTTTGCAAATCTGGACTTGCTTGGTAAATTACAAGGGACACACATTTCCCGTGTGGGATGTGAAATTTTCACCTCATGGGTATTACTTTGCGTCAGCTAGTCACGACAGAACCGCAAGGCTTTGGGCCACCGACCAGCATCAGCCCCTTAGAATTTTCACCGGTCATTTGTCAGACGTGGATGTAAGCTGCTTTTTTCTTTTTTCAAGTTTTAGAATGGTATTGTCAACGAAAGTGCTTTAGAGAGGTTTTTTTTAGAAGGAATAACATTCATTTTAAGTCCAAATTTTCTAGTTCAACTTCGATAATCCGTCGTCGAGCCTATTCTTTTTTTTTTTCGCTTATTTCCACGTGCAGAATTTATCTGTCTTGGACCGATTTCGATTCATAGATATTAAAATTTAACGCAGTGGCCCAGTCTAGTGTTAATTTGTGTGGATCAAATAATTTACTTATAAATGGTTGAAAAAGAATATGAAAATCTATGCAGCCGAGCCTTATTTTTTTTGAGAGATGTATTGCCTGAAAGATATGTCAATTGATTTAATGCGGTTGTTTGTCAATGATAAAGTCCAAAAAATAATAATCTAAAAGTTTAAAGTACATAGAGCAGTTCAAAAACTGCTCAAGGAAGAAAAGTGCAACAGACCCGAAGGGTGACTTATTAAAAATGAAGGAATCCGTTAACATCCGGGTAGAATTATTTTACAATAAACATTGTAGAATCGAATAAAACTTATTTCTGCCTCCCCGCCATTGTTAGGGAACCTTCATCTGTCTAAATGTACATTAAGAGTGATTTCGATTGCTTTATCCCAAATCTTTTTATTAATGATTCAGAGTTCATGACTGGTTCATTTAGCAGTCATACCACGAGTTTTTAATCTTCCCAGTATTTAAATGAAAATTATATTTTTAACGGTTTCCTTTTAGATTTTTATGTTTATGTCATTCTTAGCATTAGAAAAAATTTATGAAGTCCACAACATTATCTTGTGCTACTCTACTGAAAACTTTATGCCTTATTTTTCCCTTCCCAGAGAAGGTTGCCGACATGAATATATGAAATATATATTGATGTTAGTTTTAGTATTAGTTCACCAAAATTATTTTTTATAATTTTCAGTGCATTCAGTTTCATCCAAATTCGAATTACATTGCAACTGGATCAAGCGATCGAACAGTACGACTCTGGGACAATGTGACAGGTTCTCAGGTGCGCCTGATGACGGGTCATAAGAAGCAGATTTATTCTCTTGCCTTTTCCATAGAAGGTCGTTTCCTAGCTTCCGCCGGGGCCGACCACAGGGTTTTGTTGTGGGACCTGGCGCACGGCCATTTGTTGGCAGAGCTCTCGGGTCACACCGGCACGGTTCATTCCCTCTGTTTCAGTCGGGATGGAAATCTTCTAACCTCAGGTGATTTGAAAAGTACATTTTTGCTTATGCTGCAGAGATTTGGGATTGAATTCGATGCGAAATCCGAAGTTTCAATGCTTCGAAACTGAGGAAAGTTCGACATTAAATATTTGATTTCCTTTTTTTTTTTTTTTTTGCAGGATCTCTTGACTGCACCATTAAGTTGTGGGACTTTACAAAATTATCTGGAGACTTGAGCTTCGAAGATGTGAACGTTTCGCACAATCCCGAAATTAAGAATAACAGCGATAATTATTTGTTGCGCTCGTATGCAACCAAAAATTCTCCCGTGCTGTCGCTGCATTTTACACGGCGGAACCTTATGCTCGCCATCGGAATGTACGATTCATGAGTGTTGGAGAAAGCTAAGAAGAGATCTTCTTCGAAATTTAAATTCAGAATGATGAAAAAATAACGGTTACGTATTTAACAAAAAAAACTTTTTTTACAAACATTCCGATGAAAGAAATTCAATCGTGATTATATGGTATCGAATTACTTTTTACTTAATCGAAAAAATTTGAAACTGACTCACGGTAATTGATGCAATAAAAAAAGGGAATCTGAAAATTATCAAAAAATTCAGATGATATATATATAGTGAATGTATTATGAAAAATTTTCTGAATTATATATCCACAAATTCAGTCATAGACTTCTTTGCTATGATAAAATGTCTAATTTTTACGAGACTATAATCGGATCTCTTAAGATAGATAAAAATTTAAATTTTTCCTTTTAAACAAAAAAAATAGATATTTTGTGCCATTAGTTTTAAAAATTCAATTTTCTTTCATTTTATTATAAAATCAATTAAGTGAGCTTTGTATAATAGATTTTCATTATTAAAAATAATTAAATATTAAATAATTTTTCATATATTTAAAAAAAAATAAAATAAAACTGGTTTATTGATGTTTTAGATGAAAGATAAGTTCCATTTAGAATTATGTTTTAATATAAATAAGTACATGCAAAAAATTAATATATATTTTTATTTTATCTCTTGAATATATTAAGAAAGCATGAATATTTGAAATATGTCATACATGATTAATTACAATTAAATTTTATGGCAGGACATGGAATTGTTAAACATAAAAAATTGATTCAAAGCAGAAAGTATTAAAAAATATGTGCCTCTGCTCACTCAATGTGATGTGGATAAATTTTAATTAAAAATTTAATCAATTCTGTTATTTAATAGCCAAATATTTATTGCATAAGAGAAAAAATGAAGGCACAGTAAATTGGCACAGCAGATAATTTTGTAAAAAAAAAAGGTTATTTTCATTGAGAGTGATATGATTTATGATATGATTAAAAACAGTTTTCTCATCAGTTGCTTTATAATAATGAGTTGGAAAAATTTATGACTTTCATACTAATTTTTTGTCTTAAATAAATGCAAACATAAAATTAATGTTTGTGAAATCTGGGGTAAATCAAAATAATGTTAATTTCAATTAAAATCTTGATAATTCATTATATGAACAGTAAAGTTTCATATTAACTGTCTCTTAATAATGGCATGAATAAAATTTTGATTTTTAAGTTTGGCCTATAATGAAGCTTCTGTATTTATATTAACAGGAGGAAGGAAATGTGTTCTGATTTGACCATGTAACTGAGCAATATCTGAATTTTCTCGTTCCAAGTTTCTAATCAATTGTGAGAAACGAACGATTCCCGCTCTTCCTTCTGGAAACCCGTAATTTTTTATTACATCCATCTGAATCCTAACCATTATAGGGAAAACGTACTGCATCATTTTTATCATGTCATTTCCTGCATTATCCTTTGCTTCTCCCAATTTTGCTGCATTCTCAGGCGTATTCACAGCTTCCAAAATGTCAGTCAAGGCAGCTGAAATGAGATTTTTGTATGTAAAGTATTGCCATTTTAAATAGCGATTACTTTCCTATTAATGATTGAAACTATATAATACTAAAAAATTATTTCTTTGTGATGAGAAACATTGTGATGAAAAAGATAAATACTTTTTGCTTCAGATCACCCACGGAAGCCCAAATTGAACATGTATCATACATCTATTGCACCATTGCAAATCCACCTTTTTCAAGCGATGGAGCTCATAGATTCAGGTTTTAATTTTATATACCTTTTGCCTTGCTTGGCGTGAACTCATTTGAATCCGACATGGTTCAATTTCGTTCCTTCGGATGAGGAAACGAAACGTAACGAGGACCTAACATTTCGACCAACTTCAAGCTAACCTCAGCATGCTCTACTTACATAGCTTTGAAACGTTGCATCGCAAAGGAAAGCACGATAGTAATTTTTGAAAATGAGCGTCAAAGGAAACTTTTTATACGTTATGGCAAATGGAGTTGTGGCAGCGGGCAGTATTTTCAATTACTGATAAAAATCAAAATGATTTGCTGTTAGAAGACGAAAGAAAAATTTGCGAATAGATTCCGATTTATAATACGCAAGAGTTTTCATATTTAAGCAGCATTTTCTTTTCCACTTTTCAATTCTCTATTTACATAACCTGATCTTGTTTCAAAGTTTTATGAAAAAACACCGTAAAATGAATAAGTTCCTGCAGGAATGTCAAAAAATTTACAACAATCTCGTATTGAATCCGACGCATTACCGAAAAGTGAGAGTTGTTTTAGGAAACGAGTCGTGTGATCTCGATTCAGCGATATCCTCTCTGGTTTACGGTTACATTATATATCACGAAAATAAACAGAAAGGAGTACGGAATTATGAGATTTTGCCGTTGCTCAATGTCGCACAGGACGATTTTCCGTTGAAAACGGAAGTTATCTTTTACTTGAAATTGCATGGGATTTCTCTAGATTGTGTGCCTTTGAGAGGAAATAGGTAACTTTTTTAACTTTAGTCTTTGGCAATGAAAATATTTCTTATCATAGCAAATGAATATTTATGCAAAAGTAGAAACTTGAAAATAAGTTTACTTCAAATAGTTTGTTCAATGAATAGAAATATTAATTTACATCTTTTACCAATAAATAACTGTGAAACAAACTAAAATATAACTATAACTTTTAAAATCCAACTTGTATTTATTTTATTACTGCATTTTGAATTTAGATTGAAGTCAAAATAATCAGTTTAATAGTTTATTGTAAATATAAGACTATTTATAAATCTACTTGATTGCATAGCATAATTAGAAATTTGTCTATTTTGATTGATTATCATGTTTTGCATAGATAAAGAAAAAATAATAGAATTCTTCTTCACTCTAAAATAATGTTAATAAATTAACAATCATTGGTTTTTCATCTTTTAGAACAATTCATTTAAAGCATTTATCACTCCTATAAATAATTTTTTGGAAAAAGCAAATGTAACAGTCTAAAATAAGATTTCAGATGTCTCCATGTTCTAATTAAAAGTTCATTTTCGGTATATTATAAATGTGGAGATAAAAATAATAATTTTCTTCTCTCTTTAAAAGAGGCTAGAAAGGGGGAAACAAAAAAAATTGGTAGTGTTAATAGATAAAATAATAGATACTTGATAATGTATAGATAATAGATAAACAATAAGATATTGAAATTGGTAATTGCAAAGTCAACAGCCACATATAATGTTTTTTCTTATTGTTAGTGTATGCTATAATTAAAAATTTAAAATTAAATAAGTTTCATTAAAATGAAATTCTAGGGAGAAAAATTAAATTTTAACATCACTTAATCTTTTATTCATGGCAGTGCCAAAAAAAGCTTAAATGTTAACAAGTTTGTTCTCATTATTTGGTATATCTTACAGGGAATTGTTTAGTTTGTCAAAACTTCATGATGCTGGAGTTTTGGATTTGACTTTGGTTGATCATCACATTCTTCCTCCATCTGACCAACAGCTAATGTCGTCGGTGATTGAAATAATTGACCACAGACCTCAGGATATGGATTGGGATTGGCCCAATGTGGATGTTACTATAAAACAAGTTGGATCTTGCTGCACTTTAATAGCTAAGAAAATTCTTGAGAGGAGCCCACATCTCCTAACCTTTCAAATTTGTCATCTCCTTTACGGTAAATAATAATTATTGTAGAACATTTTTAATATTTTCACTCTTTAATATAATAGTTATAATAATTGTTAAAGTTATTTGCATAGTACTTTTTCAATTTTTTAATTTTCTTTGGGGACATTAATTTATTCTCAAGAAAAATTTGCCCTTATATATTTTAACTTTTAAAAGTTCTCTTAATGCGGAAATTCTGTATAAACCAAGTAAAATTTTTTTGGGATAAATTTTGACTAATTTTTGAATTAGTTCAAAATTTCGAAGAGAAGGAAAATTACTTAAAGCCACACATCATGTATATCAATATTGCCATGCGTGATATGTTAAATATCCAAGGAAAAATAAAATTTTACATAAAAAGAATAATTTAATCATAGTTAAAGCATAGCATAAAATTATTTTCCTATTTTTGCTAAATTTGTGTACACGGATGATTTTCTTTCAATGATTTTTTGAACAATTGACAAATTTTTTTAAAAAATATACATTTCATCAAGTGATGAAATCCAAAAATTGGAAATTTTTGATTTTTATATATTGAAGTCAATAGTTGATTATTTTCAAAATTTCGTCTTTCATTTAATTTTTTACTTGTAGGACCTATACTTCTTGATACAGCGAACTTTTCTCCGGAAGCCGGAAGAACCACGGATTCTGACAAACAAGTTATCACCGCATTGGAGAGAAAGATTTCCGTCGACAGAAACAGATTATTTCAAGATCTCATATTTGCTAAGACGCAGGTTTCCGGATTGACGGACATGCAGATACTTCGAAAGGATCTTAAAATAATAGGAGGTGTCGCCGTGCCCGGTTTACCCATGTTGGTCGAAGAATTCGTAAAACGCCGGAATGTCGGCCAAACCTTTACGAACTTTTTGAGAACTAGAAATGAAGTCTCCGTCATGATGTTGATGGGGCTCCGAATATCGGGGGATACCATAGAGAGAGATTTAGGTGTGTTTTCCCTGTCGTCGTTCTTGGGTGACAGATTGATAGATGCTCTAATGAAGTTCAATTCACCGTCTTTGGGCTTGAATGAGGTAACGAATCACGGCGTTCAGGGTTTGAAAATATTCAAGCAGTCAAACATACGAATGTCGAGAAAGCAAATCTCTCCGATAATTCAGAAAGTTGCCCCCCTATTGAAGGAACCAAGTAAGGTTATTGGCACAAAATTTAGCAGCTTATCCACATGACTGTAGCCATAACTGTATTTGAGCAGAATCAATTTTAGTGTCGGCATTAAAATTAAAAAGTTATGCTTAATCGGCGGAATTATCCTAAACAACATAAATATTTGGCTTATTTTAAAAAGTTAGTAAAGCAAAATTATCCTTTTGTCGTGCAAATGATGCGTAAATGAAAAATTTTAATATATTTACATATTTTAATTGTGAAAAATTGGAAATAGGATTAATATTCAAGAGCTGACGAAAAAATGAAAAGAAGTTCAGAAAAGGTAAATATGATATCGAAATCTTCGATACGTGAAGTAAAATTTGTTGATAAAATATGAAATTTATCGTTAGAAACATTTGTTATAATTACTTTATTTAAAACTCTTCTATTGGTAAAATTTATTCTGAGCGACTGTTCATATATATATAATTTATTTTATTAATAAACAAAAATTGTTATTTTTTTAAGATTATGGTCTCGATAAAGCCAAGTTTAAGATAAGTCTCGAAAAATGCCAGGATTTTTTTTTCACGTTGACCATAACTGTTTTCAGTATAACTCTCAAAATGAATGTTAATTCTTCTTTTTAAACGGATCAAAAAAACCAAAGTTATTCATTCCCCTAAAAATATTTATTCCGTTTAATACACAATTTTTTATATATTTTGTTTTTCGGTAAAAATATTGAAATATGATTTCGCAGTAACCGAGATTTATAAAACTTTTATTAAGCCCATTAATCAACAATATTTTTAATACTCATAAGCAAGAGAACGGGCAAAGCTTCTTAATTTCACTTTTGAAAATTTTCTCGTTACGTTCCCCATTTTTGTAGATGGTTCACGGGATTTACATCGCAAACTTAAAATTTTAAAATTTTTGATTTATTAGTTTTATTAGTGTTAGTTTTTCAAAAAACAAAATTTTAAAACTACAGAATTTACAAGCTTAAAATTTTACATCAGAATGAAAGATGCTTTCGTCGAGTTTTCTTTTTTTTCGACTTTTGTTACAAAGTTATAACAGTTTGTTTTTGATGGCTTTTTTTTTTTGCTGGAATTTTAACTGAAAACATTATTTCTGTGAACGTAATTCGAGCGGTTTCACTGGGAGCGTGTTGGATCGACAAACATCCAACCCCTTTTTGCCTGGCTGGCCACAAAATTTTCCCTGCCCTCACACAAAATCAGCGGCGGCCACAGAGTTAAATCGCGGCCAAAGAAAAGTAAAATGCACCGGCGTTTTGAGGGATGCCTACCTTTGGTAAGCCGCGTCAAACGTTAACGATCTCGATTGCTGTTGTTGAAACAAATTAATTTCTTCGATTGCGAGCGAGGTAATCATAAAACAATCACTGCCTTTCGAAATTCGCGGGTTTTCCCCGAAATTTCAGCTCACCATTCTTTCAGTGCGAACGGCGTCGGCAATTCAAAGTCGCCGAAGAAGAAAAGCCTCACATTTAACTGTAACCTACCCACAATTCTTGTCCATCGCGACTTCCAACATCCGGAGCTAACGGTCGCACATCCTTCAGTTTTCTTTTTTTTTTTTTTTTGAAAAGGAAAAGAAGAAGAAAAAAAAGTGCATTAGGTCAAGCGTTTAAAAATAGTACGAAAGAAAAAGCCCGAAAAATCCATACGCCCAGTCCCGCGTACACCGACTGCATTATGAAAGATTAAATTCAAAATCATTTATTTCGAAAACAAATTTGTGAAATTTGTTTGAGGAAGATATTAATTCGCGCGTAGGAAGGCGGAAAATAAACGTTACCTTGTCTATGAAGAAAAAAAAATTTTTGTTGGATTTGCCAAAAAATATGAAAAAAAAAAGGAAAATCATTCGTCGCTCCCGTAGGCAATTTATAAAAATCATTTAACAGGTTTTTTTTTTCTTTATGATTAATCATGGATGAAAGCGTAATTTTTGTTTGTTAACCGAAACGAAAATTTTTTCCTCCGTGGAGGGCGGTGGAATTTGCATCGACGATAAGCCGTTATTCTGCTTTTTAACCGTAATTTGCAACATCGGCCCTGGCCGCGAATTAATAACGGAATGGACGCGAAACGGAGCGAAGGGGTAAAAGTTTTTACTGTTTGCATTTAAGAATTCATCCGAGTGTTATTATTATTATTTTTTTTTTTCTTAAAATGCAGCATCAATGCGATACATCGGCGGGCTCGTTGTCAGGTTTATTATCATTATGCTAATTATGCGTCGGATGGAATGCCATTTTATGGAGCGAGATTTTTATGGGATCGTAATTCAAATTTCTCGTTCTTCCTCTACCATAAAATGTTTTTGCCACCCCGACTTCTGGGTCCTCTTGCCATCAATGACGAACGATTGCGGGCCGAGCGGAAATTGGTGCTCTCAGCGGCGTTTCGAGTCTTTCGCGGAGGCAGCGATCGGAGGGCCTCGCCGCGGGACTCCTTCCCCGAAGGCGGCGGGCCACGATCGGCGCGAGCGCTGCGGGCGACGGATTAAGCCGTTTGTCGGACGTCGCCCGCCCCGTCCCCGGAGTTCGGGGCCGGTGCGTCGGCTGGGGAATTGAAAAAGCCAAGAATAAAAATTGCGATAACATTTCATCCCCCGAAATGAAGTGCACTGAAGCGAAGTGGTTGGAAATAAGCTGAGATGGAGAGAGAAAGAGGGAAGCTAATTTCATGCAATATTGATTATCAGAGAATTAGGCAAATTGGTTTATTGTCCCTGCAAGATCAGTTTGATCGAATTTTGTTTTGGGGATGAAGCAGTATAATTCATAACGGGGCTAAGTATCTCTGTGTTTTTATAAGGGGGATGCCCTTGCAGAAGTCTCCGGGGATGTAATTTACCATCGCGGTTCATTTATTTAATCTTTTTTTTTTTTTTTTTATTTCTCTCCTTTCTTTTCGCTCTTCCACCATCTAACAAGAAGGCAATTGTGAATCATTGCTTAATTCTTTTAAATGAATACATTTCGCTTCTCCCCGTTGCTCCCCGGCGGCACCACGACCGCGGACGCAACCGGTGAATCGGCGAAAGGAATTTCTGGCAATTCGAACCCGCGAGAGTATAATTAAGCGAACGCGAAACGTTTTACAGCAGGGAGGGAAGACCTGAACGGTTCAGGAGACCCGCGGATATTCGTGGTGCAGCGGCAGCGGGTAACGTCGCGTGAAAACCGGAAACGTATCTGTTTTCTTCGGGTGCCCGAACCTTTCGCCGCAAGGTAGCATGCCGGGATTGCTGCCGGAAGGAAAAACATTTTATTTCGAACTTCAATCAAACAGGGGAAATTTACATGCATACGCAGTTTAATACCCGATAGTTAATACATCAGATAGATTGCATTTGGTCCGAATTACGTTTCTCCGGGATAAAGGTACAATGTTCGGCTCAAATTTATTATGCAAATTTTGCTATTATATTATTGTACGTATGCGTACGGAACGAATCTCCAGTCACAATTTTTCTCGGTTTGTTGGCCATTCACATGTTTCTGTTGCCGGCTTTTGAATAAGTGTTATTACCTTCCGGCCTTCTTTTACGCGGTGAAGTTCTCATGCACGGGTGTTGCAAACGTCATGATCAGAAGGGGTAGTTGATAAAGTCTAAAGGATGGGATTTCAACCCTCTTGTCAACCCCAAAATAGTTACAGATAATCCCTATGAAATTAGCAATAACAGTTGCATTTTCTAAATTGCCTTGTCAGTTTCTTCATCCCCTCAGTTCGTAAATAACCCCAATTTACCCCAGATTAACCCTCTATGAACTGTGTTCCTAACTCGGATTATCTGCGATCTCTCTTATTTGAAAAGTTGTGATTTCTTCTCGGAGTCATTGCCTCTTTGATTTATTCATTTCCCTTTTTTTCTCTCTCTCTCTCTCTCCTCTAACCTGAAACACCTTCGTCTTCGCGAACGAGATCGAGATTTACAGTTTTCCAGGGTTTCCCACAGGAAGAAAATCCGCGCTCCCGCCAGTCACCGGTGTCTGGTCGGTCGGAAGAGGAACCGATCTGCAATTAAGATCGACGAATGTCGGGTCTGAAAGCAGAAGGTTTCAGACTCGTTAAGTGGTGTCAAGGCGCGTGCTTTTGTGCGTTTATAAATTGGGAAGTAATAAAAGTGTCTGCTTTTAGTTATATCTCTAAAGGCAGCATGTGCTGTTCGATAACATGCCTGGAAGGTGGATTAATTTTTGAATTAAACGCTATTTATATTCTGCTTTTGTGATTTATGGGCGCGGAGGAAAAGCTTTTTGTATTTTCGATGTTGAAGTCTCCGTGGACAAAGTTTTTTCGAAAAATTTCCCCTCCCCCCCCCCAAAGATTTTTAGGTTCCCAGCAACGGGGATGACGCTTTTCCGTACGTGCGAGAGTGCTTGCGTGCGTGCGTGTGCGCGTGCGTGCGTGTGGTGTATGCTTGCGCGGTTTCTCCCGTAAAAGGCCCGCTTTTGGGGGCCTCTTTTTGATCCTCACACACACACACACACACACACACACACACACGACCACATGCCATCATCGCTTTTACTTACCCCGATCGTAAATCCAACGGTCTGTTTAGTTTCCTAAAAACATTTTTACGCTCTTAACGAGGAGCCAAACTTTTTTAATCTGGTTATCGAAAGTTCACATTTTTTTAACCCTTGACTAAAAACATTTCCAGCCACTTGAGGAGGCTTCTGCTTCGGTTTCAATTATCTCGGAGTCAGGAGATACCTTCAACCCTTGAGTTTCTGGCTTCGTTAAGGCGCCAAATTTTTTTTTTTTTCAGTTTTTTAACGCTTCTGCTTTTTTGATGCGGGAGGGAAGATGCCGGGAAAACCCCCGCGTCCCCTCCCCCGCGTGCCATTATACAAAATCCGAAGCGGTTTTTGCAGTGATTTGAAAATTCAATTTTTTCTCCCCGCGAAGCGGCGAAGGAATTATTTCCGATCCTGCCGTCACGGGATAAATCCGCTATTAATCTCTGCGGGGATTGTTGGTCCAACTATTGCACGCACGACTCCGCTGAAAAAATAATAGCAATTACATGCTTCGAATCGCTTGCCGAGTTTATTAGGTAAATGATTTTTCCTTTTCCAAGGCCCCCGGTTCGTTTTCGATTCCGGTCACCGCCTCCTCGGAGCGGGGCAGGTCGCTTTCGAGCCGAATCCCCTCCTCCTACCCCTCCCCCCCGTCCGGAAATCGGGTGGCGCGAACACGTTCGGAGACGTGGCAGATGGCACGGACCAAAAAATCTCGTTTCCCAAGCCGAAATTTCCGTTCCGAGAAACGTTTTTCGGTTTCAAATCGTTTTCTCCTTTTCCTTAAAGTCAAGAATCGGGAACTGTGCACGGAGAGCAACCAAATCTTAATTTTTGATTAAGAAATTCTCATATTGGAAGTCGTAACAATTTCACCAGACTGCTATTTATGTATAATTTCGGAAGATATAAATTCTTTTTCCTTCCTTATTTTTTTTTTTTTCTCCTTTCCAATTTCTCACGCCATTTTTCTTTTTTTTTCTCTCTCTCCTTCTTCTTTTATCCATCGGCTTCCAGTGCGAAAAATCTATTATGATCTTTGGGAACGTGACCTTTTCATTGTGTCTGCGCGTTAATGAAAGCAACAAGAATGGAATATGAAATCGTGGAAAATCGATTTTTAACGAGGAGACTTTTTCTTCGTCCGTCACGAAAACCTGCCGATCACACGCACGGGAGTGGGAGGAGAGAGAGAGAGAGAGAGAGAGAGAGAAAGGATGTCAGAGGAAAGCGGAAGTTGTCGGTAAGTGACGTGAGCATCCACGACGGGTTATTCGGGACCGGGATCGAAAGGGGACGCGGGGCGCGAGCCCCAAGCGTCCGGGTGCCGGGCGTCGAAGCATCCAATTTAAGTGCCCCCCCCTCCCCCTCTCGGGCGCGGGCGATATCCGACAGCGCCGGTGGAAACGGAATCGCTCTCAAAAAGTGAAATAATAAGGAAACGGAGTTGATTTCGATGGCAAAAAAGACCCGCTTCCCTTATTACCATTCAAACGTTTCAAAAAAGCCCTCCCCGGGAGCCGCGCCACCGTTCCAGGGCGCCTTTCGGGATAATGAAATGAAGGATTTCGTTTCCTTTCGCGTATTGAACATCGCTCGGGTTCCGCGCTGGCGGCGAATTGACTGTTGGCTCCGTCGCTGTCGCGGGTCCATCCCCCCCTGTCAAACTGCAGTGCCTTTTTTCCACCCTTTGACCGCACCCTCGCACCTAGTAACCGCACCCCGAAAGCAAATCTCTCTCCCTTTAAGTGATCGCACCCGAAAATCCGGCTCCCTTAACGTCCCTTCAATAAATCTTAACTATTCCCGTGCACATTTTTCGTTATGCCCGCGCACGGCTTTAACTTCCGGCCACCGGATGAGGAAAAGTTTCGCTTATGGCAAAATCTCGAATTTTCCTCCTCTTTGCCGGGAAACTTTCGCTATAAAACAAAATCGTTGAAGTTTTCGCAAAGGGGCGCGGAGCGGGCTCGGGGGCCCGGACCCGCATCCGGGAAAATCCCCTGAAAAACCATTTCGCCCCGTCTTTTTTTTTTTTTTGGGGGGGGGCGGCGGGCGGGAATTAACGAATTATTTCCCCGTTCCCAATTTATTTATTTCATTATTTTCAAATGGTCGGGCTTAATCTTTTGCGTTATTTCGGGGTCGGGGCCTCGTTCGAAAATTTCGGTTTCTTTCCCCCCCGTTGCCTCCCCTTCTTCCTTCCTTTGAGGTTTCCTTTGACCGGGACCTTCCGTTCGCGCCCGCAACAATTCGCCCATTCACCGTGCCTTTTTGCCGCGTTGATGGTGCAACTTTGTTCTTTCATCATCATTATTATCCATATTTTTATTGCTCCTTTTTGAAGATGTTTCTTTAAAAAGATCGTCTGCCTCCTGGCACCGTATAATTTTCGAGTAAACCACTTCAAACAGTCGGATGCTTTTTTCTTTTCCGAATGGAAAAAAAAAGGAACGGGGGCATAAATTTTTATCAATCCGTGGCTTTGGTGCTGCTATTTTTTTCTTTTTCTCGGTCCCCCCCCCGTCCCCCCCCCGGGAGTGGGGCCCAAAACCATAAACAACGTGAAATTTATTAAGTGATATCTGTTTTTCGTTAGTTTTGTATTTCCTTTGCCGAAAATCCGTCACCGCATTAATTGATGCCGGTAGATATTTTACGTTGTGCCGCCCTTAATTTCGATGATAGTTAATTTATGAACGCGTTAAAGTGATTTCGGGGGTGTCGGACTGGATGATGCCCCGAATGGAAGCGCCGGATGAGGATTCGATTTCTCGAAATTTCGCAGCGGACGGAAATCGCTTTTCGCTAGGCCGGAAATTCAAGTTATTCTTTTCCGACGGCAGAATACGTTGAATGCATGCACGTGAAGCGTATGCATCGTATGCCGGGGGCGGATTTTCGACTTCGAAACGAGCCGGAAAAAGGAAGGAGAAACGGAGAAAGACAGTTTCTATTACCCGAAGAGAAGGGAAAATGAAAATTTTCCATCTTCTCCAAGTTGGCCGTTTCTTCTTCTTTTTTTTTTTTTTTTCCCACTGATAAAAGAAAATTGATATTGGATTATCGTGCAGCGTCCACGAAAACAAGACATAGGAAACTAATCTCTTAAAATCCCAATCAAATTGTAGAATAATTGAGAGGCTGGAGAAGGGAGTTGGCGTGAAAATCCTTATTGTTTGCTATCTTCCCACTTCAGCGAGGAAAATCTTTGTACACTTCGGTTTTCGCACAAAAACTCAGGAGTTTTCCACGCATTTTCCGGGGGGATTTTGCGGAGGTGCCAAGCCTCGCTCTTCCGGTGCGGAAAAGTCCGGAAAATTCAGTCGCGGTTTTCGAGGCTTTCTCTACGTGAAATTAGTCGCGGGACCTGAGTCTTTTCGCATTTCGCTTACGCCGCTCTGGCCTTATTTCAGAGCGCGCAAACGTCCATTAAAAAAAAGGAAACGGAAGGAAAAAAGATTCACATTTTTATTATACCAATTACGTTCATGGACCCGCAGGCGAAGTTTCGTCCATTTGTAGCTCTCCCGGTTTTGCTGACGGCTTTTTGGGCATCTGTCTCTCCATTTGCACGCGTTGCAGGTAATTACATATCGCTTCAATTTCGTATTCGATGTCTGACTGTTAGAGGAGACCCGTTCGGTTTGGGGCACGGTCTCTCGCGCCCATTTTTCCGGAGTCCACGCGACATTTTCCGACTTCCGGCGGGAGAGTGACCCGGCCGAACCCTTAAGATAAACCCACGTTCGGATAAAAGTTTCGGAGGTCACGTGTCAATTGAATCCGAAGTAAGAAATCTGATTAGAGCGATTAAGGTCTTTTCGTCTGCAGAGACTAAAAACGGAAGTGGAAAATTCGAAATCCGATACCATAGCGAGGGCCTTCCTGCCGCCGCCGCCACCTTTTCCGATAGGTTAATTAGGCTGTTTTTCGGCTGCTTTCCTTTTTTTTCTCTCTGGCTCCCGGAAATCCCTTTCTCGATGCCTGGGAAATCGGAGATGGCGACTGCACCGTTCGCAGTAATTCCAGTTTTGCCAGAAACCGGTGCCTCGGCTAACTGCTCATTTTCACCTATACCGATGAATAATTTACCCCCGAGGGTCCGAATTTTTCGGCATGGGGCATAATTGAAAATTCCGAGTTTTAAAATTATAATTTTAATCATATAAAATCAATAGCTGTATCATTTACGAATCTACACAAGGTGGTTCGGGATACCTGAAAATGCCTTAAAAATCCTAATGGTACATTCATTTCCCGACTAATAACTGGTATTGATGTTTCTTTTTCTTGCCCTTAATCTGTATATCAAATTTCTTAAGGGTGCTTTTCATCTAATTATTATAATAATAAACATTCTATATTAGCTAAACACCCGTATTTGTCTCTCCTTCGTATAATTAAAAAAGCATTGCTATTCATGTGGTTATATTATCCAGATAACCTTTTATTAAACCTCATCCAACCGTGGTTGTAATTTAGACTTGATGAGTGTCAATATTCGTCTTAGAAAATTTTCATTCTCTAAAAGGATTATTTGAATGGATAGGCTATAATTTATGGCAGGCCGCCCTTAGATTTTATCTAGATGAACAGATAAATTCTTCAATAATATTTAATTCTATATGTGTGTGCACGTATATACATATGCATCCGCGTTGTTTGTTCTTTCTCAGTTTTTGAGAGAAAATAAGCATTACGCAGATGCTGTGAGGTTTTCATGGATAATTTAATTTGATGTAACATATGTGAAGGTAAAAGGACAGGTCTTCTGTTAGACAACAATCGAACTCGGTTTTCTGAGTCAAATGGTTACAGCCAACGCGTCAACCACTCTTCAAATGGCAGACGTGAGCAACGGTCAACATGGAGAGAGAGGTTATATAGATGAGGAAGATTTAAAACTTGATGCTGGCCAGATAACCGATGACCGGAGCTGCTACCAAAATCTGTCAAACGGATACTTACCATTCAGGTGCCGGGTGGGTGCCACCGAAAAAGAAAAATGAGCTCTAACTGACGTTCCGATGGACTAAGCGATAACTTGATAGAATCCACAATCGGGTTACATTATCTACATCACTGTGCACGGGGCAATAGAATGATGCGCGGATGCGGCCCGGTTTTCGGCCCGGTCCAGCAAGGCTGCAGTGATCTTGGTCACCCCGCGTTCCCAGCTTCGAGCGGCGTCGGAATTGCTCTCGTCGTAAGCCATCTCCCCGGTGCTCTGCCCCTGTCGCGGCCGTCTTCACGGCAATATTCTCGTGCAACACCAAGAACACTGCCGCGAAGATGAATCCGAGCGTGTTTTCCGTGTTGTGACGGTTTGAAACGTTTCTCCAGCGGCTCTGACTTCCACCCTCTTCCGACAAAGGAAACCATCGGAACACCGATGGGGTTCGAGGAGTTGGCAGCCTGGCAAGGGACCACGCGGCGCATAATAGAAAATTACAGAGAATAAATGTTTTGTTTAATATAAAACAATGGCACTTTATAAACCGCGCGACCGATTATGTTGGTTTTATTGAGAGATGGGACGGCACGGGAATGTTTAATAGTCAGGTAGCACAATCACCTATCAGGTTTGGCATCGGCATCCAACGTGAAATTTTAGGTGATTTCGGTCGATCCGTCATTATTCGCTTCGAATCGCCGGCATTCTTTTGCGCCGCGCACACGGAGGGTTTGTCAGTGTGCATCCTGAATGAAACATTTCGCTCGCCCAAGTTTTATGATTTCGTCTTTGCATTTCGGATAGCGTTCGACCAGTATTTCAAAAAACCTTTACTCGAGAGGAGAAAATGGCTGAACGGACTTGCCGAAGGCAGATATTGCATCGTCCCTCTCCTTAAATAGTTCATTTCTGCGTACCCACTGCCTCTGCTACTTTCAGATGTAAAAGCAAACTGGCTAATGCCATTGCTGCCGTGTGTTGCTCTACGTGATTGTTGATGGAGGATTGTATAGAAAAAAAAAAAATTTTTTTTGAACATTACCCCGACTTCGTTTGCTTTAAGATTCTTTCGTATAGATAATTCATTTAGTTGTTTATCCACAGCCAAAATTTTACATCGCTCCTTGATATTTATAAGTCCTACATTCCCTTTTTGCGATATGCCGCACATATCACAAGCGCTGATCTAATTACTGATGTTTTCGAATAATTACGCTTTTATCAGTTTACTACCTTAACGCGAATGACTTTGAGTTCGACGATGATGTAAAACTACATGCATATAATGTGGGAGCAAAAATGAAAAATGCATAAAATCAATTCACCGTTGATTTTTCCGTACTTTTTTTTTTTATGTATAACCAACCAATCGAAATATAAATGCAGTCGGATTTGTACCAATTCTGTGTTTTTTAAACGTGTGCTTACCGAATGTACTTTTACACCGGTTTCATTTATTGGTATTTTCGGTACTTGGTCTGGGTTACAGCTCAGATTATCAGAGATCCAGGGTATATATGATTCGAACAATGTGAACTTAGATTACTTTTAACGAAGCGACGAGCTCGTACCTTAATTCCGTGTCGCAGCACATGACCAAGTCTTTTTTTTTCTCGTCTCACTTTTTCCATTCCGCAATTAGATTTCACAGATGTATATATATATATATATGTACACATACATATTTTTTCATTCATTCTTTCACCTCGAAGAATATCTCATGAAGGCATCCTTCATTTTATAGGCCCTCACATTGTAATATTCAATTATTAAGTTTTTAAATGACCGAGGCGGAATTTGAAAAGTTGTTTTCAGCTTGCGATAAACTGTTTATGGCGTCGAAATACATCATGTAAACTATTTATGGGTAGATAATCGTGCGCATTAGTGGTGCACCCTTGGGCTAAGTTCGGGACCGACAAAAGGCAAGCTAGTAAGTCTTAGACGAGATTTCGGTTCGGTCCCTTATTTCACGGATTTCTTCATCCCGACCAGTTTAAAAGCCACAACGCTATATGTGGATACCCGCTTTCAGGTACGAGAGTCGGATTCTAGACGTGAAACTAGAATTCAACAGGCGGTACCTGAATTACAGGGCTCGCTTCCCATCATTTCAATTACCCATGCCTGTTATTTTACAAATCTGCCGCTTTTTTACTGATCACTTTTGACAAGTAAACTTCTTTATTTAATACTTTCTTATTATTAAACACCAGTTTTTTTTTCTTTCCATCCTGCCTCCTTGTTTCTGAGCCTTTTTTTTTTTTTTTTTTAAGTAAAAAAAAAACCGCGGGGTTTTCGAAAATTTCACGGCCGCTTTTGTCGCGGTGGCGGAAAACTTCGGATTTTCAATTGACATAAATTGTATGCGAGGTTGCATGCGATACCCGATCGGGGCATTCATTTAAGTGCTGACTGGCGTGGAATCGTGATGGCCCCTTGGCACTTTAATTTATGCAGAGATGAATGTGTGTGAGAGAAGAAAAAAAAAAAAAATACCCGTAAATGGACGTGGTAATTGGCATTTTACGAATATGCGGAAAAGTTAAAGCTTCGCTTTTGCTTTAGGTGCGTCCCGCAACGTCCCGCGAAGGAAATGTCGGTACACGCCATTAAAATGCAGCGAGGGCGTTAACTCGAATCCTTTCACGCATCGGCGTTGCTCTCCGAAATTCCGATTTCGGAGTATGAAAATGGTCGAATCCGGATTCCATTTACATAAAAACTGTAACATTTTTATTTGCTAGCGCATGAGGCAGTTATTAGTCTCATCCGGTGAATATCAAAAAAGGAAAAAGGAAAAAAGAAGAAGAAAAAAAAAAAAACCTCAATTCCATCCCAGGCACCGTACTGCCTTCATTAACTCCCGCACTGAAATAACACATAATCGTCAGGTATTTCAATTATTAATACGGATTTCGTGTCAACGGAAAGTGTGGACAGAGCTATCATTTCCCATAATTCATGTAATTTCATTGTTCGTCGCGATGCGGATCGTAAGTATATGCGCGCGTGAAGGAAAAAAAAAAAAAAAAAAAAAAAAAGAGAAGGGAAAGAAGAACGGGGGAATCAGCGGCGTGGCTCTCTTTAAAGGGAATTTCTTCGGCATCCGTCAATCTGCCACCGTGCACGATTTCGAGTCCGAACACGGCTAAGTTTGCGGGTGGAAATCGGGTTCGGGGCCCGACGGCGAGATCCAAATTTCAAATTTCCCGCCCAGCTCTTCATGACTCTTTCTGGTGACACGTACGATCGGGCGAGGGGAACCCGGAGCCGGGGGAGAAGAAAAGGAGGAACGAAATTCGATACGGTAGACCGGCGACTTCCGAACGAAATTGTTTTCGGGAGTCCAGTTCACGTTTTCTTGATTTTTTTTTTTTTTTTTTTTTTTCCTTTGAAAATTTTCGGTGCCGTACCGTTTTTCTCTAGGGAACGCGAATGCCCTCCGCATCTTCCACGTAAAAAAAAAAAAAAAAGAAATCTTAATTTTTCTCCATCGGAACACGTTCCGCCGTAATTACAAGTTTGCCTGCTTTTTTCGGGAGATGGAAAACAAAGGTGCCCCGGATCGTATGAGATGGACGAAGTTTGCCTTTCTTTTCGAAGCTGTGCTCCGATGGCGACGCGGAGCGTTCCGGTGCTCCGCCATGGCCGTCGATGAACGGGAACCCGGGCTCCGCGAAAAACCGGATCCCATTGCGTAAACGTTAAAAATCAAAGGAGGAGCCTGATCTGGATCGCCGCGGCCGCGCTCTCCCGCCTTGTGAGTACCAACTTTGCAAAATGCTTTTTCTCCTTCATTTTCCATTTTTCGTTGATCTTCAATCCGTAAATCGCTCGGGTCGTGACGTAATCCGTTAACTCGCGAGAGTCGCTTTCGAACGCGGCCGGATGCCTGGAAAACCCAAATTTTACAGTTTGTAAAACGTGAAGGTGATAAAAAAAAAAAAAAAAAAGAAATACGCACACAAAAAGGAAACTTTTACACAAAGGAAATTAACCTTAATATTGTTTTTTTTTTTTTTTTTTTTTTTTTTTTTAGAAAGAGGTTCAAAAGTTCACTTCATGCCTTAGGCTGCGGCAGAGCGTTGACCATTAAACATTTTTTACATTAATTTAGAGTATAATTTTCCGAGTGTACTTTTAAGCTTTTTACAAAGTTATTTTTTTTCGCTTCCATCCGATTTTTATTGAAATTCTTGGAGCATCCGAAAAAAGCAAAGAGTTCGTCGAACGTTTTATTCCCGTGCAAATCCAGGCCTTTTTTCCCTCCCGACGTTCGGCTCCGTTATAAAACCAAATATAAATATAAATATATTTTTAATCCTTCCGCTTTTCCCCTGGCCCGTACATATAATTTGCAGTTTTTTTTTTTTTTTTTTAATGCGGGAACACATCAATTTATAAGTGTGTACGATAATTTCCGTATCAGGCTGTGAAATCCGATTAATTGTCCTTTTGTAAGAGTTTCCAAAGCGGCGTAAATAAATATTTAAAACAATAAATAATTAGTTTGCCTAATTATTATATGGCGTTCAAAAAAATGATGTAGCGTGACAGGAGTCTAGAAAAAAGAAGAAAATGAGGATAATCACGATGGCTATCATGATGGCATTACAATTTTGCCCATGGGAGGGAATTGGGATTTTATTTTTTTTTACTTCTCCCCCGCCGATTCCGTTTTTCGGTTACTTCCATTAGACAAATGACACCATTTAACCTTAAAAGAATTATGACGATACATTTTTTATCCGGGGTCGGGGTGCCGGTTCCCTTCACACCCCCGCGGACGACGCTTCGAAATTAACCAATTTGGTCAATAAGTCAATAACGTGCAAATGGCTTGTACTTTTTTTTTTTTCATCCCCCTCCCCCCGGTCACCATCCGTTTCCGGGGGATTAGAAAACCATTAAAATTGAGGATGCATGTGCCATTCAGCGAATTGAAAATTGGGCTGTGGGGAAACTCGGGGGCAGGGCCAGGTTTTTAAATGACTTCGGTCTCGGGGGAGCCACATCCCGATGAAAATTATCCATTTGCGTGGGCCCGGCGATAATCGTCAGGTGGAATCCTCATTTTTTTTTTTCCGCCCCCCCCCCACCCCCTCCCCGTTTTTTCTTGCTTCACTGCCTGGCGAAAGATATTCCGGGTATTAGCCGCCCGCTGCCGTAAATCAGCACCGCCATTAGCCGTGCGGCTGCAGCAGGAGCCCCGTCAAATTACGATAAAATTACCGTTCGTAACTTATCTGCCCGGAGTTAGAGCCCGCACCCCTCCCCCTCCCACCCAAGGCCCGGCCCTTCCGCCCCTTTCCCATCTTCGCGTCTCTTTCCCGGTGCAGACAAATAAAACGTGGATTAATAATTAACCGGTAACGTGGAAGCAGCCGCGGCATTTAAAAATGGAGGCGCATCAAGAAAACCGTTGCCCGGAAAGTAAAAATTTTCGGGTTCATTTGAGATTTATTTATTTTCACTTTTTTTTTTTTTTTTTTTTCTTCTCCCGCCTCGATCCTCCGTTATTATTAATATCTAAATACGTGTGAGAGGGCATAAACGATGTGGCAAAATTAATTAAGTCCGAGGATCGTCGGGAGGAAGGGAGCCGAAACTAGTTTTATAATCGTTTTCATCGCTTAACGCGTCTAACTTCGGATATTAGGTAACCGTTCGCAGGTTTGTTGCCGGCATTAAATCTTCGCGGTTTTGTCATCGACAGATCTCCGATTCTGGGGCCCCCGGGGGTTAGGAGGCCCCCGATGTCGCAGCTGCAACTTTATTTCGCTGCAAGAATGACAATTACGCGAGATTACCCGGGCCCTAAAGGTGAAATCTCTCGGCCACACATGTGGACGGTAGGTTTTTCGTCGAGCGGCTAATTTTCAATGCTTTGCATTCGTTATTTAACAAAGGTGAAATGAAGTCCTGCAAACTGAAATTTAAAACCGATCCCCGAAGTAATCATATTTTATGCCTTTACATCTTATTAATCGTTTTCATATTGAGTGATTTATATTAGCGAACGTAAATTATTAATTTGTGCATCTCTTTAAATTTTTAATTTGTTTTTCTTCCTTTTTTTGCTCGAAGTGATCGTAATTAAGCGAAGGTTGTGAATTTTTCCTTTCGTCGTTTGGATGTTCCAATTTTTAACGAAATTTATGCCTTTTTTTTTCTCTTTTTTCCCCACCATCTCCATGCTTTTATCTGACGTTTCGCGAAAGCAAATTAAATTTTTGCTGCCGCACGGCTCGCTTTTAAAACGCTGGCAAAAGAAAATTACGCGATTACCTTTTTCGGATCCATCCAAGCCGGTTTTCAATTGCACGTCGAGGGCCAGATATTTAAGTTGCACATATTGAAAGCGAGAACGGGGAGCCACGTTAAGGCAGTTACGGCGATAAGACCTTTCCAAATCCACCCCTTGATAGTCGAGAGGAAGCAAAGGTCTTCAAGTAAAATACACGATGTGGTGTTAATTAGATATCCTTATAACTCTCGGAATGATCCTTCAATGTCAATCCCAAAACCTGTCTCATGTTTTAATTAACCTTAAATCAAATGTGGCGCGTTGGCAGGAGCTGCCCGGGATCCGGGAGAGGTTAGGAAAGGTGAAATCCCGGGGAAAATCCATCCGCAATCTTTAAGATTAAAAATCTCCTCTTTCCTTCTCTTTCTCTCCCCGGGAAGCGAAATTGAATTTGAAGAAGTGGAAAAAAAATAAAGAAGCAGGAAAGGCAATCACTTTCTGGCAACTTTGATTTCTTGACGGCGATGCCCGGTTCCCGTGGGAGAGTAATTGAATCAGAGGAAAGGAACCCGGGCCGAGGATGTTGCAAATAAAGAAGATAATTGGAAGGCATGCGAGATTCAAATCACACCGAAAACATGTTGCACATTTTCCGAAACGCGGAGAGAACGGATCGGTGGAGCAAGGGAGATGCGGACCCGAAGCGAAATTGGATTTACCCCCGCTTCAGGTGGAGAAGAGCCACCCCTAACTATTAATAATACATGTGCAAACATTTGCGCTGTGCGAAAACGCAAATTAATAGCATTAAATAATTTTTCCTCCTTTCCGCCGCGGGTACAGAGCGATAAAGAAAGCGAATTAATCGATGGATTTAGCATTTCCACCCCATATCGATGGCAAAGGGGTGGCTTCTGCCACCGTCGCCTCGATTTACTAACTTCTCCAAGTTTTTAATAAAAACGTTATTATTTTTTTAATATCAATTCTTTTTCTCTTCTTTTTTTTTTTAATTAAATTTTTATTGTCCAGACATCGAGAAACGAACCCAATGCTTTTGCCTTCCTTTTTTTGCCGCCGTTGCTGCTGCCTTTCCGTTGCGACGCTCGCCCCGTGCACTTTTTACGTCCCTTTCAGGTGCGTCGGAGCCCCCGTTGTCCTCCGCCCGACGAAAACAGGTATCGAGTGCCCTGGCGCAAGAAAATCTTCATTTCTCATTTAGTGGAACCTTTTCCTTTTTTTTTCTTTTTTCAAAAGGGGGAAAAAAAAAAGTTGAAATTCGCCATTTTAAAAGAGATCCGAGATCGAAATCAATTATCCGGATACACATTTCCTTATGGTTATTATACATCAGAACGTGGATATAAAATTTAATAACTTAATTTGTATTTTGGGATGCTTTTGATATGTGTTGAAACTGGAGCGTGTTTGTTTTTTCTCATTTGATGATTCAAACTTGCGGTTTCTGGTAAAATGTTTCTTTTTTCTTTTTTTTTTTCTCTCTTCCGCTTTCTCATCGTGTCAGTAGAAAAAAGAAAAAAAAAAAAAAAGAAATGTCAAATTTGGGGTTTAATTAAGAACGTGTAAACCGTTCCAGCGATTACCCAGGAGATGTTGGATTTTCCCAGTAAACACTTAGCGAAGTAGTCAGATTCTGGATACCGTAATAAATTTTACCTTCTTTTTCCAGGTCGTATTTCACGTTTTCCCCTTGATTTTCGCCTCTGTGTCAGGATTCCTCAGACCACATATTTGGGTTGAGGCGATAATTCACTCATTCCGGTAAGGGTAAGTTAAAATCTCAAATTGCATTGCCTCGAAAGGTAAATCAACCGCAGGTTATTTCCCTTTCTTTCCTTTTTTTTTTTCCTTTTTTTTCCTTTTTTTTTTCCGGCGTACATTGTTGAGCGTCAGGACGGAGGGCGAAGGGGTGGAAATTCAAACGGTTTTTCCAGCGGTGGAAGGAGCTTAAGGAGAAAAGAAGGCTTCAAAACAAGAACAAATAGTCTTTCTCGGTTTATTTCGGTTTATGTGTGGTTTTTAAGATTTATTGCGCATCCACGGAGCAGGAAGGTGCAGGTAAATCTAATTTGTGAAGATCACTTCCTCGGTGTCTGTGATTTTTTTTTTTTTTCCTTCTCCTCCTTCTTCTCCCGCACTCTTTCCAGCTCTCTGTTGGGAATGTAAATTGTGAAGATCCTGACAAATTACATTTTTTATACGATTTGACTTCTTCACTTTTCCAAAATCCGATTTCGGCTTTTGAGCCGGCGTCGCGGACCTTCCCCGCGAACTCCGGTTCGAATTTCGACGTGTCCGCGCGCACTCGCGGCGTTGCCGAGCTTGTGCCACGGCGAAAGAAGCGATTCGAGTGCTTTTTTTTTTTTTTTTTTTTTTTGGATGTGCACGGGCCCAGTGCACGGGATCCGATCGATCTGCATGTTTTATTTTTTTAAGTTGGCCGCAATCCGAACGCGGTTTGTCTTTCGCCCGTTCGTTAGCGGGCATTAGCGTTAATAAACCGTGGGTTTAACCCGGTTACATCAACGCATCCTTAATTACCTTTCCGTGATCGTTAATATTGTCATTATCGCCTGTTTTGAGAGACAAATTGTGCACATCCGCACGTCCGATCCGGAGAATGACGAACCTCCTGAAGGGATTGGAAACGTTCGCTTTCCCGCCACGTCTTTTCCTTCTTTTTCCGTTCCCTTCGACCAAATCCCCCGGGCTTGGCAACGTTTCGGAGGTCGGGTTCCCATCTGTTTCGCTTTTCTATTTAAGACCATTAAATGCCTCTTTTTTTTTTCTCTCTCTCTTTTTTCCCTTTCGGTTAACGAAGTCCCTTCACGCGGCGATCGGAGCGAGGATCGCCCGAGCGGTCGAAAAAAGTTGTTTCCGACGTGTCATGTACGTGCAACTTCTCTCCTTTCCTGCGCCGAATCAATTACGTGTGCCGCAGGTGCCCCGCGATTATCGGGCATTTCGCTCGGGAGCGAGCCCGAAAGGCAATTACGGTCCCCAAATCCCGCAAGGAGGACGCGGGGGTCCGTCTCCAAATGCGTCCGCACATTTGCCGCGTGTTGGATCTGAACCGGGCGAGCATTTTCCGCCGTGCCCCTCAGACGCGAAAGGACGTACGCGGCGTCTAATTCCCAATGGCGCTCAGCGGAAGGGAAAAGAAGAGAATAAAATAAAATTGCGGTGGCGTTATTAAAATTCCAATGCAATCATTCATAATCGGCAACGTCGAAGCTCTTTTTCATCAGTTGGCACACACGCGCGCAGATTACGCGATATTTTAATTCCCATTAAATCTCTCGTCAATCCACGCCGAGGGAAAATAATAAAAATTTAACTTCGCATTTTGCCGCATCAACGTTTTCGTTCTTGTCCAGTTTAAACATTTTGAATTTGATTTTACGCTCCCGCAAGGGATGCGAGTCCAACGGAAGGAGCGCGGAATTTCTCCTCGTTTCCGGTGCTGCCGCAACCGCCGGCGACGCCCTTTTGCGGCCGATGGTTCCCGCTTTCTGGCGACAGCAAAGATCGGTCGTCGCTCGCCCGAAATGGAATTGCAGATGACGAAAGTTCGACATGACGAGTTTCTGTGTGTGGGAGATGTTTTTCTTTTCTTTTACTTTTAACGTGGCTGCGCTCTCGTGCAGTCGGATTTCAGATGGAAATGACATAATTACAAGCGTATGAATCGTTGCTGGGAACATTCGAAAGAACGCGTGGAATTTTCAGCTTTTCTTGCGTTCGAGATTTATTCTTCGGGATATTCAGGTTCGCGTGATGTCTGTCAAATGCCTCTTCTCCTTTTACACGTAAATGACCGGAATTTTGAAGTTAAGGGATGGCAGTGGCTTCATTCCCCGGGTTCGCACGGGGAAAGAGAGAGAGAGAGAGAGAGCTCTATTTTCGAAGAGAACGGAAGAAGGTGGTAAAACACGAAGAGAACCGGAAAGAAAACGGGAGAAAAGCGAATAAACTTTGTTTTAATAACAACGCGGTTTGAGTTTTTCGTAAAAAGAACGGAAGTCCATTGGCGTCGGAAGTTTCTCCGGGGGTTTCCTTACGCGTCCCGCCAGAGCGAGCCCGGTTTTAATGCGAGATTCGCTCCGCCTCGTTATACCGGGGGGTAAAAATGCGAAAGAGTGGGAGAGGACCGGTAAAAACGGGAAAAACATGCGCATCCGGACCCCTCTCCCCCCCGCCCCCTCCTCCTCCTCGTCCCCGGTTTCCATTTTTTTCCCCATTTGACCATTGTCCGTGCGCTGCCCGCGTTTTTCAATGCTTCGACCGCAAAAAAAAGGAAGAGGAAAAAAGGAAAAAAAAAAACAAAAAAAAAAAAAAAAAAAAAAGAAAAAATACAAAAA
>JAOWBB010000008.1:2192201-2253841 GCA_028565995.1 Ricinus marginatus | reverse complement strand
CCCCCCCCCCCCGCCGATGGTTTTGTCCGGGATTTTCTTTTTCAGAGCCTTCATCCGGCAAACAATTTATGCCGTTTCTCGGTCCGTAATTAAAACGCGAGAATGGCAAGAGACGGGAAATTTTTCACATTCCATGTATGGACCGTAAATCAAAATTATGATCGCTGTAAATTCTTCCAGAAGATGAAAAGTACTTGAGAAATAGAGAAAAATATTCAAAATTATTAAAATTTATACGTTTCCATAACTTCAACATCGTCTATTATTTATACCTGTTGCCTTTAATACGTATACATACATAATGCGCATACATACGCATAAATGTACATATTTATTTATAGTGCATGTATAAAATCTCATACGCGTTTTTAGTTGAGAAAAATTTTTTTTTTTTTTTTTTACAATTTTCAGAGGCATTTGTGGTTTTTACGAAAGATATTGTTTGAAAAGTGGCTTTTCCGTGCTAGAAGTAATGGACTGAAATTGGTTTAACCATTCGACCGTTACCGCAATTAAAAAGGCGGGATGCAGAGGTGAGCCTTGCGGTTTCTTGCGCCGGAAGAAGTCTTCGGAAAGCAGAAATTTTGGCTCCCGGAAGGTGCGACGCCTCGGGGTGTGCGCCCGCGGCAAAACGCAAAACGCGGTGCGTCGGTCAAATATCTGTGCCGACGCTTACGTTGGGCATTATTAAGTTCAACGTGGTAACGGCGCCGACAAGCCCGACTCAAGGGAAAAAAACCGGCAGACTGCATTTTCCCCGCCCGGGGTCCGTTCCGGGCGAGAATGCTGCCGCGACGTCCTCGGCAGTTTCGAGTTTTGACCGTCCGCAGGATGTCCTGGGTTTCGCGCGCCACGAATCCGGTTGGCACGGTTTTCCGGTTCGAAGCTGCCGGCGCGAAAGTTGAAATTCGACGCCCCGAGTCTCCGGTCGGAAAATTACGGAAAAAGCTCCGGGTAGAAGGCGGAATTGTAGACAACGCCACGGTTAACGGGGAGACATTGCTTAATCTCCCTTTGCCGGGGGAAAAAACCACCCTCCTTTCCTCAGCACCTCTCTCGCCTCCTCCATTCACCCTTGAAAACCACCCTTTCACGCTTTACATCTTTTCTCCCTTTCATAATGCTTTATTTAATAGAGAAAACTGAGCGAATTTCCCGGTGAATTAAATGCCAAGTTCCTCTGAATCATATTGAAATTAGTGGAAGCCATTTCACCGGGAAAAACGTTCTGCGGGGGGTGAGGGCTCGGGGTGACTTTTCCCCTTGCCCGAAACGTTTCCCGCTTTTCCGGCATTATCGACGCCGCACTTTTTTTATTTTTACCTTTCACGTCTGTCTTCCAGGAGAATGTTTCCCACTCTGAGAGTGTCGTTCACTGGCGTCAGACCGGAGCAGAAGTACGCGGTTCTTATGGACATCGTCCCCGTCGACAATAAGCGATATCGTTATGCCTATCACAGGTCTTCGTGGCTGGTTGCCGGTAAGGCGGATCCTCCGGCGCCGTGTCGCCTGTACATGCACCCCGACTCGCCGTTCACCGGCGATCAGTTGAGGAAGCAAGTCGTGTCCTTCGAAAAGGTTAAACTGACGAACAACGAGATGGACAAACACGGCCACGTAAGTCGGGGCGTCTACCCCCGTGCTATCGCAGCGACGCCGTTCGTTTGCTCATCGTCTAACAGCAATTTCCTTCCGTCCCGCAGTTGGTTCTCAATTCGATGCACAAATACCAGCCCAGGATACATTTAGTCAAGCGGTCGGATTCCACCGGAAACGCTCCCGTGACGGATTTGGAACAGGAAGAGTTCAAGACGTTCATATATCCCGAATCAATCTTCACCGCCGTCACTGCCTATCAAAACCAATTGGTAAGTTCGTTATTATTCTCGGGTTTTGCATTCGGGGCGGGATCGGGATGACGGCGGACGGGGCTCCCGACGAAAGACGCTCAAAGGAAAGTTTCATCCGACGGGAGCGATGACAGACAGTGGAATATCGATTAGCGGGCAACGGGGAGAAATGGGAAAATATCTTTTTTTTTTTTTTTTTTCGGGCTCCCGCGACTTCTAGCAGCCTCGCCGCAATTTGGAGGCTCCCTCTTGGCTCGGGCACAAGGTGGAAATGCGGTTTAAAAATTCCAACGAGATGACGGATTTCGGTCAGCAAATCGGGGGGGGAGGTATCTCCGGAGTTTCCGAAAATAGCGCGACGGCCCCCGACGCCGTCAACCGGGTTCCGGGTCGGAGGGACGCGGCAGGGACGGGCAGATTTCGCCTCCGCCGGCCTTTTCACTTAGCGAAAATTTTTGCCCGAAAAGGATTCCGGGACTCGGCAGCCGCCGGCCGAGCGACGGGGGTAAAAGGAGACGATCCATCCGGATAAGCGAGATAAAAAAAGCGAATACAAATTCTCCGGCAATTGCATTGCGGAGGGGTACCGGGCTACCGGATAATTTAAAAAGAAAAATGGTTTCAGAAGAAAATTACAAAACTAAAGCGAAAAAAAGAGCTTGAGCAAGAACGAAACTGTAAAAATGAAAAATGAACTTACAAGCAGAGAAACATGGTAAACGAACGTAATAAATCTCTTAAGGCGAAACTTTTGTGTGGGTTTTTTTTTTTAAGCACTTAAACCGAAGACTGATTACACCTAACGGAGACAGCGAAAAGGGGGGCCCAAGATAAACTTTAAAAAAAGGCCCCGGTAATGGCGGAAAGCTTCAGTGACGGAGTCGCAAACGGATTTTTCACCTGCATCCGTCGCACCACCTAATCCCAAATGCTTCGCAGATGCGAAAGGGTTGCGGACGTGGCGAAGGGCTAAAAAGCTATCGCGAAATCATTTAGCCCGAGGAAAATGTCAGTTTTACCCGCCGCGGTTCGGGGGGTAGTTCGTCAGATTCAACCCTTGCCCGGTTTTCGTCGCTTGCGAACGAGGGTAAATCTCCGGAACGGGCGGAAAAATCCGAAGGCTCGTCCGATACCGGGCGGTCAGCGGATTCTCGATTTGTCATTTGACCGGGTGCGTCCCTAAAAGACACCCCCGGAGCCCTCGTCCCGGCAGTCATCCCCTTCTTCCTCGCGTCGGGATGCATCGCGTCTCGAAATCGCCCACGTTTCCTCCGGAGTCGGTCGCGTTTCCGTTTTCCGCGGCGGGCGCGCAGAGAAAAAAATCCCCGACGGAAAATCGTTTCGGAAGAGGAAAAAAGGAAAGAAAAAGAATAGGAAAAAAAAAAAAAGCGGGCCGAAGAAAAAAACCGAAGTTGTTAACGTTTTACGGCTCGTCCATATTGGGTAAGATGAAAAGTTGCACGACTGGATGCTGGGCAACTGGTAGTTGCGTGCGAGAGCAGGAACCGGGATCAGTGATTTTAACAGCCAGAAGCGCACCTTCACACCTCATCGCGGAATGTGGTGATGGCCACACACAATCTCCTAACCCACCTCCGCGTTTCCTTCTTTTTTCGCTAATTGCCCGGCTTTCGGGGCCCTTGTCACTTTTACGCTCTTCCCGGCCGCCATTTTTCTTTCTCTTTCCTTCTTCCTTTCCTCTCCCGAACGTCGCCGCCGCTTTTGCCCCCCTCCCCCCGCCCCAAGGGAGACGTTCCGCCCGGGTGCGGAACCTGCGGACGTCGAACCTCGGCGGAAACCCGCGGAATCGCTTCCGACGGACGGCAAATCTCGGCTCCGTCTCGCCGGACGGACCCACCCGGGGCTCTCGTGCGAGAGCGACATCCTAGCCGACCTCGCGCTCGACGTCCGCAGTTTGCGGGGCACCGCGAAAAGGTCGAACGTGCAAAATCGCGGAGTTCGCGCGACAGGAGAAGGCAAAACCTTCGCCGCTTTGTGTAACCGGATGAAAACTCCCGCACATAAAACTTTGCACGTTGACGCAGATCTGGACTTTCGCTTTTCATACGTTGCCGACCCTGCTTACGTCACTATCGAGAATGAAATAGCATGTGCAGGCCGCAACAGTTAATAAGCAGTTACATACTGTACAAATTAAGTATTTCAACCGACGGGAATATCAACCGAAAATAAGTATAAAATTTCTGTTTTCAACGGAAAAAGCCAATCCGATCACGTTAAATTGCCGTTTCATAACTTGGACCAACGTACAAGCGATGAGACCGAAGGCGGAATTTTTATTGATAAATTTTTCTTCACTTTTTGCAACTAAAGAAGAAAGCGCAAATAACTGTCGGCGATCCGCGTGCGCGGAAAAGAAAAAAATTCCTTTTGGCGTGTAATCGAGTTGAAATTGGATTCTCTCCCGTCCCGCAGAATTTCGGCCCGTCTCCGGGAACGTGGCAGCGGAGAGAAAATTGCGCTCCGAACGGGAATTCGGGAGTGTTTGTTGCAGTTGTTCCTGCGGGATTAACGTTCGAGGCGTTAGCCAGGGGATGCGTCGCCCGCCGGAACCAAATCGGAAGCGCATTTTGCCGCCGGAAGGGGCGGCGGGATTTGCGGTGAATCCGCGGCGGAAGTAACGGAGGGAGGAAAGGCGAAATATTTTCCGAAAATCCATCGAAATCAGTCAAGAAGCGAGAAATCCCGCCCGGTGTCATTAGTGACTTGTCTGGATTCGATGGAAACATCCCTTATCATGTGTCCGGGTGACGTCATGTCAAGCCGCCCCCCGTGTCCCGGGCCTCCGTTACGGTAATTGGCCCACCGGGGTGGATGTTGCACTCTCGGCATCAACACATTTATCTCCGCAACAAATCTCCCAAATGATGGTCCCGCACAGCGCCGGTGAGGTTAAATCTTCCCACGAGCACATCGGAGACATTTTTCCCTCCCCTTGCGGCCCCCGGTGGCTTCCCTTTCTTGCTTAATGCACACGATGAGATTCTTGCCACACAAATCGATTGCATTAAACGAAATTAATAACGGAAAAAGATTAATCCGACGCGCGATGCGAGGCCGTCGCGATCCGGCTTGAATTTCAACACGTTTTCTCTTTCTGCCCCACCAAAATGGAAAGTCGTTTTTTTTCCATTCTTTCGTCCTCCATTGTTCCGGGATCCGCGGCGAGGTCCGAAGGAGCGACGTCCGTCTCGGATGACGAACCGTTTGATGCTAATCGCGGCGGAAGCGGGCTCGGGCCCCGCGGCCCGAGGTCCACGGGAGAAGCCGAGTCCGGAGCAAAGCCATGCGAAAGCGTCCGTGGAACCCGACAATGGCGGCTTCGGATCCGCAAAAGACCGAAAAGTAATCGATCCTGACTTCAGGACGAAAAAAATTAACTCGATAGCGAAACGTCACATCCGTTCAGGTTTCGGTTTTATTTTTTTCTTCTGCCCCGCCGCGTTCCTTTTCCCCGTCGCCACCCTCCTCCTCCCCCCCCCCTTCCCCGACGAGGAAAGCGCGTTGCGGATGTTTTATGGTCGGTGCCTCCGTATTTCGGGGACTGCCCCGGCCGCTAATTAGCAGCTCCTCGAAAAACGGTCGGGACGCAAAGAGATCGGGGCAGCATCCCGTGTCAGCAGACGGCGAGAAGACGAAAAAGGTAGGAGGGAAGAAAAAAAACAAATTTTCGACTTATTAAACCGGATGATAAATGTTTTAGGACACATTGTTGGGAGCTGCAAAAGTCACGGCGCATTTAGTATGTAGACCACCCCGGTGGCAAAAGTTCATAAAAAGCATCTTTCATTTATATTTCTTTTCATAAATTAGGGTTTTTCGCACGCAGTTCTAAAAAAAAAATTATTTTTGGAACTGAAACGGCGTTTAGGTCGTTTACACTTGTCGGGGCGCCACGAAAGCCATTACGGAGGCAGCGCTGCAGAAATTGCAATGAATTTTTTCGTATTCCTTTTGCATTTAATGTATGGAAATTGCCCGGAGGAAATGGCTCGGGTGATATTTACGGTTGTGCCATTTCGAAAAGGGGAGAACGTGGGACTGGATTTTCGATTTCGTACGCTGGCGTTGATTGAGGCAGTTACCGGTTCAACTGCAAATGAAATTGAAAATTTTCATGTCTTTTGTTCGCAGATAACGAAGTTGAAAATCGACAGCAATCCCTTCGCCAAAGGTTTCCGGGACTCTTCGAGGCTGACGGAATTCGAAAGGTGAGTCGGTCGGGAAAATGCATTCGAACGGGTTAAACGACCGGACGTGCGAAGAAGAAAATTTCTGTTTTCGCTTCTCTTCCGGCAGGGAGACCATGGAATCGATGCTGGCCGAGCAGCATTATCTGAGATCCCCGCTGCGTCCGTTCACGGATTTGGACTCCCACAACAATAACAACTTGACGCTGGAGGAGAAGGCCCTGCTGGCGGCCAGGTCGCAGTTGTTTCTCCGCGCGGCAGCCGCTGCGGCCGGACCGTACGGCTCCCTCATGGGTCCCATGTGGGGAAGTCCCGGTCCGGGCCTTCCCCCCGTCGGCATACCGCCCGGGATGCTGTGGAGCCAGTGGGCGTGTCTGGGACCGTCGATCATAGCCGCTCAGCATCAGCACGCCCACCTCGCCGCTGCGGCGGCCGCCAGCGTCACCACCGCTGCGTCCACGTCCTCTTCGCCTCCGATCCTCAGTCTTCCAAGACCGATGTATCCGCCTGTTCTGGCTTCGGCGTCGGCTCTTTCGCAGCATCGCTATTCTCCTTATGCATCGCCGGTCTCCAACACGAGGCGCTCCTCTCCGGTGTCTTCCCCGGACAGCTGCCAGGACGCCGCGGACTTGCCGTCGCACAGTCCCAATCCGACATAATATTAAATTATCCATCTTCTTCGTTTCTCGTGTTTGCTCCGTCGCCAACCGGGCATCCTTCGAGTTTCGATCTTCCCAATCCCTAACGCGTTCTCGGTTTCAGGTACGATTTGTCGGAAACTTTTTAATTGGTATTATTTATTGAATACCGTCGGCATTAAAAAGATATTTGTCCGTCTGAGTTTTCCTCAAAGGCGAATCAATGCGGAATCTTATTTACTCTACTTAATCGGCTTTAATTAGATATTCGTCAATAAATATGTACAGTTTTGTCATTATGTATATATATATACACACATATATGTAAACAGATATGATTGCCATTGTATTTAGTTCCTTGTAATAAAAATAATTATAACCGAAGTCTTTTTTTATGAAAACATTTTTATATTTATTTTTTTTTCTCACGTATCACCTTAATTGCCGGTGTATACCTTTTTGTGTCGCCTCTTCCTCATTTTACTACCGGAACTCGTCGGAGAGTCAGTCCAGAGAGAGGTCTGTCTTTAATGATTCGAGCGTGATGGAGGTTCTTATGGTGATGCCCGACCGTTTCGGAACATCGGTTTTCGTGACTCGGAATGATCAAAACTAATTAAGAAATTTTCTCTCAACGATCCCGTCCGAGTTCTCCACAATCGCGTGAACCGCAGATCGAACGGCCCGAGGGAAGCGCACTGAATGTGGAACGTTCGACGTGTGCCGCCAGTTGTGTGGCCGTGGTTCTCCGACCGTTGGAAAACAGTGATAAGCATCAATCGAGCCGGGCCTCGCCACCGCGAGAGCCCCCGTCGTGCCACGATCGCCTCGGTCGCTGAATCGTCGCCATTTCCTCCTCCGCCTTTTGGATTTCCTTTTTCGGGCGCATCTTCCGAGCGCTCCGGAGTCTTTGCCCCTTTCGTCGTTTCCGGATCACCGGACTTCTTTTTCCCCGTCCGCCGAAGGCGAGTTCGGTACGTTGGCGGTCTCGAAGGTGAAGCGGTGCCATTTTATTTCCTCGCATTCTCCATCGCGAGGCTTAACGTATTCAGCCCGACATCTTTCCTCGCTCGATTGCTTCCACCGCTGCGAGGAGGGAATAACTTCGAAAGCCCGGAAAATTGACGCCGCGGGTCCAGGCTCGTCCATTTGTGCTTTTCCTTTCCGGCGAAAGAAAAAAAGACTCGGGGAAAACAGCGGAGCGTTGTTTCGAACGAAAAGTTATTCTGCGACCAAAAAAGAATTCAAACGACCGTTGAAAATATCGCGTGATTGTGCCCAAATACCTCGATCTGCCATTTTAATTTCAATTTTAACGCTGCCTTTGTTCGGCGGGCCTCGTACGCGTATCCGAACGGCCGGGGAAATCCCGTCTTTTTCCTTTTGCTGATTTGCTGCAAACGAAAGGCTCCACGGCGGGACCCGGGGACGAGATCGATGCTTTTTTATTTTTCATTTCCGATAAACGATAAAGTTTCATAACGACTTCTAAATTTTCGAAGACATTTCTTTTATCGAAAACTCTCGGTAAAATTTATTACAAAAGGGAAGGTTTTTGCAAGAGGAGAAAGAACTAAAAATTTCATTTTATCACTAAGTCCCGAAAATCCCCGTCGAAAAAACCTGGCTAAAAAGGGAGTCGACTGTCGGGGATCGAAAGAGGGCGTCCGCGCAGTAAGGAGAAAAAAAATCAACACTTCTCCGTCTGGATTATTACCTGCGAGTATCTCCCATCTTCGTCTTTCCTCTCCGAGGGTGTAAATATCGAGATGTTCCTCCGCAAACAGCAGACAGCCAATTGTAAGATAGTTCCTAATCTCGTAGAAATGGCGACATAAAATTTACTGTCGAAGGAACTGGGAGCGAAATGTTTTAAGAGAGGTTATCGGAAAAAAAGCTTTTTCTCGGTTTATTTCTTTCGGTTTTTATGTATATTTTTTTAATAAGCCTCCGAAATCCGCTTTGGGCATTCGCATTCGAGAGCAAGATCGATCGGAGGGCGAAGCGATCGAATCGAAGCGCCGTCCACTTTTTTAATCTGCCGTTGATACCTTTCGGGGGGGGGGGAGGTGGGATGGGAAAAGGGAGTGAATTTTCGTGATATTTCTCCAAAATTCCGAGAAATTCTCCACTTCCAGGAACGGGAGCTCGTAAAAATTTGCGGAATCCAATTGGCCGGAAAGCCGAGAAAGGTGAAAAGAAAAAAAAAAAAAAAGAATTCCAAGAACTGCGGAAATCCGGGGTGCGGTCCCGGGAAATCCCTGAAAAAAAAAAAAAAACCGATCGATTTCCGAGAAGCGATGATTCCCGAGGGTCGCGATTCCGAGGCTCCGACGGTCCCGGGAAACGCAAGATTTCCAAGGAAAAGGGAAAGTTTTCCGGAAACGCAACGTAATTCCGAGAAATATCGGCGCGAAAATTGGCGAGAACGCCGAAATTTCACCTGGAAATGCGATTCGTCGAAAACCCGGGATCGGGATCGTCCGGGGGGAGGATCGCTCCCCGGATTTTTGGAAATTTTCCGTTGCGTCGCCCGAATCCACCCGGAAACGCGGAGGAAAGCTCCAGTCACCGAGAGCCGCGAAGAAAGGCACCCGGAGGTGGGAGTTTTGATCGAGCGTCCCCGCAAGAAATTTCGGAAAAGTGGATAATTTCCCGGAGGGTTGCGACCAACGCCCGAAACTGAAGAAGAAATTTTAACCCGGAGTGAATTTGACATAACATTTTCCACGCGTTACCCGTGCATCGTTTGAATTGAAATGCCGTAAGTGCGCCGCGCATTGATCTCAATGTCGGATTCCCCCGGCCGAACTCGCTTCTCCACTTGTTTTATAAGAAGTGACCGTTTTATTATTTAAAACGATTTTCGAAACTCGTGGATCGCTCGAAATGACCAACGAAAAACGATGGGTCCCGTTTCAATTTCTTTTTATCCTTCCATCTGACGATCGTTAATCATTAAATGCCGAATGCGTTTTACGTTTGAAATCAAATACAACGCTATAATTTTAACGTCCGAATTTATTACTCGCATCGGAATTTTCGTTTCCATAATGTTAACCGATGAAACTCCGTTTTCTTGACTTTCTTTAACATCTAAAGAAAAAGAAGGGGAAAGGAAAAAAAAGCGAAATGAACTCAACGCAAAGCTTATTAAGAGGACAATAATATTTTCCTTTTTTTTTCCAAAATGTAAATCTCGAGAGTTCGGTAAGTTCGTAATCGCTCATTTTGAATGTAAATATTCGAATTTCGGCTCGACGGCCGATGCGCACCGAAATTTTAAAATTTTATTCGATTCGGCACGAAACGGCAACGTTTCCCGCATCGCCGCCAGGGGAGAGCTGAGGCGTTCCAGTGGGTTTTTCGCCGGGGCTTTCGTCACTCTGCACGGGATCGGGTAGGTTGCACCTCGCCCGAAAGGTGGGCGACGCTTTTCCGCGGCGCGATCGACGCCGACGTTCGATGCGAAAAGCAGCCCTGACGGACTGCATCCGCGCGGCCGGGCATCGGAAAGCTGGAAAGCACCTGCCTTGTGATTATTGATGATGCGCCGTTAAAAGATATTAAATGCTTTCCAACCCCCCCCCCGCTCCCTTCCCCGGGGCGCCGGTTTTAATGTCCGGCAAGGAGAAGCGCACCAGCTGCTGACGGGTCGGCCGCTTTTTTTTTTTTTTTTTTTTTTTTTTTTTACGGGCGAGAGTCGCGTGTACGCGGGTTGCAGGTTGCTGTCGGAAGGCGACGCTCCCTTCGGGTGCGAGATCCGCCGCAGAGATTGGCAAGGGTAACACACGAGTCAGCTCCGGACCGATAAGCGGCATAAAATTCTTTCGAGTTCGCACCCCTGTCGAACTGCGCACGGCTGCCTTTTCCGGGTTTTCTTCCCCTTTTCAACCCCCGCGGCAGTGGGAATTTGAATTATATCTTTATTTTCTCAATAATCGTTGCTAGATTTATGATAAATAGCGACGTTTCCTTGAATACGATATTTCCGGTCCCGTTTCACAGGCAAACCCGGCGAAGAAAAGGAGAAAACAAAACCAAAATTCCCCTTTTTTTTTTTTTTTTTTTTTTTCTTTATATTCGAATATTTACGATTATTTTATGCTCGAAAATTTATGTTCCTTCTTTTCCTTTCATTCGTACATCCTGCATTCGAGCATCTCAATTATACGTTTACGTGGATTATAATATCAAACTCTTTGAAAGGTGCCCTTTTGTAGCGCTGCGCATAATTCTCGATTATCTGCTGACTAATGGGATCCTTTCTGCGGATGTCTCATTACGTTCAGCGATGCGCGGGCTCCGCGGCGGAGGAAATAATTCCGCCATCATGCGAAAAACGTGAAATTCCGACCGCTTCCAACTCCCGTGTGGTCCGAATCGCGTCGTGATGCCACGATCGAGCGGATCCTTTCCGGTCCGTGACAGCAGCGCGATTTCGGTTGTTTCCGGTCTCCGGAACCCTTTTCGCGCACATTCATCATCACGGCGGATCGTGCGGTCTCCGATGCGATCAAAAACGCGTTTTTTTTTTTTTTTTTTTTGATCGGCAGCAAGGAGGAAAACGAAAACACCGAAGATCCTCATTAATATATGACAAAAGGGGCCCGAGCGAATGGGGCAAACAATCGGTTCCTGTTCCTCCGCCTCTCGAAAACTGGTTTCCGAAATGATAAATCTTGAAGCTCTCGAACAATGGACATTGTGAATCAACGATGCAAAACTACTGCAGTGGTCAACGAGCGTCGAGGCAGATCTCCCATTGTGCGTCCATTAAAAAGCTGTCAATCGCTGGAGTCCATGACTCTATTAAAGTTAATCACTTTATCTATTACTGACCTCAAGGTGGATGGATGGTAGCCGCCTTATCGATCAGCTGCCACGAACCGCATTTAAATGGATAATATTTTACCGGATAAACAAAGCGTTTTAGCCCCATTCGGCCTTTTGTGAGCTCCTCTTTTTCGTGGCACCAGCGCGTGGAGACCGACCGGAAGATGTCCCTCGCACCGATCGAGGGAGAGGCAAGTCCCCGCAACGCTCGAACCTTTTTTCCTTTTCCCGCCCTTCGCGGTTCTCCTCCCCGAAAGCTTCGGACGCGCACCCGACGGAGCGCCGCGACGAAATGGCACCGGGTTCAAGGTTGGGCAGAGCGTTTCTCTCGAAGCGTCCGAGCCCGCAGTTGATCATTCCCCATCTTTTTTTTTTTTTTTTTTTTTTTTTTTTTTGCGGCCCGAGCGCCATTTCCGCAAATGCGGATCCGGTTGCCGCCCTTTCGCTGCTTCGTGCGCTCGGGGATTCAGCGATTCCCCCGGGGGGGGTGGGGGAGGGAGTCGGGAACCGAGCCGAAAATTTCGCGATTTCCGGCGTGTGCGCGGCAACCCGGGGGGAGGTTTCCGAGTCGCTCTCCGATCGCCGCGGGATTGATTTTGCGGAAAATTCCGCCTCGTCGGTCGGGCACCGATCCCGCGTTCACGTCGCCGACGCGGATCGCGCGAACGTGTCGGACGCATCCCGATCCGGTGAGAGGCGCCCGGCTTCGCGCTCGGACACACGGCGAAATGAATCCGATTTAATGCGAGAATCGATTTTCATCGCTCGCTTCCCGAACGCGAATGTGCCGCGGAGCGACGCTCGGCCTCGGCCGCGGGCTTTTACCCGACGTGATTAATAAAGGCAGCGACGTTTCAAACGGGAGACCGCGGCCGCTGCACCGTTCCCGAATGGGAGCTTGCGGTAATTGCGACGATTAAATGGAAAAAGTTCGGAGCGTATAATTATAAATATATAAGTGTATAATATCCAAGCGCTAAACATCTAGAAATTTCGATAAAGCACGAAATCGAAATCGAGCATAATTAAAACATCCACTATAAAACGGCCGTTTCCCATTTTTCCTTCTCTTTATTAGTTGTAAATGAGGTTGAAAGTGTTACAACCAAGGCGATAAAACAGGCGGTGAGAAACGACGATTTTTTTCTCCTTCTCGGAGGAAGTCGCCGCCATTTTCGAGAACGGGCTCGGAGCCCGTCACCGAACGCGTCAGGCTGCGCGAAACGGTCGAAAGCCGCGGATGATCCCCGCTTGGGACGAATCTCGATCCAAATTGCGTGGAGGCCCCGTCCTGCGCGGGGACCACCCGAATGTGCGCGACCTGCAGTCATCGAAGATGTTTTTCCAGGCGCTTTTGGGCGCACTCCGACGAATGCTCCTGCACGCTGCCGTCGGGATGATGCCCTGGTCGACTTTGCGAAATGCGCCGCTGCCTTACGTGGGCGCGAATATTAATTCATAAATGCAAATTCAGTTTGAACATCGCGAAACCGCATTTACGGCTATTGTTGCGCAAACATTTTTCATTTTAAAACATCACAAATCATTCTTCTCCATCAGGGTGATTGAAGGAGGTTCCTTTAATAATAATAATACTTCACATTGAATAATTCTTTAATTAAGCAGTGCAAATTATTACTTTAATATAGTATGTAATGCACGTGTGAAATATGATAATTTCTGTTGATATTTATTAAATATGTCTGCATCATATTTATGTATTTAAACTACTTGTACTTTATCCATCATATATTTAAAATAAGTGCTATAATTTTTATAAACGAAAATACTAATATATTTTTAATTAACGTTTAGCTACAAGTCTAACGTGTATAATTATTAGTTTTTATAATTAATATTTAACTAAAGTTTCAATTATTCAATTGTATTTTTGTTTAAATCGATTCACGTATGTGTACCTTTCAACGGATAATATTATAATAATATGTGTATCTCTTGCTTTTCCTGTGCGCATAAATATATATTATTGTGATTTCATGTTTTATTTTGCAGGTGTCTAATTAGTAGTATATTGTTTAAATATATGAGATACACTTAAATTTGTAACAGTAAGGATTATGCATAAGGTTCCTACATACATACGTATGTGTTACGTAAAAGATAGAATATAAATAAATCGGTATGAAAAATGTCAGGACAATATCACGTTGCATATTGCAGTAAGTGTATATATATATATGTATACATACGGATACATGTTCGGATTTATATGTACGCCATGCATTACGTTTTTACAAAGTTCTATGTATATGTACATCATAATCGCATTACGGTTTTCTTTTTTTGTTCACTTCTTTTTCATGCATAAGGTGTTATTTATTTTATTCATATTTATTTACCTATTCATGTGTGCGCACAAAAGCAATCGCGAATGCGCCGGGGAGCTTTTATGGCTCTCGTCGTGACGGTTCACTTTCCTACTTCCCTTTTTGTTAACCGGACAAAAAGAGACACTGAAAAGGAACAAATTTATAAACTATAAAATGAAGTACGGAAATAAAGCGAAAGCAAGTTGCTAAAGCGATTTTTAATGAAACCCTCAAAGATATCCAGCCGCGAGTGAGTTATAACCGAATTATAATTATTTATTTGCCGCTTCATACAATTTCAGCGCAGATATCCGCATACTTTTGTTCGGCGGGGCTTTCCTTCCGTGCGCCTGACAATATATCAATATGATAATATCGGTTGCGAAAGTGATTTACGACAGCGCAACTGATGGGTGCGCAGGGCGAAGCTCCAAATCCGGAGAAAGGGCACCGGATGACGAGGGAGGAACAAATTTATATTTTATCCGTCGAACGAACATATTATTATAATCTAACGCCACGTTCACCGCGAGAAAGCCGAGGAGTCGCTCCCCGCGCATCTTTTTCCACGTTGCCCTTGCTTCGCAAACGGCGATCGTTGCCCGGGAGTGGAAATTTTCAGGCACGTGCCTACCCGCCGATTTTCCCTCTCCTCCACTCCCGGAGAAGGGAAAAATTTCGCTTTCCCGGCAGGGAGAACTCGCCCGGCCGCCGCTGTCGGAATCCGTTAAATCCGCGGGAAGAATTTTCCTTTCATCGATCGGAAGAGTCGGGAAACTTCGAAAATGGATGATAACGTACCTTTGCCCGCGGGCCCCGGGGACCGATCGGGGAATTTTCGAATTTAACCGTAAAACACTTTCGCCCCCGCTGCCCTTTCGTACCCCGCGAGTCCCTCTCCCCGCCTTCTCCCCCGGGCAGGGAGCGGAAAGCCAATTTGTTGAAGTGGCAAAGTACTCGCTAAGCGCCGATAACGCGACTCACCTCCCCCGTCCGCATCTGCATTCCGCCGCTTTTCCCGTTTCGCCCCTTTTTCCTCGCCCGCGCGTTGCCTTCCTCTCCCCCGCGACGTCTCCGCGTCGCCGCCGAGGCCCGCTCGAAAACCGAACTTTCCGAACCTGTCGGTGCCGATGAAGGAAGCGCCGCGTGGCAAAGTCTCGAGTCGGCGTCGTTTCGATGCGTCCGATACATAAATCCGCACGTGTAACGCGGGTACCCATCGGAGCGGGCGACGCGCCCGCAACGAAAGTGACCAGCCCTTGATTTCCATCAAAACGCGCTCAAAATTGTTGCTTAAAGACTCAATCAGTTGCTCGAATCAAGTAGCAAAATATTTATGTACGCACACAGTATGTGTATTTCAAAGCAACCGCGTCGGATAAATTCAAAAACAATAATTTGTTTAAACTTTACTCCCCACCGGCTTGCGAAGCAGGTCTTGGAACCGTTTGCGCAGCAATTTAAGTCTTTTTTAATGCGACAAAGGGGAAAATTAAAAATTTCATATGAAAATATGGATTACACGAAATATCTTCGAAGAAAATACGTTTTTTCGCTCCCGATACCCTTCGCATGATGCGATCTTACGCACTGTTGTATTTAATCAAAAACTATGCTTTTGTATAAAAAAAAAAAATATGTATTTGTATAAAAATTGACATCCTCGTTACACGTGAAGTGCACATAACTAAAGGTACATGCGTACGTCGTAAAATGTGAATGTTGTGAAGTAATAATATTTGCCAAAACGAAGAAATTGGATAATTATTAAACGGTGAGAATCGTCCGATACCGAAAAAATAAAGGCGTTGGTACGTTCGGATAGAGATGAGTAATGGCGATAAACATTGCATACGTTTCTCGCGTTGATTCCCACCGGCTCGGAAAACGCGTATGTAAGTAATAAATTTAATGAATAATGTGATTAATGTTATTAACTATATATGTGTAATTAATTTTTGTTAAACGCATTTAAAATTTCTGCCGCGATGTGAAAATCTCAGCTTTTTCCCTGTTGTCGATTGCGTCGCGGCGCGCTGATGGATTTGCATTTGTTGTTTGCATATCGTACTGACTAAGACGAATGCGGAAGCGCATTGGAGGAGCGCCGCAAGAGATTCGATATTGGTTTCTTACCATTTCGGTCCGTTCCAAAAAACCATCCCTTATTCCAAGGGGTTGATTCAGGAAAAAAAATTGTTTTTGAATATTCAAAACAGTTTTTTTTTTTTTTTTTAAAGCCATTACAGAAAAATACCGAAGAGAATTGTAAAATGCGGGGCGAAAGAGATGGGGAAAGGGGGAGAAAGGAGGGAGAGAGGGGAAGGGAGATGGATGGTTTTTCTCGATAAGCTTTTCTGCGATTCTTCTGATTTATTGTTCAATTATGGATTTTATCCCGGGAAAATTCATAAATCCACACCCTTTGTGAAAAAGAGAGCGCATTCGGGGCCTGCGGACACTTTTCCGGGGTGGAATTCCAAAGGGATGGACGCGTGGGAAGGAGGGTTGATGTGGGAACGACTACTCATTATTGTCACCCCGCCGGGGCAGTGGAAACTTCCGCTTCCACGCAAAAGTCCGGCATCGACGTGGGATGAAGAGAAAATGCACGAGATTTATGCCCCCAAACCCTGCGCCGCGGGTTCGGTAGCGGTGGCGGGAAAAGCAGTTTATTTTTGAATATCTACCGTATCTTTAATAAAAACCCTGGATATTCATGAATTCCAGCTTCGGGGATTAATGGAAGTCGCGGAATACATCAACTGGGCGTGCCGGATTAGCATTTCCGCCATGAAAACGGCGTTCGAATGCGAACCCGATGAAAATTTCAGCCGATTAATCTTTTTACCGGATGCGGCCAGAGGGAGCGGGTGCGGGAGACCCGTTGGAAAAAAGGGAAAAGCGGCACGCCCGGACGCGACCGGTTTCGACGGACCTAACTTCCGCCGGCTCGCGGACGTTCCGGGCACTCGTCGGTTTTCCGCTTTTCCCGCGCGTTTCCCGCCGGCAGCGAAGCCACGTCGACGTTTTGACTCCGTGATTTGCGACTTACGCGCTCTCGAAAATGCGCGGACCCGAAAGAACGTGCCGGCTCCGTCCGGAGAATCGTGATTGTGGTAGCTCGGCGATGACATTCCGATTTCCATATCTGCCCGTCAGTATCTCGGCAAGATCGAGAGTTTTATCCGGCGGGTCGATCTTTCGGTCTTGCACCGGGATCTCTCCGCGGGAGAAAACCGAACCCGCGACCGCGCGAAACTTCCACATCGAATGCCGGTTGGTACGGACCGAACCGGGAAACTGGTATGGGGTTCTTCGAGAGGACGGAACCCTCCAATTATCCAGAGAAATCCCTCATTTCATGTTTTGATAGATACATAACAGCCGCGATTTATGTGCGTCTCCGTGGAATGGGAACATTGCCGGGGTTTGTCTGGCATATTAAATACTCAACATTAACCGAACACTTGCTACCGTCATAACAATTCGTTCGACCAGCTTTGCTCATCCTCCGAGTCGACTCTCTATGTGTTTTGCTCGACTTCCCCCCCCGGGGGCCTTCCCAAAGGATTCCGGAAGGGAACAAATTCGGGACGACGTTTCATCCCCCTCGTTGCATCCCCCTCGGCCGCGACTCGAATGGCGGAAGCAAGGAAAACGGCACGCGAAATGACGTAAATTATTCCGAGCGTTAAAACAATTGATCAAGGTGACGGGCCTTAGTTTCGGGTTTCGTTAAAAAACGCCTTCATCCCCTGAAATCACCCCTTATCGAATCTCACGCCTGCCTGCGTAAGATTACAACAATAGAGATACAAGAAGGAGGGCTGAAATTGCTCTCTGATCGCTGGGGTGAAGCCTTCAAAGCAAAATGTTTTAATAAATAATTTTTTTTTTTTTTTTTATCCATCATTAATATAACGTTATCTTGTCATTTTTATTTCGATCCCCCTTCGGCTGAGGAATTGACGGTTATTCCTACAGGGTTGGAATTTCGAAACGGGAGGTCAGACCGGGAAAAGAAAAAGAAAAAAAGATGCGGCAATCTCGGGAGATGGCCTCCCGAACAGCGACCTGAATCGGAATTTTGCCACTTTTGCACCTTCCGTTCGAAGCGCGGGAAAGAGGTCCGCTCCATTTTTTTCGAATTCAAACAGAGCAACGAGAAAAACGGTAAAGAAGGAAAGAAGGAAAAAGAAAGAAAAAAAAAAGAGTCGACAAGAGGTAAAAAGGAGAAAAAAAATTGATTTCGGATGAAAATTCGTTCGTGTTCGTGACTAAAGAACCGCCATGTTTTGTTATCGTCAGCGGAGCCTTCGGGATTCCGGTTGCCGCCTCCGCGATTTCCCCGCCCTTCCCCGTAATCTCGTCTTTGTCGCGAAGAAAAAAAAAAAAAAAAAACAAAGAAATGCATGCGATTCCTTCGCTCCGGACACGATCGCACAACGCCTGCGAAGTTTTTCCCTGGTGCGACAGTTGGCATCGTGCGAGTCCTCGCGGGTGTGACTCACGTCTCTGATTCATGAGAAAGCCTCGAAGACGGAAAATTCACGCCTCGCTCGGTGCACGCGGTCGAAAGTGAAAAATTCGAGTTTTTACAAGAATTAGGAATAAAACCCAAATCGAATTCGCATTTTATTCCTTTGGGGGAATCGGATGATGAGGGTGAAACGTGTGGTTATAATGGTGATTATTAAGCAGCACATCGGAAAAGTCGGTGCCATTTATTGTGCGTGAAAGAGGGACGGCAGGAAGGGAAATGAAAATTACCAGCGATTATGTTGTCATCCTTGTATCAGCAATTTTTTCGGCGGAGCGTTCGAAGCGTTCGCGAGAAGGGATTCGGAATTTTCGGCTTTTACCAATCGGAGGATCTAATGGTTTGATTCATCATCGAACTATTGAATTATTCACTCATCCGAAACGCGTCGGGAATCATATTTTCCGGGTCTCAGAGGAGTTGAAAGTTGAGCCCCAAGTGAAAAATGTTTTATTCCGAAGACGGCGTCCGTCGTTTGCGCGTCCTTAGCATGGGGGATGAAAAGGGTCCGTTTCCCGGGGAAAAAAAGGAGGCTGCTCTCGATTCGATAAATGAAAAAGAGGAGCGTCGAATTCGCCCGAAAAATTCGAAGGGAAACTCGGGAGCTCGCGACTTCCGCTTCCCCGAGATCCGGACCCTCCCCCTTTAACGGTCGAAGGCGAAATTTTCTTCCGGGACGACGATCGCGATCCTTTCGCCCCGTCCTCACCAGCCGATCGCGCGGACGTCCGACGGTGTCGAAGCAAAGAAAGGGGAGGTGGGGGCGGGGGAGCGGGGAAGGGACGGGAGAGAGAAAAAAACCGGGCGAAGTTGCCAAAGTGCCGCGCAACGCTGCGATTGTTCAATCTTCGGAGCTGAGGAAAATTCCCGCCGAAAAAAAAAAAATAAAATGGCGGAGGCTCGGGCAAAAAAGCGGGGAGGCCTCACAGCCGACTTGCGCAAGACCCGAAGATCGTTCCCTAACGAGATTAACGATTTAATTTGACGAATTTTGAAAGAAATAAAAGGCAACCGCTAAAAGTGAGCATTGTGGGAAGCGATCGGGCCGCGCAAATGCATTTGGCACGGCGGTAAAATAATCCAGAGTGTGGAGCAATCTAATTACCGGTGCCTTAATCACGATTGGCATAGTGGAACTTGAGGCGGCGAAAATCATCTGAAAAATGACTTCTTGTAAATAATTTTTTTTTTTTTTTCCCCCGCGTGCGGCAGCTATTTCGTTCATTTTCATAATCGGCCATTGCGAAAGGTCGAGCGCGACCCCGATAATCGCCGCGGCTTTCGAAATTGTCGGTTGAGCAAGACGAGGGCCACGAAAAAAAGCGCTCCATTTTTATTCCGTCTCCCGCGGGAGAAGTCCTTCCGGCAGTGCTACCACCTTAATCAAACCCATTTCGTTCGGCTTCCACTCGATAGCGCTCCTCCTTGCCGCCGCCCCCCCTTTCTCCCTCCTTCCTTCACGACTGCCAACGTCCGGAACAATTTGTGTCCCCCTTTTTCCCTCGATAAAGACAAATTAATTTACTTTTTGTCTTTGTCATTATCTAGATGAAGTTGATGAAGCAGACCAGTTCTCTTGTCCAATTCCACTGCCTTCCTCCTTTTCGTTTTTATTAAGTGATCAATGCCGCTAAATTGTTTGTTGTCAGGCACCCGGTGATTTGTTGTTAAAAGTTTTATCTCGCTTTCATTATCTCACCGGCTGACTTTTTCCTCTTCCCATATACTTTTAGGTTGACAACGCTTCCAACGAGGGATTAAAATGTCATTGTAAAATATAACGTGGATAATTCAGAAAATAAAAAAAAAAAAAAAAAGAGAAGGAACAACAACAACAATAATGGCTTCTCCTAAGAGAAAGAAGATTCCTGATATCGAAGCAGAAGACAATTGCCGAGTTGCCGCCAGAAAAAAAAAAAGGGAAGATAAATCACCCGTGAACGAAATGCGCATGCGTCGATGGCATGTTTTTACCGCATGTGCGCGCAAGATTTCGGGATAAAACCGAGGCGGCCACCTACATCGACGTGTCACTAGAATCCTAAACAGTGTTAAAAATCGTGGCATCGTTACCTAATTAGCTGCGGTTTCCAATAAATCTTTTTTTGCCACCCTCGCTTAAAATTTTTTTTTTTGCCCTCCACCGTCTTATTAGGGACAGACCACTCTCGCCGGCAGACTTGAGGCTTAGATTTTCAGATTAGGAGCTAACCTAACCCGATATCCAGGTGTCGAGTTTACAACCGTTCCACGGATCAATAAATTCAACACAAATCTGATTTTCAGGTAGTTCTGGGGATGGAGCCAAACCCATAAAAACGAAACTCATCAAATTAAGAAATATAAACCGATATTACCCGTGACGGTGGGGCAGGCACCTTTCAGTTATCTCAGGGGGGGGAAAAAAAAAAAAGGAAGCCTCGGAGTTTTTCAGAGTGTTATGACAGCAGATGATCGGGAAGGTGTTCGACTTTATAATTCACGTCGTAATTATTCCCATTATAATAACTGTTATACGCCAATTTGCGATATTCGAACCCGTTTTTCGATTATCCGACGAAGCACGCGAAAATGATGCGGGGCAAACAGGAGCGAGACCGGTGTGAGGACGGGACGGAAAACGTGGTCCGAACGGTGTGGAGATAGTGTTCGAGCTATCGAAAGCACTCGCTGCCTCGTTTATCCCGGGAATGCTTAGAGGTTAATTAACCAAATCCTGCGTAAGCGGTCAAGCATCCGACTGCGGAGGCTGCGAACGATGTCTCGCAAAAAAAAAAAAATCCTATTCATCAAATCCACTTGATGGGATAATGAATTATTCCGATTTCGCGCGAGGGAGAAAAGAAACCTTAATTGTTGCGAGAGAATACAACAAAAAGAAAATACGCCGGACTATTTTTTGACAACGCGTATCATTATGGATGAGCTATTGATAGATCACTTCCATGATGAATGTTTCGTTTTCCATTTCGTAACATCGATGGTGGGCAAAAATGAGACCGATTTATCATAGTCATCTTCAAAGAATTAGACCATAGACAACACAAAAAAAAAAAAAACTTTTTTTTTTTTGACATTTTCCGTTTGCATAACGAACCACTCCAGGAGAAAGAAGTTAAAGACCGTAACAAAGTTATTCAATGTAAACAGCTTCTGATGGTGATGGAGGACCTTCTGCTACCCTTCTTCGCTTTCCTTCTTTATTACCACAATTATTTTATTATCTCCTTAACTGTGATATTTTGCCCTCCTGACACTTAAAAACGTTATTTATATATTTTGTCGGTGGACCCTTTTTATGAGGGTTCCCCGCCTTTTGACTTCCTTTGTCGGGATGGGAAAAATTTCGCTTCGATTTTAATTTGCGAATTGAGTGCAACGCCCGAAAAGACTTCCTGCCACGTCGTCGCCGCAACTTTCCCACAAGTGAATTTCGTACTTTTTTCGTATAAAAAAAGTGAATTTTCGTATTAAAAAAATGCCTTGTTTCTCGGCATTTTAACTGTTTGTCAAATTTTCCGATTCTTGTTAAAATAAATAGATGAAAAAAAAAAAAAAAAAGAGGAAATATTTCAATTTTTTTTTTTCATTCTAAGCATCTCCGCGCACTTTTTTCAGGTACCCCGCAGACTTTTTCGCCTCTCTCCTTCCGAATTCCCCGCTAATTTCCCGGCCGTAAATCAAGCCCTCGACCGAAGCAATATATAAGATGGTTCAACGCGAACGGGAACCGTATAAATTGTCCCAATATGAGTTTTAAACTGGGTTAATAAATTATGTTAATGGGTTATTCACCGTCGAGAATTGATTAAATAGTGAAAAGAAATAAATCAACTTCCCCTCTTCGGAAATTGCAAAATTCAAAACATGAATACGGGAAAATAAGTTAATTTATTGCGTTTTCGGAACGACTTGGTACCTGAAAGGAGAATAGAAAAAAAACCTTCCCGGGATGCAAAGTTTTCGAAACTTCGTTCGCCCCGCCTCCCTCCCCCCCCCCGTCCGAATTTCGAACGCCTGAGCATCCGCCTGCGAAAAGGCGGTGGATCGCACCTGGAAACGTGGAAAAATCGAATTTTCCGAAAGGAGACTCCGCGATGATGCAATGCCGCGGAGGGGGGGGGGAGGGGAAAGCAGAAGAACACATAAAAAAAATTATTTTTCTTCTCTTTATTTGTAGTAGTTAAGTCCGAGTGGCGAAGCGGTTAGGTCAATTTGACTACCAGGCAGGAGGTATCACATTAAAAGTTATGACGGGTTTCTCTCTCCGACCATTTGAATAATTGTACTCGTGAGTTAGTTGAATAATGCGAATCCATTTATTCTGGAATCAATGAATGCCACGTGGTCCGAGCCGTGTTAGCAGGGGTTGCTACAAAACGTGATGGATTTAATGAGACACACAAAAACCCCATCGTGCGGCGTGAAACTTTCGACTTGAAATTTTGGAAAATTTTAAAAATTTCACTCTTTAGCCCGGGGATTTTCTTCGGGGAGAAAATTCCACACACACACACACACACACACACACACCCCGTCCTCCCCCCCTTACTCCGGGGGCTCGGATCACATGTCGAGGTTAACAATGGAGCATAACAAGAGTTATTGTGAATGGAAGGCTGGCATGAGCCATGTTGGTGGTCAACACCAGGGGGCCCATCCATTATACCACCACCAACACGTTTGACTTTCAATAATGACAACTAAAATAAAGACTCATCTTCAACAAATATTTGGCCAATTATCAATATCTCTGTTTGGTTTGTGCCATTTAATTTATTATTCCCGCATTGTTCTCCGAGTAGGAGCCTTCGTTATTTGTCAACTTTTCGAACAGATTTATCACCTTCCTTTAGAGCCCAGGTGATTATCGGTGGACTCACCTGGACGCACGGAGTGTGCGCCCATTATAATGTCAGGAGATTGCCATCTTTTTCCGTCTTTCAACTGAACAATAGTTTAAACCCATCTCTTTGTTTGTCATAATGTGATCCACTCGAACGTGGCGGCAGGATGAGGCGCACGCAACTCCCCTTCTCCCCCGTAGACCGGTACCAACATCTACATTACCGCTCGAAGGCAATTATCGCTGCCTCTGTCGGATTTGCCTCGTGAGCTCCTTACACACATAATTAACCAGGAACGCTTGGCCTGCTATTTTAAACGCGTTTTCGTTATTAATTCTTTATTTTTTTAAACTAAAAAGAAAAAATAAAAAAAAAAAAAATAATGTTAACTTCCGACTGTCATCACTTAATTAGAACGCTCGAGAGAAAGGAAAGGAAAACCAGCGCCGGAAGTGCGAAAACGAAGGCTTTTTCCGACGGCGAAATCGCCGGCGGAGAAACCAAATTTTCGCGTCTCACGCGAAACATCGCCGGAGACGTCCCCGGCGTAGTTTGGCTTTCTTTTTTTGCTTTTTTCATTTTTAATGCGTAGCATTATTTAGCGGAAAAGTCCATTCGCCTGTCTCCTTTGGGACGCGGGCGGATTCCGAGCGGGACGACGGTAAAAGTCAACCCAAAAGGAAAAAACAAAAAGAGGAAAACCCGAAGACGTGGCGGAATGACGAATGTAACGACATTTTAAAGTTTAATGAACGTGAATTGGTGCACTCGAGAGGGAACAGGTCAAGTGTTACGAACTCCTGACACTGCATCAAGATGGATGGCTCGAAACCCGGAGAGGGATGAAAAAATTGAGGAGATGGATAAAATAAAAAACAAAAAAAGCGGAATCAGCGAAGAATGCTAATTTCGGAAGGGCGGGGCGGGCGGAAATAACCGGAAGAACGGAAGGGGGGAGGCGGGCGCTCGAAAATCGCCTCGTTGCCCATTTTGCCCCGCGCTTGTTTATTATCCCGAAAGAAAAATTTTCTGCTTTTTTATTTTTATTATTATTTTTTTTTTTCTGGATAAGCTCGAACCCTGAAATTATCTTTTCATGAATCAATGTACGAAACGAGTTTTGTGTCTGATAATCAGACACGATTCAGTAAACAAATACAATAAAATTTTGTATCTGTCATTGTTTCTTCTAACATCTCATCATGCGCTTCATCCCCCCCAACCCTCCCCATTCCGCGGCCTCGGCCCCCGGTAATACCTTTCATTTTAAGACGGATATTTAGTGCCCCCGTCGTGTTACGGAGAGTAATTCGGGTCTAATATCTAATTTTCCGTGAGAAAATTAGTAATCTAGATTTGAAGACGTCCGCACTTTCACGGAGCGGGAGGACGAATGGATTGATGGGAATTTCGACGTGGCCGGAGAATGGGGGAGGGAGAGGAGGAGTGGAGGGAGGGAACAGAGAAAAATTTCGCGCCGTCAAGCAGAACTCGCGCGCCTCGAAACCGAATTTCGATTACTCGAACGGGCGGCGCCGCAGCCTCCGTGTTCGAGGGCCGCCGCTTTGTGTTCTGCGGCTTTCGCACTGCGACGCAGGGCGCCGGACAAAGGCACAAAGACAAAAAGTGCATTTCCGCAGAATCCGATGGTTCGGAATCGCGAGGCTTTCGGTCGGTTTTCGAACGGTTTCGAATCAAGTGGCGACGATTTTATTTGAGGTTTAACGCCACCTTCCTCCTTTCTTACCTCGCACGAAAACAGCGTCGCAGCATGAATAATTTGTACATTCGCCGACTGGTGAATGCGTAAAAATGTATAAACAATCCCCGCACACACACACACACACACACACACCGAAATTGATCATGGTTAACCTTTCGTTTCATTTACCCTCCGTTTGAAAAAGGTTTAGAACTACGGAAAACCAATCAAAGCAATTTCCTGAGAATGAAAAAAACCTTTCAGGAGCTACTCACATTTCAATTTTTTTAAACCGCTCTCCCGGTACCTCCATAAGAATAAATATATACATTTTTTTTTCTAATACAAACGCAAAACATATATTTAAAAAAGAAAGAACCCAAATGAAAAATGTGAAACGGAAACAGGTATGATTACATTGCTCACTGCTTACTTCCGCTCCTTGCCGGCACCAATTTAGATGTTGCTGCTTTTTGTGACAGTCTTCATGCATACTCGTTGATATTATAAATTTATGACCCGGTTTTTGTATATGTACATGTATACATATTCAACCGTTTTCCTTTTCAATACATTAATGTCTTTTTTTTTTACCCGTGACGATTAAAGAGCCTCCGTCTTGGTCTTATCCATTGTTTATTAAAGCGTCAGATGTCTATTTCCCTTTCCTTTACTTAACGCCACGATAAATCCCTAATTACTATAATATTTGGGTATTTAGGAAAAAAAATTTGTTGTCTAATTCTTCTTTTTGTAACTCATTAAGGGTAACACGACGACAGTTAATCATTTTTTTAAGAGGATTGGATTTTTTCAGGTTGAGAAAAAAAAAGAAGAGAGCTCGGTCGTTATCCGAGGCAGGTTCTTCCAAAGACGGAACGGGGACGTTCGGCGGATATCCGGCAGCGGGTGCCCTAATGAAAGTGTGCGCTGGAACGGGAAGCGACCGCATCGGTGGCTTGTAATTGCCTGTGTGAAAGCGCCTCCGAACAATAGGGAAGGAGCTGGGATTCGCGTTGTGGCGGCGCCTTCCGTCGGAAGGTGATCCGGGGCCGTAACGGGAACGGTCTCGGAGAGCCCCCGGCGAACGCCGGGATCCGGGAGCGGTTCCCTTATAAGCGACGCGAAAAGGCGGAAAGTGTGGCGCGCACCCGAAAAGTGCTCGCTCCGGGGATCACGGGGCCGGACCGAGCTGTCGATAAGATCGGGAAAAGCAAGTAAAAGAACGCGGCGGCGGATAAAAGGATCCTCGGCCCCGTCCGCAATATCCGTCACTTTTTTTCGTCCATCGGAAAGGCACTCGGACCAACTGCAGTCGTGCTGTTTGAATGCGTCCGACAGCAAGTGATGTGCGGAGAAGAGAAAAGGTTCCCCTCGCAACATCATTAAATAAATGCAACATTTTTGTCAGCGTTCGGGTACAACTGCTGCTTTGACCCAAGCCCGGACATTTACCTTTATTGTATAATAAAATTTTATATTGTACAATAACAAATATAAAGGCATTCCACATGTTATATGTTAATCTTATGATGTGGTCTTACATTTATAATCTGAAGACAAAACTAAAAACAATTTATAAATCATATCAATAAAATAAAATTTTACAGTCCGCTAATACTAATTTGTAAAGTATTGACACAAACTCCTAATAAATCCGTTCGCATACTTAATTAACGCCATTAAACATGTTTATCTACGCATATATAAAAAAAAATGACGTTATTGTTATTATATGATCACGGTTATTATAATTATAGCTTAATAACATGATAATAAATAATATAAATAGCAAAGTATTATATCTATTATTTATTAATAATAATAATAACAAAAAATCTTTAATAAATAATTCAAGAATAATAATATTATGATTATATATCAGGTATTAATGTGGTCATTTATACGTGTGATGAACTTTTTTATATTCATTTAAGTGCGTAAATATTGAAAAAATATAGTCATACATATAATGTATAAAAAAAAAAAAATGAAAAAGGACAATTAATGTGCTGAATAAATTGAAAGAAATGAAATTTGATTTGAATTATCGACGTCAGGGATTATATATTATATATGTTGCTTTCCGTATTACGTATAAAATAATTTTTTTTTACATCTCTGGTCGCATACTCTTAAAAATAATTAAGAAACGTTGACTTACGTTTCACTTAATTTGTAACTAATATTTTGTATATAAGTCTTTTGAACACCATTTATAACTGTAATTATTTTACATGAATATTTATATGTATATAAGCATTTAAAAGAATTTAAAAGACATTTCGAATGCGCCGAGTATTATAAATTTAGATGCCGCAATGCATAACCAAAAAATATTAGATTAAGAAATTGTATAATCTTATACTTTCATATAACTCAAGGTTTAGTGTCTGTTAGGTTTACCTTATATTTTATCGAAATCAGTCATATCCGTTTTGTTTTATTTAAACTTTCGGTGGATTATTGAAAAAGAGATTTAAAAAATATTTGAGATTATAAATTTACATTGGTGAATACTTATATTTATATTAAGTGCTATGTACGGATATATATAGCTTTATATATTATTTCAGTTTCTAAAATAACGGAGAGCATATGTATAACGTCTGAAAATTACTAGAGTTACATAATTATATGTATATAATTATTTGTGCTTTTATAATTTAATTAATGAAAGTGTCGAGATAATGATATTAAATTAATTATATATATATATTTAAATGTCTATACATTGTAAAAAATAAAAGTATTCGACGTATAATATTATATCAGATTAATTTTATTTATATAATTAAAAGCGTTAGACTATATAATGAATTAATAATGACTCTGATGCCGAGCATGTAGCGAATACATTCTAGCTCCATTAATGGAGAACGTTTTTACATAAAATGAACCGAATTATATATATATATATATATATAATATATGGAATCAAAATAAATAAATTAATAATCAGAAAAAAAACATTAAATTATGTATTACGATGAAATATTTTTTAAATACATGTTAAGTGACACTTATACCCGTTCGTAAGCCGACGTAACTGCTCAGTGTTCAATTTTAATATACATAAACAACGTCAGGGAAATTCTTACATTCTTAAATTATTTTCTGCCTTTACCCAGTACATTTTATTTTGTGTGCTTACGTATGAACGTACGCACACGTAATGCTGATGTGTTACCGTTTTCACGACAGGGATAAAGTTCCAGTTTTAGTTCGAAAAAGCACAAGAAAATCACTGTCGGGGCACGAGAAAGGAATGCGAACAGGAAAAGGAGATTTTTGTGACCGACGGAACCAGTGCACACCGCACACTCCGTAAGACCGTAATTTATGAGGGGCTCACATGCAATACATGCGGCCGGCAGTATTTTATTATTAAGAAATCGAAATCGCCGACTAACATTAAGCGGAGCCGTCGTTACAGGAGCACTGGAGATTGGCTCCGGTTACCGTTTCCGGTGCCACTTCTCTCGGGCCTTATCATCCCGGGGCAAGGGCCCCGTTCCCTCCGACTATTATAATTCATTCGCCGAAGATTAATTTCTTTAATTATTTCATTAAAATTAACATGCGCAGGGGCGTAACCGGTTCGTCTCCCGCCCCGGGACGGTTTCACATTCCGCGTCGCGGGTCGCACCGATGGGGCGGGAAGGACGAGAGCGGAAGCGGGAAGGGAGATCGATCGGTTACCGGGGGAAAAGCCCCCGGGGGTAAAAGATCCGAGAACCAAATTTTGTTTTTCCCGAGGCCCCGATTTTAGTTTTTTCGGGCAGGAGGCGAACTCCGATCCACTCCGGAGCAGGTTCGGTCGGGGGCCGCCCACAAAAGAGCGGTGGCAGGGTCGAGTTTGCCGCCGTCAGGAGCGATGCGAGCCGCTCCGGCTCGGGAGAAATATAAAAATTGATGTGCCGGAAAAAAGAATTTTCCTTTTCGTTTTACCTTTGACGCGGCTTAAAAAAAAAAAAAAAAAAATTTCTTTTTAATCAATTTTGCGTAATTCGGAAGCCCGCGGGGTCACCGTCAAAAGACAAGTTTCGGGTCTTTCGATTTCACCAGGAAGATAAATCCACCGAAAGGACGTGGCAGGAACGCGGTGTTTACCAGTTATTGAAGGAAGAAGACCCGTAATTACGGGTCCGATTTAATTAGACCGGTGTGAAGTTTAGATCGTTGATGGTGTTATGTAAAACGTTTTTCCCGGGACCTCAGCTTGGACCACCCGTAAAATTACCTCGGGATATCAGCAATAATTTCTCGGCTTTTTTTTTTTTTTTTTTTTTATCGGGACCACCACTGTGGTCCACGACGATCGGAACCGTGAGGCGACGATCGGGATCCGCGGTTTCCGGTAAGGTGGATTAAAGCGAGCGGACCCGCGGGCCAGTCCCGAGGCAGCGGATCCGGAAACCCCGATTTGAGGGGATTTATCCCGAAGCGGCATTTTTCCGCTGTTTTCCTTCGGGGCGGCCGAGAGCACGCAGGGATGGGCAAAGGGAAGCGGGTCCTCCGGGGCGTGCATCCGGCATCACACGCGGCGAAGAACAAAAGCGAAAGATTTCGCGTGCCTCAACGAAACTCTCTTCCACGACCGGCGATCGTTGTAATTTACCCGCGTATTAAGGTACGGTCAGGTTTACAAGGGTCTAAATATGGGATACGGGCCCATATCTCATCCCGGACTCTAGCCCCGGGGCTCTGTTTCTCGTAATAGCTTTCACCACCGACGATTACGTAATAAATTTGAATTCATTTTTCTTATTTCCCTTTTTTTTTTTTTTTTTTTTTTTTTTTTTTTTATTGCGGCGAACGGATGGCCCAAAGCGCTGCGCCGTTTTCGAAAAGGCGGTGAGTTTAGAAAAAAAGAAAAAAAAACTTCTCCGACGGTTCCCCGAATGCCATCGGGATTCGATCCAGAGCCGGGGAATTTCCATCCCGCATGCGGGAGCCCCCGGGCGGGAGGACGAACGGAGCCGTGGAAACTCAAAATCGAGTCCTCTTATGACATCTCGGGGAAACCATTTATCAAACGCGTCGCTGCCCCAAATTGCACTGTCGGACGGAGCGGGAAGGAGGCCGCCGGAGTCCTTCAGGACGCTGCCTCCGCCGGCGTTTCCCTCCCGTTTCCCTCGGGGGCTCGGAGTCCGCTCTCCTCGTTTTTCCCCGACCCCCCTCCCCCTCCACCGGAGGAGGCTCTCGCGAAGAGTCATTAACGGAAAACCGAACGATCCATTAACGCCGAGTGGGCGATGATCCGAGGACGAAGCGCTGGGGCCCATCCCGGTGAGCGTCATATCGCGGAGGCTTTTCAATTTATCAAAACCGAGGGCAGAATTGATCGTTCGATCGTTACAAACGCAATCCGAACCGATTGGAGTTTCGCCGTTCGCCGACAGTGGGTGATGGATGGGCGGGAACGCCCCGGCCGTAATTATCGGCATCTCCTCGGAGACCCCGAAAACTCCCCGGACCGTCTTCCGTTCCTTCTAATCAACATTTTTTTCCCTCTGTTTTGAATATTCTCTTCGCGTTATTAGCTCACACCTCTTAATGGCCACCCACGGCGCGTACATCCTAATTTATATAAATATAAGCTCGGTAATGACAGCGATATATCATTTGCGAACGGGGATTGCCTTTCGCGTTTGGCCTTTCCGCAGAGGCGTCTCCTCTCCGTCGGCGGACGGGTGGAAACCTTTCGAGGATCGCTACCCTCGCCGGGGCGAAGAAACGCGACAGCGTACCTTGAAAGAAGGGCAATTAAAGGCATTAACAATATTTGTAAACACAACCTCATGAGAAAAGGCGATGCCAAAAAGGCGCACAATGGGATCCCGGATTTTATACGGTTTTCAAGAAAGACCTGGGACGACCATTGTCATTTATTGTACAACATTGTGGTTGACTTTTCCTTCGCCATTTTTTTCCTCTGCCTCCTTTTTTATTCCGTTCCCTTGATGTAGGTTGACAGGTTCCTGGCAATTAAATCATATCGCCTTTTTTTTTTTTTTTTTTTTTTTTTTCTCCTTTTGTGTGCGTGCATTCGGAGCTAACGTCAAAAAATTTTCTTTTTTTCTTTTTTGGGAACTTTTGTCTTCCGCAGTGACGTTTGGAAGTTCGTCACAATGCCCCTCTCCGCTCTTTCAAAAAGCCCACGGTTTTTCGGATGTTTATTTATTTAATTAAGAAAGGAAAGAAAAATAAGAAGAAGAATCAAAATGCGCAACTCCCGAAGCGAACGCTCCCGGTGCGCGACGGACAATGGGAAAGGTCGTCGCCGATCCTTCCGATGATCGATGGGTTTCGGTGTCGGGGGAACGGAGCGGTCACCCGGACGGCAGCCTTCGGGGGAGGCCGCCCGCTAACTTTGTCAAGATGGCACTCAATCCGCCGGAGGAGATCCTTCCGCGGTTTCATCGCTCGCCTTCCGCATTGCGATCACCGCTCTCCGTTCTCGAGATGCCTTCGCTGACGGCCGCGTCTGTTGAGCCTCGAGTCGGACGGATCCTCGGCGGTCGGGCATCGACCGGAATCTCCCTCGGTGCCGCGGAGAGGGTGGCGGCGACGGGGGCTCGTTCCGGTGGACGGCGGTCTGGCGGGAGGGCACCAAGCAGCTTCGCCTCGAATAATTTCCACGAACGGGCCCGGAACGAATGCACGGAGAACGCAGCCCATAATTTGTGGAGCCAATTTAAACACATTTAAGTGCCGCCACTCTATCCGAGGCGCCCGTTGAGCTTATGCGGTGCGGGTACCTCCGTCGAAGCGAGGGCACTTCACGATCTTTTGACGAGCGTTTTCGGTAATGCGCGCGTTCCTCATGGGTTTCCAATCTCCTCGGACGCAACAACGACGATTTATTTTTTTTTTTTCTCGTTGTGAATCCTGCCCGATCCGGCTCCCGGGTGATGCCGGCGGAAGGCATCAGGAAAAGGAAGAGGAAGAAGAAAAGAAAAAAAAAAACGGGAAAACAATCTCCCGAGGATACCGCGCCACGATGAAAATGCCATTCAAACTCGGATCCGACAGTTAAATTAGTGTAAATTGAATTTTCGCTTTAAGTCGCTCTAATTCTCGTTTCCCCGCGGAGGGATTTTTCGTGTGGAATCGCGACCGAAAAACGGAACCGCTCCGGAGATCCCCGGGAGAAGGCTCCGGCACCGGAAAGGGAAACGCATCCGCTTCGGAACGTGGTCCGAGGATGCGGACGTCGGGGCAACCGACGGCGAACCCGAAAGCGGGACAAAATCCACGTTACCCGGATCAAAACGAACGGAACTGAATTTTCCCTTACTTTTCCAACCCTCTGCTTTCGTCGGTTGGCACCACCAAATGAGGCTTACCAACGTCGTGTTGTTCTTTCCTTCTTGTCTTCGTCCGGTCGCTCCCGAGGCAGGGAGGACTTTTTACGGGCTGTGATTAATTGCCCCTTTTCTGTTTCGCCGACCGCAATAAATGGCCTCTCTGGGATGCGATCCGGGTGAGGTGGCAAGCGCCGAACGGAAAACGCTCCCATCAATCGATCGGAAAGATTTGCGTTGTCAACGGCGGGCCCGCGCTCCTCCGAAAATCCGCCATCGCGTTGCCTCCGGGATCGGGCGGTCCGCCTCCCTTTGCCCCCGGCTCGATCGCGGGCTCTCGGCGGCATTGTCGGACCGTCTTCGCCCGAGAAGTCCACGCTCGAATCGAATCGAAACCAATGACGGGAGAGCATCAACCGATGCGCGCTCGGAGGGGAAACTTAAATGACGGAACGGTGTGCACACCATAAGTGTCCATTCATTAGCGATGAGATAGAGTTAATGAATATTGTGTGTAATTGGAGGTCACCCGGGGTCGATTTCTAATTCATTTGCTTTGGGGTTTTAATGATTGACGTTCATGAGCTTTCAAATACTTTTTATGTCGGCACATAATTGTATATTATGCGCGTATGTTCCCGTTGAAAAGGGTACGGGTCTCCGCTCCGACGAAGACCATCGCAAATCGGTTCATTTTGCCTGCCAATCCCCGGTGGGCCACCACCGTCGGGGGTTGCGTGAATCGCACTTTTCATCCCCGCGAGCACCACATCCTTGCGAAAATCGTCGGCGGTTTGGCAACTTCGCAGCTTCTCGTCCATCCGCGCTCATGCGGGAGTAACAAAAGAGCAACGTCTTGCGACGTTGGTCGCTGCAGGAAAATGGCGGAACCCGATCGCGATTTTTCCCTTTTTTCGCCGGACGTGCTCTCGGAGTGGAAAGTTTACGGACGCCTCAGTGAAATACCCCGCCGGAAATCTCGAAAGACGCACGAGAGGAGCATCCATCTTGAGTAAGGTTCGTTGTTCCCCCGGCGTTTTAAAGTTACCGAATTCTTGGTTGGAACGAACCTCGAAACGCAGCCGTCACCGAGTGTGAAGAGCCTCGAGGGAACGCGCCATTCATCGGGCGGAAGGAAAGAAGCGTTAAAAAACAAACCGAAACCCACAGATTGAGGACGGGTGCGAGACCTTCCACCGTCATTTTGATAATTACGCGCAAAAAGCTCTCAAAATGGCATTTCGGTGGGTGCCCTCACAAATGAAAGGCGTGCCGAGGCAATCCGCTCCGCCTTGCCACACTGCCGCTCGTATCGAGGGCAAGAAAATCGGGCTATTGACCAAAACTCGGCCGACAAATTTGCCTACCTTCACCTCGAACCTCGTCCGTCGGCGACCGCAATTTTCGGGCACCACCTCGGCCGTTCGCCGAGGAATTCGTCGGCGTTTGGTGCCGCGGCCGTTGGGGAAAGTGAAGAAAAAAAAACGAAAAGGCAGGCGAGGGGAGCGGCGGGGCCTCCGGGATTCCGCGCGCATCGGGTTCCATCGCGGCGGCTTTCGTCGTCGTGCCGCGATGGCGTCGTGACTTCCTCCCGCTCCCCGCCGAATCACGACGTTGCCTTTTCGCCGCCGGTCGCGCAGCGGCATTTCACGTTTTCCCGCGGCGCGAAATACAAAGGAAAAAAAAAAAAAAAAGCGAAGCCACGATAATAATGATGATAATTGGAAAAAAGCGCACCGAAACACGTAACCGTCAGTCTTTCATCACGTCGTTAGCCCCCATATCGAAGCTGAAAGTCGGAGTCGGTCTTCTTGCAAAATAAGCAGCCGAGAGGAGAAAAAGTCGAAGCAATGCCAATTTAAAGCATGACCAAGTAGAAAATTTTAATTTGCCAGAGTATGACGAGTCACGTTCATTTTTCCGCCGTTATCAACTTGCAAAATGATCGGGGAGACGTAGAAAAGTATCGGGCGGCCACAAGCCCCCGAATCTTAAACCCGGATCGTCGTCCACCCCCGCTCTCGGGGGATGCTGGAAAAGCTGATCAAACGTGTATTTTTAAAAAAATTTCTTTTCTCCAAACATTTTTTTATTTTTTTTTCTTTTCGCTTAAAATCACAGAGACATTCATATTTTTTTTTTCTTTTTTTTTTTTTTAATGCTTCGTCTACATCACTGACTTGCTAAATTTACAATTTTATATAATAATATTACAATTCCTATGATTTACAAAATATATATCGTATATATATTATATATAAGGAGCGGTTAATATTTTTCAAAACAGACTGATCAAATTACATACAATTCTTCAAAATATCCACATACTGCAATCAACTATATAATACAAAAAACAAAGTATTGTTAGTACATGGAGTTATAGGGCACGGACAGAAAATTGAATGAGGCAGGGTAGACATTTCAAGATGAAATCTAGTTAGAAACCAAGCTCGTTTAGAATAATTTCAGATGCTTTCATTAACCTTCGGTTATTGCGTACTATTCTCGCGTCAATACAGAGTTACAAATTACAATTTTTCATTTCTCAAGAGTGAGAGATCTGCTTGTATTAAAAAAAAAAATAAAAAAAAATAAAAATTTATCGTAATTTCCCGGCATTTTCGAATCCGGCACCTTCGCTGCGGTTTTCTGCCCCCGAAACGGAAAAGGATCGAGACGGGAGGAGAAAAAATGTTTTGGGCTTAAGTAAAAATTAAAGGCTGTTCGCGCAATCGAACTGACTCATTGAAACGTCAAAGACTTCTAATAATCTCGGCCCGGTCTGTAATTACCGAACCTGAATTATTTTTAATGTTTTACTTTCTCATCTTAACATTGTTTTATAGTAGGGAATTCGGGCACCGACAGTGTTAATTACGCACGGGAGAGAGAGAGAAACACTTGAGGAAGCAGAGGCACGAAAAACGATCTCTTTTTCATGAAATTTGATGTATATTAACAAAATTTTAATTTACTGTCTTCGTAAGGGAAACGCTCGACGATTTATCTTCCGACCGGTCGAATTAAGTGCCGTTAATCTGCTGCCACGATCTCGAAAAAGCCACCCCCCTTCGGCATCCTAACGTTGTGCATAAAAAAAAAAAAAAAAATATTTTTCTTATTAACTACGTGATTCGGGGGAATTGATGATTGAGATATATCCCGATGCGTATTTTAGTGAAAATTTCATCTTCCGTCTGCCTCCGTTTCCTCGTCGAATCTCGGAGGGAGCGCAGAACGAAGGACCACGCGGACCGACTGCCGGTTAAGCCGTAGGCCGAGGATCCGCGATGCGCACACGGCGTTGACTCCCAAAACGGAAAATTGTGCGTTATCCGATGCCGTGCCGGTCTAGAGAGGTTTTTCGGTCGGTCGCCACCCTTTGCGCAAGCTTGGAAATATCGTGACCGCTCGACCTGCATTCGAGGTGGATCCTCCTCGGTCTTCCGGCGCAGAGGGCAGACCTCCTTTAGAAATTGCAGCACTCGCGCAAAAAGAAAAGCACCGAATGGGTGGAACGCCCCAAAGCTCGTTGACTCGCATTGTAAATGTTAATTAAAGCAGAAGATTTTTAAATATGGATTAATCCGTTAAATAAATGGCGGGAATTTTAAAAAAGAAATTCCAATTTGCCTTTTGAAAAATGAACCGGAAAAGGAAGTTATTTGTCTTCAGGAATTTTTTTATTTATTATTATTTTCTTGCATGACGAAGCGATTCGATCAGTCTTGGATAAGGTTGTATATTTGTTAAAAAACTGTTAACTTTCGATATTTCAGTGATTATTATATCAGATCCCGTTGCGCTTAACTTCTACTCCTGGACGTGGACCCCTCGCTGTACGTTCGATTGTTGTACAATCTCATACAAGTATTAAATTCAATAAATTCCACCATGCAAACATGGCATCTATATGCAGCACAATAAGCATTTCGGTGAAAACTACTGGGCTGAAACATTTTTCAGTTGCAACTGAATTCACACATGTATTTTTTGTATCGCAGTGTAACAATATTGAGATATATATATATATATATATTTTAATATTCTTGGTATGACTGGATGGGTGTCGAATTGGGGTTTACACATAAATATATAAAAGCAAGAATCTAAAGATGTGGCAAACTTAATCCGATAAAAGTAATCGTGTCACGTTATTGCAGAAGAAATTTATCTGTCGAATTTGCTTAATCCGTTTTACTGGTAATCGAAAGTATTGCAAATAGAATGCCATGTTTCGGTGCATTAATGAAAGTACGTTTTCATCAGATTATACATGATATCGCTCATCAAGTAATTATATCTAATGACTTTTTATTCGGCCTTAAAAAAAAAAAGAATTTATCTTTCACTCGTTATAAATATAATTCGGGTTGAAACAGAAAGATGCAGCGACTTCCTACAAGGGTAATATCTGATCGTTGTACTGACATCGTACATGGGGGTAAGCCGTGTAAGTGGAAGATGTATCTGTCGTTTAAATATATATCTGAGTTCCCTCGTTAAGCCTAACCTATGCGTTACGGATCATAGCTACAGTTATTTAAACGTCAATGTTTCTGGTATTTAGACAACTTTTTGTCATAAACAAAAAGAAAACAAAAATAGGAGTACAAATGGTAAAAACTTTTTTTTTATTTTATTTTTTTCGTAAATCACTTTAGAAACTTTTCACTGGTATCAAGTTCACTGCACAGAACTCTTCAGAACACCTACCTAACTTCTAGTAGTGGGTGGTATGTCCGGTGAAGGTGACAGTTGCTTCGGGACTAGATGATACGGGCTATAGCGATGCTGCATATTTCCCATCCCAGGAAAAATCGGTCTGGATAACCTGAGATCCGTGGAGGAAGAAGAGCTCGGAGACGGCGAGCCGGAAGAGGAACTTGAACCCGGTGGAGGAGGCGTCAGCTGCGAGGGATGGGAGGAAGAGGAGGAACTCGGAGGGGGCGGCGGCGGACCAAGGAGTCCTGGGGGAAGACCGGGATGGGAGTTGGGAGTCCAGGGAGAAGCCGTGCCCGGTGGCGTCGGCCCCGAACTCACCCAGAGATGCGCAGGGAGAGGCATCGGCAGGCCGCGGTTCTGAATGTACATTTGCATTCCACTTCCCGGGGCGGCGGAATTCATAAGCAGCGCGTGAAGATCCGCAGGGGAGTAGCCGCCGCCGGGCGTGGACCTGCCCCACATTTGGAGATGGGCCCGTGCCTTTTCCATCATCGCAGCCGAGAAAAGACTGGTATTGTTGTTCTCCGCGTCTATATCAGAGTACAGCCGAAGTGGCGAGCGAATGAAATGATCGTTCATAAACATCATGTCCATCGGATCCCTGAAAAGACAAAGAAAAAAAAAAAAAATAGCTTGATAAGTGCTCGGAAAAACTGACAAGCCTTTATTACATTTTGACCTAAGTAGAGTGCCCCGTGCGATATTTAAACGTATCACTTTTGGGAAAGTTTTTAACTGCAAAAAATCTTAACACCGGAGAAAAAAAAATACATACGGTACGATATATCACGCTTGCAGAAAAATATAAAAGCATTTTTTAATACAAAAAAAAATGGAATATCGCATTGTCTACAAGTTCAAGTATTACACAAGTTTCCATTCGGGAATTTAAACCTTCCATTTCTCACATTATAAAAAAAAAAAAGATGAACCCAAAACAGAAAATCGTCACAATACTTCCTAATTATTCACTAATTAGAAAGTTTTCCACGCTTCTGCATTATACCACCTATTGTCCATCGGAAAAAAAATGTTTTTTCTCTAACAAATTATCATTATTTAAACAAATAATTAAAAAATTAACAAGGTCTTTCATTTATTTTGGTGAGCACTGTGAAAATGAACAAACTTCCTGCCTGCTGTAGAGAATTAAATAAAATTAAAGGTTATTAAGATGTGTAGTGCATTTTGATTAAATAAAATCTCAATAAAAGGCATTTCGTGCTGGATGAGAAAAATTATATGTCTGCGGGAAGCTCTCCAATGGGAAAACGACTGCAGCAATTATGTTCACAAAGTTGATTTATAATTGGCCTGCTTATAAATAAAAATGAAAATACTTTTCGATCGAAAAGGGCAAATTCTGGGAAGCAACGGGAGATTTGATTCTTGGAAGTATTTTCTTTTTTTCTTTGAAAAATTCTTGGTGAAAGCTAAAAATTCTCGGAACCAAAATTCCTGGGATAAGAGATTCCTGGAAAAAAAAAATATTTGAAATTCCTGGAAATAATGGGACAAGAAATATCTTTAAATTTTTCGTCAAAGCACCTGCATAAGGGATTTACATCTTTATTTAACGACATGTGAAGGAGTACGAAATGCATTTGCAAGTTTCGCAAAACTGTCGATCTAATGGTTGATCAATAAGCCGTTTACTCAGATGCAAATTTTTCCTCTCAGTTACGCGAGGCCAAGCTAAAATTTGAACCGGACTTACGGTAACAGAAAAAAAAAACATATATATATATGTGTAAAAGATTGAAATGCGTAAATTTAGCATTGTCCGCTTTTTTATATCGACTTGGTTGTCTTCGCAAGGAAAACTAAATTTTGGAGATTTTTCACTGGAGGCGATTATTTTTAACCCGGCAATACACAGGTAGGTATAAAGAATCAATATTTATCAATTTTTGCAGCTCATAGTTTTCTCGCTTTTCGCACTGAAAGTGAAAATTTTACGAAAAGACAAATTCGTGAAAAACTTTCGGCAAGCGACGGAAAATTCTTGTAGAAGCTGAAAATTCCCTGAAATTTTGAAATTTTTGAGAAAGCCAAACATTCCTGAAACCGGTCAGAAAGCAAAATAATTTGTATACTTTTCCATTTGCCTGGTACTTGCGTAAGAATTTCGCTTTGCTACATTTTACTTGAGAAAACGCGAGCCATGTTACTGCACATTACGCAAGGCAATGAATTTCGGTAGTTTTTCGCTCACTGCAAATACGCGATTAGGATTTTTGAATTTGGTTGATCTTCAGCCGTTTAGGTTGAAATAAAATTTCCCTTTCTTGAAAAAAACTGGTCCCAGCATTGATTTCATCCCCCGGGAAATATTTTTCAGCCTTTCAACCACCGATTTGGGTCTCCCATCGTGCCTGTCCATTCCCCGTTACATTAACTTCCATTTAACTTAATTTTTTTTGTTAAACATGTTTCGGCCGGTGTCATTATACCGGCCCCATCGTTGATTTCCATTTTTATTATAATTGCCTTTTATTAAGTGAATGAGCCTCTTTTTAAAGGTACCAAAAACGTTGTGGAAGGAGAGGGAATGAGAGGGAGAGAGAAAAAAACGAAGATGATGAGCTGGATTAGCATTTTTTTTTAAGAACATTAACCGAAGATCTTTTCGAAGTTGATGAAGCAATGGATAACGTTATTGATGGCCGAAGAGTCGTACCTGAATATCCTATCCGGCTACTGACACTTCGCCGCCTTGTAATTTTGCAGATTGACCGCTGGAAGTGTGATGATGATAGGGTATAAACATTCTTTCACACTCCTTAATCAACCATCAAACACATTTTTTTTTGTTTTCCCAAAAATATTTTTCATTCCGAATATAAAGGAATTTTATGGAATCGTTGTCACGCCAGTTCAAACGTTTCGAATTGGGGATGAACGTACACAAAGCGATGAACATTGATAATATGAGGGAAGGGCGGGAATCCCTGCGGTAGGAGGATCGGAGAATCGCTCTTTAATCGTTGTAACAATTGCAAAATGAAAGGAACAATTTCATGAAATTGACGCGGAAGATGCGCAAAGAACTGGGACATGAAACTTGAAATGCAATCACATATTAATGAGAACCATATTATTTTTAACGTTCAAAATCTCGAGCCATCAAACCATATGCAAACGAACAGTCTTTTGATTCGTTTGCGTCCCACAATTAAATAAAATCAACCACGGAGCAGTGGCAACGGTGAGTACACCCTCCTCGCGGGATCGCGGCAGAAACGTCTGTGGCGTGAGCATGGGCTATGGGAAACACATTTGGAAGAAGGTTATCTCGTCGGCAATGGTAATAACAGGGACAGAACACCACGCCTCCTCGGGTAATAAGGAGCCGACAACAGCAATTGACGGTCACGTCTGAGACCCGAGCGGTAGCCCACCACCGCAGAACATCTGGTTATTAGAGGTTTCCTCAGCGGAATCACACATAAACAACCTGTACCTGAAAGAAAGAACCGTCGACACTTCCACGAAGAAATTCGCCTTCCAGGAGAAATCATTTATTTTAATTCCCGGTTAGCAGCCACGAACCTATGAAAACCTGTATACCTGCCTGTTTAGAATATTTTTTTAATAATTGATTTAACGTCTGCCGCACTCTAATTATAAATGATTATTTGACGCTTTTTGTTAGGTTCGCGTCAAAGTCTGGCAGCCTCGTTACCGCATCAAGTTTTTTCATTCTGCAGGGCCCTTTTTCCAGGATCCAAGGTACGGGCGATACCCCCCCGATCCGCATTCCTCCGCACGCTTTCACGCGATTGGAAACCGACACCGCGATTCAAGCGAGACGTCGACGGGGTTTGTTTCGCGGGCAGCGCCGTCCACGAGCGGTCCACGCATCCCCCGCCGGAAAACTCACCCTTTCCGACGGGCCATCGGCGGCTCCGGTTCCATGCGATGCGAATGGGGCACCGATTCAAAAAGCGAGCCAAAGCGCCTTTGGTTTCCGAGCGGAATGCCTTAAAAACCCGGCCGAGTGATCGGCTTAAACGAAATTTCTGCTGGTGACGAGCTCGGGTTCGGTTTATCCCGCTCCATTTTCAAGCGACCGCTAAAACGACATTCGTTATAACCGATCTGACGCGCGGAGCGACAAAACGCGGATTTGTAAGAAAGAAAAAAAAATTGCTTATTGCTCGCATGAGAAAAGCAAAGAAGTCAGCTTACCCAGGGGGTTTTAAAGGCACGTCAGCAAACGGGTGCCCTTTAACGCGAAAGGTTTCTGAATTTCGATCCTGAACCGGTCGCAAATTGGGTTTTTTCTATGGTTTCCAAAAGCCTGCAGGCGAACCGGAAGGGCCCGGAAAGCTGTGCAGATTTGGGTCAAGCAGCTATTTTCCCGGATTTAAGAAGCCTTTCAGGCTGAATTTTCAAACTTGTTCTTTCGCGCGTCCCGAACCCGTTTACGCTCTGAAGAACCTCCGCACAATATATATATATATATTTTTTTTTTTTAATCTTTTTTTTATCTTTAATAGACTCGCGTCGAAAAATGTTCATCCACAATAATTTACTTTTAAAGATAATTCATAATAAATTATATTCACTTAACGCTGCGCGAGAAATCTGGATGTCTCTAGCGAGCGATTAAAAAAATACTCTTTTTTGATGGTTACAAAAAAATGGCGGGGGTTTTTATAAAATTAAATTAAAATTAAATTGATTGAAATTGAAATTAAATTGCCGTTGAGACCCCGAAAATTTAACGGAATAGGACGAAATTGACGTTGATTTAGATGTTTCGGGTCAGGCGCAGTTTCGCATAAAAGGGCGCACTCGGAGCTTGTGCAGCGCCACTTCCACGGCGAATGGATCTGCCCGCTCCGCTTTAAACGTCTCCATTTCTCGGTGGTAATGGATTCCTAAGAAATTATCCGGGGAGAACCTGCGGTACCTAAAACCTGTCATTATTTTCAATTTTGCTTAAAGTGCCCTGCTTAATGGCCGTCAATTAGTCTCCTTCGACAAAGCGCTAATGGGAATTATCTGTGTAATTATATTTCTCCTTTTTTCTTTTTTTTTTTTTTTTTTTTTTTAAATTTATATTATAAAATATGAATTTCCTAATGTTTTTATTATTAACTGTATCTATAAAAGAACATATGGCTGCGTAATATAACTGTCAAAATAAAATTACATGTTATGGTTTTCACCCCTTCGAATGTTTTCTGTTTCGGGGGGTTTCGAACCTTGCAATATATTTTAAAAAAAAAAAAAAAAAAACCTTTTCTTCTTAGTGCCGCATTCGACTACATAACACGGTCTACTTCGGGGTAAATACGAAAGTTTTGATTTATTATTAAAAAATAAGTTGATTTATAAATCTTAATGCGGTTAGAGGTAAGTAAACAAAAAAAAAAAGACCCAGCCCGGATGGTGAAACGAATAAAAGCGATAATTCTTTTCAACTTGTGTTACAATTAACATTACTTTCAATGTATAAATAATGCATTTGAAATGGATTGAACTGTTTCGCAAGTGGGAAAAAAAAAAAAAAAAAAGATGGGAGAAAAGTTTCGTCGTATTCTCTTCGTCGATGTAAAATGTTGGGAAATTAAGATTGTGCAAGTTGGCATTCAGTGAGAAATCGAACCGATCTGAATAATTTTTCTTTTGCGGTTTATTTTATTTTATATTTTTTTTTTCCTTTTTTCGCGTCGAGAAAAGCTTCGAGTTTCCCGGCCGCGATTTTTGGTTCCCCATCGCGCTGACGCAATCGCGACGGCGGGCGCCTTCGCCATGGGACGCAGAAATTTTCCGGCGATTTTCTCTTTCGCCCTCGCCCCATCAATCCCGCGGGCAGCGCAACGTTCCGACGATGTGCCTTCCAACTCTTGGCAACAGTAAAAAAAAAAAAAAAATAAATAAATAAATGAGAAAAAAGAGGAGAAAAAAAAAAATATATCCACATCATTCAAGGCACTTCCTCATACAATAAAAACCGGTAGCTCGAAAATATATTCAAAATGGCGGAATCACTTAATGCAATTTACCTCTCCTTTCATGTGTGCCCATTGTTCCCTTAAGCCGGAAGCAGCAACAAAAAATTCTACACAGAAAATAATTCAAGATGGCGGCGATTTTGACTTTTTTTTTTTTTTTTTTTTTTTTTATCGCGAAAGATGGCAGTGCAGGAAGACGTCAAAATATTTTCGTTACCTTTCCTTGACTCCGCTCCGGAAACAGCCGGGAAAAATGAAAAGGAGTTAAGCCTAATTTTCGTTTATGAAAAATACGAGAAAAAAAAAAAAAAAGAACTGAAACATCACCAACCAGATTAGAAACGAAAACGACTACTTAAGAACATAAACACATGATTTATTACATAAATTTATGTATGGGCAACAAAATTCCTGAGAGTTGGCATTAAACGAAATGGCCCTTTCAGCTTAAACCGGAAGCCATTTATTAACGTTCACCCATGGAGTTATAAGTTCGAAAAAATTGGGGCACAAACTGGCGCTGGATCAACTATTTCCGTCTGGAAGAGCTTCACGCGGGAGGAACGTCCGCAGGGGATGATCGCGGAGTGCGTGCGTTCGGTTACCCGGGGAAACCTCAATTTCCGATTTCCCGAGGGTCCCGGAAGAGTGCGTGGTCGGAGACGTTCAGCGGGTGGTTCCCCCGTCGCGACCTCCGCGATTTCGCCGAAGCGGAAGTTGCCGACCGGACGGCCGACGCGAAAAAACATTCAAAAGGGAAAGGCCGTCTCGACGAAGAACCGCCAGCGACGAAACGAAATAAAAAATGAAAGACAACAAATAACGGTGGTCTTTTTTTCAATTTCAAGTTTTCCCGCCCGTACGACGTGGGATTTTTGCCATGAATGAACCACTTAACGCTCTTGCGACAAAAAAAAAAAAAAAACGTTAAATGACGAAGGCACTTAAACGCCGAGGCTGCGATATGCGACCGCCGAGACGGGAGATGGAAAAGTGAAATGTAGAAAAAAGAAAAAAAAAAAAAAAATCGAAGTATTTTAATGAAAAGTACATGGAGCCGACAGAGGAGAAGGCATTCGTCACGTGGATTGGTTTAATGAGACGTAATTACGGGAGCCCGCGCAGGTTCCGCACCCGTTTTCAACGTTCTTGCGGGGGCCTCGGCGTCGCCCGGCGGAGGCCTCCGCGACTTCCTTTCCGCCCGCCGGAAAAGCGATCCGGAAACCGACCCCCCGCCGCGGGACTCCCGGCTCTTCCCTGCCGGCAACGCAAAAACCTCGCGCCGGGGCGCGTGGCCGGCCGAAAGCTTCCGCGCCGCGAGACTTTTTTCGGGGTTATCAAAAAGTTTGATGCGTGCCAAGAGCTCGGATCCGCGACCCCAACGTGCCAGTCCCGGCTCCCGCAGATCGAAAAAGAAAAGAGAAATCCAACTCACCTGTCAAAATCCGTGAGCCTCGATGAATCACGGAAACCTTTAGCGAATGGATTGCTGTCAATTTTTAATTTGGTTATCTGAAATGCGAGAGAAGAAGAAAAAAAAAAAAAAAAAAATTAAAATTTACAACGCGCATGCATTTGCGGCCCGGGGATCGTCATCGGAGAACAAAAGGAGCGCAAAATGGCGACTCACGAGCTGATTCTGGTAGGCGGTGACCGCCGTGAAGACGGACTCCGGGAAAATGTACGTCCTGTATTCTTCCGCCTCCAAATCGACGACGGGACCTCCGTGCTCGCGCCACTTCACCAAATGGATCCTCGGCTGGTACCGATGCATCGAATTCAGAACTATCTGCAATGCGAAGCAAAGTAAAAAGCGCTGCTTTTTCGAGATCCTGAAGGCTTTGCCTCTCGGATCCAGATCGGCCGTTGCATCCGAGCAAGCGAAACCCGTGGTATGCGCGCGTGTAATTTTAACTCGTACGCATCCGTGGGGGGTTGACTATCCGGTGCCGTGACAACGGTTAATTTAACTCGTCCGACCAGATTTCGTTATCTCATCTTCAACGAGGAATCACTTATAATATGTAAAATGGCATGCACACTGCGTTTAATACGAAAAAAGAGGAGAGAGAGAGAGAGAGAGAGAGAGAGAAAAAAAAAATCTCTCCGTTTGATGCTTCGGGCGAAGGAACGTACGCGCTGGAAAAATATCACAGTTCCATTTGCTCCGGTGTTAATACTGATGCGAGGCGTTATTTATTCACGCACGCACATGCATGCGCCCGGTAAACTCTCCGTTATTGTGCGCCGCGAGAGATCCGGCTCCGGCCGTTAGTCGCGATCGCGACTTCCGTGCGACGTCTTCGAAGAGGACGCCAGAACGGGGTTTTGCCGCGTCGGAAAACCGGGGCTCGAGCCGGCCGAAGGAAGTCCGGCGCGGGGACGCGCGACACCGCGGAGCTTCGACGTTACCAACAACACGCGCCCCTCGCGCAGGGGGGGTTCGAACGGCGAGATTCGACAAGGAAAATAAAAAAAAAAGAAACGTTCGAAACGGATAAATAACGAGCTCTGTCATAAAATGTGCAAAGACCACTGCCGCAAAGTATGATGGATAGAGCAAAGTGTGTAACTACAATCATTTACACTTTGCGTGCGGCACGGAACGAGTCTTGACTTACAGAATTTATCAAGTTAGTGACTAAAGCCACTGCGAAATAATTTGTTTGCATTGTTTAATCGCTTTTTGTTCCGATTCGGAGAGTCCGATAGACGATTCAGATAAAGGTACGGACGCATGGAAAAGCCCCAAACCGAAAATCGAGCCGCAAGGAAAGGCCGCGATGGTCCGTAGTTCGGATAATTGGAACCGTCGTCGGCAAACGGCGGCGAGCGTCGGTGGTCAGATCCGGAGAACAAATTTCGCTTTTTTACCCCGGCACGCTCGACGCGGGAATCCCCCGGGCGGAAAAAAACGTGCGGATTTTGCCGCCGCTGAAAATCGCGGCTCGGGAGCGCCAAGCGGAGGCCGACGCGGGGACGAATCGGCGTTCCGATCTCCCAGGCGCGCGGCGTCTCCGGGGGCCGCTTTTCCCCCGATGGGGGATGATCACGCCCCTTTCGCATCGCCCATCCGCACCGCCGGTGGCGGAGTGAAAGCGAGATGGCCAACGACAAAAAAAAAAAAATGTTCCAACGCTTTAACGTCAAGTTAAAGGTGAGAAATATGTTGTTTGGTGGTGACCTTGCGCCGTGCGGAGAATCTGACCGGTACCTGATGTCAACCGGGGTACCTGGTTCCGATTCTCGAAGAAAAACGCCAGGATTCCCCCGCAAGAGAGTGTTTTATTGCTTCCCGCGAGTGAGCAGCTTCGCTTTCCACCTCGCGGTTCGCGGTTCGAAGAAATCGCGCGATTCGCAGCCCGGATTTCCTCCGGTCCGTCACTCGGACGTCCGGAAGAAGGAGCGCTTCCGGTGTCTGTGCCCGACGGCGAAGTTCGGAGATCGGGAGCGTTTAAGGGACGCAGCGATCATAATGGAAAAATGGAAAAAAGTTTTTTTTTTTTTTTTTTTTATTTCCTTCGACATTAATAAATTATGGCTATACATCAAATTTATTGGCAAAACCGGTAGTGCTGAGGACATTTCAAAGACTTATCCAATTATTATTCACATAATCGATTCCAACTTCAGACAACTCGTTCTTTAAAGCATTTCAAGACATGTCGCTTATGATTTTCAATGCTAACTAGTTCTTATAATGTTAAAAAAAAAAAAAAAAAAGTGTTTTTTTTCTCCTCCGCTCCGGGCTTCTATCCGCGGTCGAATCGCTTTGAGGATCCAACAAATCTCTGGAGATTTAACACTCGAGTAATCCCCACGTCGAAGACCGTATGTGCGCGCACGGAGAAGAGATGCGTGGGGTAAGGACCTCACAGGCCGGGAAAACAAGGGGACGCTCACGTCGACGAGCACCCGCCACCGGTGCCGCGTCCGGTGCCGGTCGGACCTTTCCAGCCGAAAAAGCGAAAATTTGCTTCGCGCCCCGAAATGTGGCCTGCGGGCTCCCGCGGGGGACCGCAGAGGTCCGCGGCGGTGCCCGGTCGGATTTCGCGGACGGAATCGAAGGGCGAAAGACCGGAGGCAAACCTCGGGTCCCCGCCGACGGTCGGAACCGTCGCGGTTCGGTCGTCCGGGCCCTCCCCTCATCGCGGCGGGTTCCGTTCACCCCGCCGGGGGCAACCGTTCGGACTCCTTCCCCGGCTAGAAATCGTCGGTTCACGGAACGCGTTTCAATTATTCAAGAAGCCATTCATCCGAATGCGAGCGAAGGTGTTTACCTTGGCGGGATTGCCACACCGGTCTGCGGGAATGAGTTATTTTGGGACGCCTCAAAAGTGCGACAGACCGAAGTAACGGATCGCGGCCGCTTCTGCGATCCTTCGCGACGCGTCGCGCGGCCGAAGAGGGGCGACTCACCTGACCGTTCTTGTCCATTTCGTTGTTGGTGAGCTTCACCTTCTCGAAGGAGACGACCTGCTTTCTCAGCTGGTCGCCGGTGAAAGGCGAATCCGGGTGCATGTACAGCCGGCAGGGTGCCGGAGGATCGGCCTTCCCGGCCACCAGCCACGACGACCTGTGATAGGCGTACCGGTACCTCTTGTTGTCCACGGGAACGATGTCCATGAGTACGGCGTATCTCTGCTCGGGTCTTATGCCGGTGAACGACACCCTCAGAGTCGGAAACATTCGCCTGCGAGAAAGGAGAAGAAAAAGCGCACGTTAGGAAGATACGGCACTGCGTCTGTCACATGCTCCGGTAGGCGGGGCCAACATTTCAATCTCTGTCACTCAGTGATACTGATTCATTACTTCGCATGGAACTTTCTATCCTTTCACACTTCTCCCGTTCACTTTCGGTCTTTACCGCGTCACTCTAATTAAGTGCCGCGATAGTCATCTGGAAAAGGAGTCTTCAACGCTTTTGTTCGCAGGCGTGTCGACAGCCCGCGGCACACGGAGGACGCCAAAATTTCGACGCCCCCGCGGGGGGGGGGGGAGGGAGAGGCGGAGAAAGGGAAGACGCGTCTCTGATCCTCCGACGGACCGACTCAAAGCGTCACGAAGCAACCACGACTTCCTTTAGGAGCTTAACCGACTTCCGGACGACCGCTTAACCGAGCCTCCGAGCTTTTCCGGGTCGGAGTCCGAGCGATGCGTCACCCGCGTCGGACGGCTCGCGAGATCCCGGTGGGGGATCCCGCGACGCGCGGCCCGACGGAAGCTGCCGCGAGCGAGGATTTCGCCGGAGAGGGCGCCACGGTACGGGCCCTTTTTCGGGGCCCCGAAGTGAACCCTTATTAAATTCCGAAGAAATTCCATTAATTGACCGAAATCGTAAAGCTAAAGGTGTAATAAAAACATAAAATGCCCAGGCACGTGGTGGCGGCGCGGGGGGGCAGATCACTGCCTCGAACGAAAAGGCAGATAACAATCAATGAATGGTTGGCCTGAAAAACTCACGGATTAAGAGGTAATCGGGCAGATGCTCACACAATCCACCTCTAATTATTACACGTTCATTAATGATTATTAGTTTCATTATAATTAATAAGTTGTAAATAATTAAAAATGTTTTATTTTATTTTTTTTTAACGCACTTCCCGTCGCGCTTTCGGTTTCCCGTGGAAGGGACGGCCCGCTTCCGCATCCGGACGGGCCGACGGAAGTTCGATCTTCGAATTCCGGAGTTCGGATCCTTCGGGAGCTTTCGGAACCGGAACCGGAGAAACGGAAAAAAAATCGAAACGAATCCCGGGCTTCTGGCGTCTGGCGAAACGCATTTAAACCTGCCACATGCGTGGACAGTTAGCCAAGCTCGCCCCATTTAATTTTATCGCTTCATCTTCGTCGTTTCGACGGAAATAAATTGAAAGTTTCGCCTCGCGATCACGCTAAATCGACGGTCCGGCAGGCGAAACCCGAACGTTTTTTTTTCCGCCCCCTCCCGAGCCTGCGGGCACGGGGCTTTGCTGGCCCGAAACGATCCCGGGACGGAGTCGAAACCGGAATTCCCTTTCGCGTCTTCCACGATCCACGCATCCGCTGCTTCCGGTTTCGACGCCGGGTGCGGGGGCCACCTACAGCCCGCGTCGCGCGCGCGACCGAGGGAACGCATCCCGGAGGCTCGGCGTGGGATTTCCCGCCCGACGGAACCTCGGAGGCCGCGCTCTTTTTACCGCGGCCTCCGCCACCGGGCTTCTCCTCCTTTCGCGCAGCGCCGGACGATCCGCCGGCACGAAAGAATGCAGAAATCGTAATTTGTGTGACGGGCCGAGACCCGCTGGTGGTTCGCCCGCGTTTTTAATTTGCGCCGACGGCGCGGAAACTCGTTTTCCTCACGCTTCGGAAACGGTTTTGCCTTTTGCGCGACGCGGGGCAGCTGGAGAAAAAAAAAAGTGAGTTTTTTCGCACAAAAACCGATACACGAAGCGCTACCAGATAATGATCGACGGGTTAGCATATACAAGTGTGATACAAGGTGTCTATTAGACGGTAATTAGAGCAATTAAGTCGCCGGCCCAGGAGGTCTGGACCTAATGACAAGGTGGCGAGCCGCCGAGATGGGTCGCCCGAAGCCTGCCCGAAGTCGTCTCTTATGCAAATTCTAATGCATCCTGCATTTTTTTCCTCTCTCCCTCTCTCTCTCTCTCTCTCTCTCTCGCATTTCAGCCGTCCACCTTTGCGTTCTTTGTCCCGCGTAATTGCACCGATGCACCCTAATTTGGAATTCACGTAATAAACAGTTGGAAATAATAGGTTTGTGATGTGAATGTGATGATAATCGCTTTGCGGTGGGAATGAATGAATCGTGCGATGTCTTCGATGGTCTTTATCGCTCGGCTTCCGCTTTCGGGGACCGAAATCGAACGTTCGGGATTTGAGGGGAGGGGGAGGGGCGGATCCTCCGGGTTCGCCCGCCCGCGGGTTTCCGACGGGCCGCCCCCCTCCCCCCGCGGCGGCAAAGTAAAGCGGAACCGGAAAACCGCGCGGCAAATTGCCGCTCGCTCGAATCGGGTTGACGCGGATGAAATCTTCGAGGCCCGCGACCACCCCCTCCCCTGCTCCCCCCAATGAAAAACCATTATTTTTCGGAGGTGAAATTATAAGGGATTAACGTTACGCGGCCCCTGCTATTATTATCGAATAATACTCATTAAGTAGGTTGATTTGAAAACCAAAAGTGCTATTTAAATAAAATTGTAATTCATTTTTTAATTCAGGAAGTTCCATTTCACGGCAAGTTGCACAACGGACCCCGCGCAATTGCGCACGCTCGAACGTTTTCGGATTTTGGGGCTGTTTTTGACCCGCCGGCCGAGGGTTTTCCTCTCGGCGACGGCCCCCGGGCGGCGCCACGGTCGCGGTGACACCCGCTCCCCCCCCCCCTTGCGCAAACTTGCGGAAGATCGAAAGCGCCATCGAGATTTGGCGCGACGCAAAATGCCAGATTAATGCGGGGAAACATCCAATGAGAGGAAAGCATCTGCCATCATAAACAAGCAGACTGTAATTACCAGATATAAAGTTCGGATTCGAGGCACATATCGAGGAGGTTGTAATCCTCTCATCATGCAGCATCTGTTGCCGTCATAAACAACAGCTAATTACCTGTTCTGGACGTGTTAAGTCTCGCAAACGAACACGTTTGTTGCAGTCACCCCCCCCGGCTCCTCGCTTTTCGCTTTGCCCTCCCCCTCCCCCCGCCCCGTTGGGTGTGGTTTCATTTAAAAATTCCCCGTTCGAGCTCCTTCCGAGGTGGGACCGCTTCGTCTTCGCCGCAATCTCCGCCCCGGGGGCGAGCGGTCGCGCACCGGGAACCGATTCACCAACCCAACAATTATTAACGAGCCCTTTTATCCGCGTCGCACGTACTGCGTAACGCGCGCGCACGCACGCACGCATCGCGTACACGCGTGAAAATTCTCCGGTACGTTCTGGAAGAAAAAAAAAAAAAAAGAAAGAAAAAAGAAGTCTCGGAATGACACCGACCGGTTTTAAGAAATACCCAAAATGTCAATCACTCGCATGCATCAGTCAAGAAAAAAACAAAAACTCGGTTTTAAGACAATTTTTCGATCCTGCAAAAACATTCTTTATAATTTTTATGATTCGAATATATCACTCGGTGGGAAAAATAAAACCACTCCAAATAACGCTCCTCTGGCAAAATCTCAACTCGGCAAATCCTTCGAGTGCTTGCAAAATTTTATGTTATGAAAAGAAGTGGCGAATTAACTTATTTTGTTAAGAAACGGCGCTTGGCTTACGCTTATTTCAGCCGCAAGCTTTTCTTTTCGATTTAAAAACGATCTTATATTTGTACATGCTCTTGCAATACATGTATATCCGCTCGTGAGTATTCTCCAGCGTTGTTGGAAAAAGTTTTCCGAAAAATCCCATGGTAATTTAACGTATTTTTACATTACGACCAGGATACAATAATTAATATTGTCTGAATAAAAAAAAAAAAAAATAACGTATAGTATAATAAATTTAATAATTTTTTAAAAGCAGTGTTTATGAAGTTGCATTTTAAAAGTAAAAAAATTATGTAAATGTAATTTTTATTATATTGTAATCTTTGATACGTTAGGGATTCTTATTGCCAATTGTTTCTTTTATACCGGAACGCAATCCGCATTATAATATTTATAGTGTCGAGACTGTTATTGTTGTGGCCGGTTTATTTTATTTTTTCACGTTATGCGAAGGTTACGTTACTACGTGTAAGTGCCGAAATCTTCGCCTTCCATTTGCGCACGATCTAAACCGCAGCAAGAGCGGAGATTGTTGGTCGATCCATCCCATCGGATTCTTTTCTTCCGAAATCGCGCTTAAAAGGACGTTGCGATCTCCGCGGTGAAATGAACCTGACGAACAGGAGAATTTAAAACGGATTGAAATTTGAGGAAGGTTCCCTTCAGGAATCTCCCAAAAACCGTGCGAGATGCTTTTCCCCGGCCGCGCTATCCGAAATGCGCTCGGAGATTTACGCGATTCGTTCCTCCCCGCCGGAGGAACCGGGAAAAGGTTGCCCGGAGCGAGGCGGAAGGGCGGCGGCGTGCACGCGGGTGGCGGGGATCCGCAGCGAAAGGCTCGCCCTATTCCTGAGCGTGAGGGAAGGAGACGTGAGATAAAAATCGCTGAATCAGCAAAATAACCGCTCCTTGAAAAGGCCATTTTTGATTTATTAACTTTCACGAGAGTCGCTGACGCTAAGATTTGGGTTACGTTTGACTAATGATTCGATTTGTTGCTTAAAAGCGGTTGGTTCCCGTCCCGCGACCGTTCTCTCCTTCCGCCGTTCCTTCTGTCGGACTCCGTCCGCGGTTCCGCGCAGGAAATCGAACTCGATGACGTCGAAAAGCCGCGGGGTTGAGGAAGGAACCGCCGGTGCCTTAGAGGAAAGCTCAAAAGAGAGCGTGCACTCCGGCTCCCAGCGGCAAAGACGCGTTTCACGTTCCTTTTCGCAACCTTTCAGGTAATAAGTAAAATTAAATCTTCCCGTTGGGGTTTCGAGGCGGCGGAAAAGCGAATGCGGCCGCCTTGGGGAAAAATATTTTTTCCCTTCCCCTTCAGCATCCTTTCTGCAGAAAGAGTTGTTATTGATCTCGTGAGTCAAGAATTTGGTCGTGGTTCCCTTTACCCGGAGCACCGATCCACATCCAATATTCATAAACTTTTTCTGCTTCCACGCTGTGGCACGAAGAATTCTGGGGAAAATCGTTTTTTTTTTTTTTTCCCCAGCTCCTCTCCCATTTTTACGGACTTCTTTTTACTTTTCGCGTTCACCCGCGACAAAAGCTCCCGCGTTCGGAGCCGGAAAATGGCCGGGGAAAACCGCCTAAAAAACAGGACGAATTCCCGCCTTCGCATACGGGAGCCGAAAATCGCTCTTATAACCGAACTGTCCCAATCCGCGACATCCCCGTGCGTTTCGGTAGGTGTTCCTTAGCTGAAACTGCGAAATGATTTCCTTTTTTTTTCCTTTAAATGCGACTCGGTTTTAAAATTTTCGCTCTGGACAAGAAAATTATTCAGTTCATCTACTCTTAAGCGTTACAATTATATTTTAAATACGATATCCCCCCGGAAAAAAAAATTAAGCATAAAAGTTTGGTCACATTCCGCTGCCTGAACTGAGTAAAATTTACGGTGTTTGAATCTGGCTAACCATCAATATCTGGGCCTGCCTTAATATTAACGCGATCGAACCGGTTATAACGCAACTCGGGAGACCATACGAAAAATTACTTAAGTTTCATAAGACCGAAGGTTAGCCGGGGAACCGGACACAAAAATTGTGTACGGCTTTTGCGTTATAATCTATCTGTATATTGTCCGCTGCAGGGGATTGACGAAACACGTTCGGGAATTGCAGTTTTTTTCTCGAGCGGTTTCTATCTAATTGTTGAAAACACCCATATAATTTTATCTGACCATGTAGAGAAAAAGTTCCAACCTTTCCCCATAAAAGTACGGTATATATCCGGGGCTCAGATCCAAATGGGATTTTTTCTTTTTTTTTTTTTTTGCTTACTCCTCCCTCCACGGAATGAACCCTCGACAAAGTAAACCTTCCCCGCATTAAATAACAATAAGCTATGATTGGATAACTTTTTATTCATCCCCTAATCTTAGGGGATGATAACCTTTCAGAAAAAGGCATTCTTCTCTTGACTTGGTTAAGTTGAGAGAATTTGATTTGTGCCCCCTTCTTACGCCACGCTTAAGAGGGTCGAAACCGCGTCTTCCTTTTCACGTGTGCACCCTTAAGGGAAAACGTTTCGATATATCCGAATCGTGCGTGTGAGCAACCGAATAAAAATTGCCTCGTTCACGGGCAAAATCCTTTTTTTCGCGTCGGGACCGACCGAGGCGAAGTTACAACCGATCCTCGGCGCCGGATCCGCCATAACCGAGGCCCTTATAAAAGGGTTTCGCCGAGCTGCGATTTTCTCGCGGCACGCTTCGGTTTCAGGCTCCCCGGCGTCGTCTCCCTCGAATTGCCGTGGCGGAAGGAAAACTGCTACAAGCGGGAATCCGTTTGTCGGCAGGGCACGTCACATCCGAGCGGGAGGTCCGGAAGGAGGGGAATCTCCCCGCTGCGGTGCGATGAAAAATTTTCAAAGTCGGTTGTAAAAAGGGCCGTGACGATAAACCGGGAAAGTTATCAGCTCGCAGCCAACTGTTCGGAAAATTTTTGAGCGCAGTTATTAACCACAACAGGAGTTAATTAACTGCGTCAAATTAAATTCTTACCTCGACGAGATAAAAGTTGGGAATCAATTTTTGCTTTCAATTGGGCAATTAGCGTTGGTCCCTGCCCCGGGGGGAGAAAGAGGTGAGGCCACACAATGGCGAGATAGCAGCCATGCATAGAGCGAGGTTGCCGTGGTAACAGTCGAACGCAACTCCTCCCACGACATGCTTACCACTTGCCCGAACGCGATCAAAATTTTATAAATAAATGAATAAAATATTTTTACCGCACTCCAGCCTCGAATTTTCTCTTCTTCTGCCACGCCGAAGGACGGTGACCGACCGTCGGACCGAAGTTGACGTGCCACCGTGCGAGGCCCACGACGTCGCGGACTCCCCGCCCGAACGAGGGCACGAAGTTTTGGGCCGGGCCCGCGGGAAGAACCTCGGAAAACTGCGGGCCCAACCTCCTTGCGCGAACCTGAACGCATCGGTCCTGCGGTTAACACATCCGATCACGCCGCATCGAACGAGAGTTGCATTTGCGCAAACTGCAAGTGCTGCAATTCGGAACTGGGCATTTTTACGTTCGCACCAGCCGAACCTGGGCTGACGAAAAAATTCGCAAGCGGCGGAAACCGAGTTGAAAAAAAACTGCGCTTCCCTATTGAATCGCGCACGTTTACAAACGGCGGAATCGAAAATATCGTTTATTACGAGATTCGGTAACAACATGCGCTATATGCATGCAGGTCGCATTCACAGTTTCAAAATAAAATTGAAATGTAAAACAATATCGAAAAAAACCAGATCAATTACCTAATGTTACTAAATAAGCCAGAAAATATATTCAAGAAAAATAGCAAATTCGGACTATATTTTAATTTTAATTATTATTACATTCAAATTTAAATCACATTGATATATTCAAAAAACCAGTTGAAAAATAACTAAAATTGTAATATTATAGGTAGTTAATGTTGGGAAATATTCGTAGCTGTAAATAAAATGAGTGAAATATACGTGCAACGCATTTTACAAAATATAATTATATGTTTATTTTGTTCTTATACAAATTACAATCTATAAATATATATATATATTTTTATGTAAGGGCTAAATCCTTTGGTTTTAATCATATCCTCATATTGAATGAAAAAAAAAGGTTTTCTTTTACACAATGAGAAATAAAGAACTACAGAACAATCACCGATTATATCCGATGTTTTCATTATTTAATTTCTCAGATAGCGATCTGTTCCGTTTCAAGCGCTTTGAACGATACAAACGAATATCGTACAAATATATATTTATATACGATTTGGATTCCAATATTCCACACATATCGTGGTTCTGCACTTGCATATTTTAATAATTTTATGCGAGCATCAATGCATATTTCCACGGAGAAAAATTGTATTTCGTTAGCGGGGATTTGATAGCGTGTATTATACAATTGAGAAACGTTTATTTGTATATTTAAATTTAAAAATTAATTTTTAGAAAGTTAAATCGTATGCAATAAGAAATTTTTTTTTTCCTCTCAAGGATGTTTGTCAATGATTTAATTTATACGAATAATATGAGAGCACATATATAATATTATTAGCTGCTACCGCTACGAATCTCGAATAAATAAGAAAAATTATTCCTGGATGGAAATCTTTCATAAGAGAGCACACTTAAAAGGCCTCACTTCTTTGTGCAGTCACATAACTGGTCACGGACATTGAGAATGACAATTATTGTTTGATAAACTGAATCCGATTTGGTTTCTTTTCTTTTTCGAAATCCCATTTTCAGGTACGCCATCCATCTGACGGCAGGACATTTTTTTTTTTCTTGAAAAATTCCCTTGTAATAAAAAAAAAAAAAATTTGTCAAGGGTCGTTCGTTTGATTTTTCACACGGAAAGAAAGTTAAAGAACCAGTTTGAAACGAGAACGCCCTGTGGGGCACCCCGTGCCCCGATGCTTTTGTGCCCCTTTGTTTTCCATGTGAAAGCAAACAACCCGAAGGGAATTGCTCATTTCGCCTTCCTCCCTTTATTTACACGACGAAATTCGATGCGACCCTCGACGGACCTTTTCTTTCCCTTCTTCCGATGTGTCGACATCGAGAGCGGTAAATGCCCGCGCTTGAAGGGCGCAAGTCGAGGAGGTCTTTTCGAACTCCCGCAGGACGGTGACGGCGAGAGCGTTTGCCGAAGCGAAAGCATCGACACAGCGCGCAACACACACACACACACAGACACACAGGTACAGAGAGATACATGCATGCATTACACGTTTATGCGCGACGCTGGAAACACGCGAAAATGACCTTATAATCGAAGTTAATGCGACAAGCGAAAAAGACTGGCACTGGAAATTTTTGTAACTTCAAAATAAAAAAAAATATTTATGAGTAATACTTTTTATAGAAAGTTACAGAGTCGACAGAAAAATCGCTAAAATAAAAAAAAAAAATAACCAACGCGGGTTTAACAACCGACGTTTATTATATTTGACCTTACAATATTATTCATCATTAAATAACAACCGAACTCATACAAAAGCACATACTTTTTATGAATCCTAAAATACAGTTACTTGCAATAACATTAAATCTTTTATTTATTATGATTGAATAATTATCACGTGTGCTTAATCCACGTTTCCATCTAAACAAATAGACTGCGGATCAATAAGCAATTACAATGACAAAATTTATTGACCCTAAACAACATGTATGCAAAAACCAATACATATTGGTCACCTATATATTTATTTTGCATTACTCTCTTTTTTAATGTACATGTCTATTAATTTCGAACGTCCTTATATATATGTATATATATTCTGTGTCTTTCCCGTTCTCCAGTTTCAAAGTTCTTCGCATATAAAAATTTTTTTGAACGCGGAGGATTATAGCATATCAATCAAATGTTAAGCCGGAAATTATCCAGTCTAAAGTTTTTTTTTAAAAAAAAAAAAAAAAAAAAATTTAAATTTGTAATGCATGTGGATATTAAATCATAACGAAAATGCGTACGTAATGTGCGTGTGTGCGTGCGTGTATGTGTGTGTGTGTATTTGTATGTCCGTTCAAAGGCAGATTAGATTATTGGCATAGACAGGCATCAGACTTCTATACGGTAATAAATTAAACAGATGTAAGATTTGTAAGATTCAAAATCGGGTTATGTATGTATGCTCATAAGATTATATTTATCTGTCTCAACTCTCCGAATAATATTACTGTGAATTTTTAAGCCCTTATGAAAGCGAGATTACATATAATTAAAGAACTAAATATATGCATTATCTGATGTAATGTATACTAATTTGTGCTTTTATATGGCTTATGGAGTCTTGAATTAATTTAAATCTATTTTACCATTTGGTACAGTCAAAAAATATATATATATATATATATCTACATACATACACATTTAAAATCATAGTTGTGGTCACGACGTAAGTTCAGAGGCTTGATGTAGGCAGGCAAAATTTCAATTTTTGAAATTGTAATTCAGCGTCCGGGACAACGGGAAAAAAGGATTAGAAAGGCAATAACGAGGCCGAGGGATGAAACGGAAACGAGGCAGTAAATTAAAACGACAGCAGATTTTCTAATGAGAACAATCACTGTATCTCAGGGGAAAGAAGAAGCCCCGATTTTAAGGGTGCCCCTAATGCGAATGCATGTAATGGAAGGCAATCTCCTGTTATATAATTAAAACATTTATTGTCATTATTATTATTATTGTCCTACTGCCATCATCATCATTATCGTCGTCGTGATGGTACCTTGGGTTTCCTCAGTGAGTGAATGATCACTCCGGTTCTTCTGACATTTTTATATCGGCCCCTGCATGCCCCGAGACATAACTCAATTTTGTTATCTACGTAAAATCTTTATGACGTGACCACGGGCAACCAATTTTAATCTTTCGAAGGCACATTCAGAGCGTTCGCCTTCCCGAACCGCCGCCAGGGCAGCAGCAGGCTTGCCTCCGACCAGGGGAAATTTGAATTTTCGAAAGTCCGCGACCGTACCTGATCCCTCGCGGCAAGGAGGGAAACCTTAAAAATTATCGCTGAAACATGCCGGGAGGTCCGATTTAGCGGTGACTGAATGACCCTCCATTAAGGCACGTCGTAAATACCTTTCGTCCATTTAGTGTATACACATGCGCTTTACGTGTGTGTGTGTTTGTGAGTAAAAGGTTTTTGTGTCACATCGGCCAATAAATTATCCTTAACAATTTTGGATATGAATAAAAACTCCGCACAACACAGATTTTTGCCCACTAAAAAAAACCGGAATTCACCCATAAAACAATTTTTTGTACGCACTTTTAAAAGAAAAAAAAAAAAAAAGAAAATAAAACGAGACCTGACTTACTATTAGTCAGGGAAAACGTTGCTGCCGGTTAAAGGGACACGAGTTTCGCGTTTAAGACGATAAGAATCGGAGGAATGCGATGTCTGAGAGGTAGAAAGTGACCGGTTAGATGTGGATCTGTGGTATGATATGACAGTCAAAAAAATTAGTTGGTAAAAAAAAAAAAAAACAAGTTCTGGAAATCTCCAGCTGGTTTTATGAATGACAAAGAACACATCGTACACAATCTGAGGGAGTACAATAAAGAGACGGACAAAAAAATATATATATATGTATGTATAAGTATAAAAATAGGAAAATGTTTTAGTGGCTTTTATGACTCCGATTGAATTATAAGATCTGAGTTGAAATAAAAAAAATGAGGTTATATATATAATATATTATTACTATCCTTTCCGAGGGTGATAAGAAGCTAACAGCGAGTCAAAACCATTGCAAAAGAATGTTGGGATTGACCCGGACACCAGCAGATACACTGAACACGTATAATTACATCTACGTCGGATGAAAAACACGGGTAACCGGATAAGACGCTCGAAAGTCCGCCGCAATACCCGCAAAGCGGATGCGACAACGTCAGTCGCTTATAAGTTTAATTCTCAATAAAAATACCGGGATTGCCAATGAAAACGAGAAGATTCCACAGATCTTCGAGCTTTAGCGAGCGAGGTAGCCATAAACGCTTTCGGCCCGGGAATAAAATAAATCTGGATATCAAATCATTCCGCTGTATCCGAAAGCTTCCATTAAATAAAAAAAAAAAAAAAAAAAAAAAAAAAACCGCGATCACCCGTCACTTTTTTATACGTCACCAGATGCGGTGACCGCAGGCTAAGCATGAGCGAGATGCTCACATCGTGCGCTCTCCTCGAGCGGGATAAACGAAGGCGCGGAATTTCGGCAGAAGCGACGGAAATTTCTCGAAAGCCGCGTGGCTGCAGAATTTCGGCCGCCACGTCGGCAACGAGTCGATGGCAAGCTCCTCCTTTTCAGGCACGGAACGGGTGGAATGGCATCCGAACGATTCAACGCGTGCCGAGGATGGGCGCTTCGACCGACGGCGACCCGTGAAAAGCGTCGGAATAACCCGCACCCGGATTTGGGAAACTTTTCACTTTTTTCCCTTCCGCCGAGGCGAAAGAAAATGCAAAAGTTCAAGGAACGCTGATCATCTATATTATTTGGTATTTATCTGGGAGCCTCGAAATTTTCTATTCATTTACCCGACGTCTGTTAATTAGTGGTCTCTCTTTTTTTAAGTGCATCTATTTTTTCTTTTGCTTTTCAGCTGCTGGGAAACATATAATATAATAATGTCTTAGTATAATATTTATTATTAACCTTTATGCTGATTCAGGTCGTCGCCTGACTGCCTGAAAGTGAATCTTTTATATAATTGTTGGCACTCCATTATGATAGGAGGAGAGGGAGAGGGAGACGAGTATAGACATACACATACCTACATCTATATCTATCTATCTATATATAGATATATATATAGATATAAGATCCGTACGCAGATCATATGAAAATCGCTTGGTTGATTTTTATTCATTGTCGAATTTTTATCGACATGTTTGAAAATACAATCAAACCTCCATTTCGGGAGTGCAAGAAGTATAACTTTTTATTATTATACATAAAAATAAATAGAATGTTACGTACCGTTTGCTTAGGCATTATTATTTTTATGGTTTTAACGAGAAATTACCCTTTTTTTAATAACGCTGCTATCAATGTGTCATTTTAAATGTAAAAGTTTGGCACATTTTAGAATCAAATGATACGTATGTAAAATACTCATATAACATACTGCATAAAGCATATTTATAAATTGACTGGTATTCATTAGAAAAGTTTTATATGTATTAAAGTAAATATTTTTTGCATAATATATATATATATATTGTAAGTATATAAAAAACTAATTTTTTTTATAAGGTATTGTTTGTTTTGAGAAATCCATGTGATCAAAAATTAAAATTTTTAATATAAAGAAAACGAACTTTAATTTCTGTTTCATAATGGGGGAATTTCATATTTTAATATTTATTTTGTAAGATGGATAAACTTTTTATATTTATAAGTGAAGTGGTTGAAAGCAGTTCATTTTCTTTTACATAGTTAATGCGTATAGATGGATAATCAAAAGTAAACAAATGTTAACTATATCTGCATCTATAGCTATTTTTTGTGATGGTAGCCTGTATAAAAATATATTTATATTAATATGATAAGTGTAGATAAGTAGGGTTTTAGAATGTAATTTTAGATAATAGATATTTATATAGACTTAAAAAATTATTTTTGTCTAAATAATTGTTTTGCAATATTGGTATGGGAAAATGTATTTCAATTATAAACTAATAAGAGCCATTATTTTTTCTAGTGAATAAACGGATTAATATTTTTTGCAATTATTGAAAATTTGAAATTTGTTTAAAAAAAAAAAGAAGTATTTACATTTTACATAAAACAAATATTATACGCGTATGAAATATAGAGGAAAACTTATTCGTCGCATAATATTGGTGGAAGTTTTAATCTAAAACTTAAATACGTATAAGAATTGAGAGTTATTGTTTTTACAAATGAACAATCGCAAAACATCATTTTCCATGTTCGGACTGGAGACTACCATAAAATATTTAATACGCAACAGGAATGACTTTTTTATAAATATTTTCGCGCCGGGAGGGCGAGTTAACGAGGAAAAAGATACTATTTATTTAAGGCATTTGTAAACGTAAAAATTTTCTCTGAAATTACCCTTCGGAGCGTAATTCTTTCGGGGCAGCGACGGAAAAGTCGCGATCGTTGCCGGACGCCAACAGTAATGGATAACGCGACGACGGCCGAAAGCGGCAATTACGACAGTTCGGATTTTCCCCCGGTGTAAAAGGCGGTGGCAGAAGAAACGTTTCATTACGGCGCAATCTTTATCTGCATTAATAATACGTCGTAAAACTCGGAGCCCGTGCTAATGGCGAATCACCTCGATTCGGGTTTCTCTCCGTCTCCGGCGACGTCCCATCGGCTTCGTCGCGGAGGCCGCGAGTCCTTTCCTTTTTCGCCTCCCCCCCCTCCC
>JAOWBB010000008.1:2165214-2177912 GCA_028565995.1 Ricinus marginatus | reverse complement strand
CATACATCGACATTTTTGGCAGTAATTTTTATAAATATAGTACTTTGTAGGAATATGAAATGTTTGTTGTTTTTTTATTTTTTCTTTTTCTTTCTTTCTTTTCTCTCTCCTGTCCTCGCCATCGGGCAATCGGACGAACCGGATCGGATCGAAGCCGAAGCTCTTCTCGGGCGATCATTTCGCACCGTCCGCCGCGAAAGCAGAAGCGAAGCCCCTGGCGCTGGGCACGCATCGCGTTTCCTCTGCTGCCACGATCCGGAACAGCTCGATCTTCCCCCCCCCCCACCCCCCGAAAACGCGTGCGCACCGATTAAACTTCTCGTTTTCCGTGCAAGCTCGAACGTGCGCATAAAAAAAAAAAAAAAAAAGGAAGAAAAAATAACAATGCAGCATTTTAATCTCCGGATGAGATTTCAAATACAAACAGTCATTTATAACCGGAGTTTATTTACATTGTAAGGATTCCTTAGGTGATTTGTAGTTTGTTAGATGGCGCGGTGCTCTTCCATTGTGCGCCGCGCCGCGTGTAAACGGGCCGCGAGAGGAAGCTGTCGCCCCGTCAGGCGAACCGAAATCGTTCCCGGTTTCGGTTCGGAGCCTGAAAATCGGAAAATTTGGAGGAGGCGCTCGCCTCGGGTCACAGTTTTGGCTTTCGGAAAACCCAATCGAGGGCAAACGCCCCAAAATCGGGGGCGGAAAGTGTGGACATCGGACGAGCGGATCGATTTTCGACTCGCGAAGCGGCAAAAGTCCGAAAGCCGACCGGAACCATTTTCGGTTTCCGTTTCCCGCCAACGAGCAATCCAAATAACAGGGAAAATAAAAGGGAAATTTTAAAGAATTTCACCCTGCCGGAAAAAGCATGCGACGTATACGTACACGTCATGGATCGTCGCGTATTTGTTGGGAAAATAAAAAAATATTAAAAAGATTTTCGAAGTGTTACTTTTATCGTGGAGGAAGTCGTCGAACAGCCACCCGACGGAGAGGGAGAGAGAACCTGAATGCATTTTATTTCGGATCGCACGTCAGTCGGCATCCATTCCGACGGTCAGGTTGGAACGTGAAAATACCGGCGGAATTTTCTGCGACCCCGGAGAAAATCTGCCGGATCCGAATTTGCGGCGCCTCATCAGACGGGAATTGCCGCGCTATTTAGATTTTTATTAACTGTCGGAACGAGCGCCGCTGAAGGGTTTCAGAAAAAAAAAAAAGGTTGCCTTCCATCCTCGGGCGATCAACACCTTCTCGAAGCCTTCCCACTCGAGAGGACAAAGGCTGTCGTTGTTCGAAGATCGGTTTTCCCATATTAATTAAACGCGAGGAGATTCTGTTTTTTCAATAAACAATAATCTGTCAACAGTTTCCCGAGGAGCAACTGCTCGGAAAGGCGCGGTCGGTGGTCTTGAAAACGTGTTTTACCCGGTGGGTTGGTACCGACCCTTTTTTTTTCTCCCGTAAGCTTAAGCCGTAAGGAGGCTGCGGCTTCCATTTCTTTTCTCGTCGGGTAAAAGGAAACCGGTCGCGGGATCCGTTTTAAACTTGATTTTTTTTGACGTCGACTTTCCGAAAATCTCGAAAAAATTTTTAATTTCCAAAACGGAACAGATGCAGCACTGGAGCGCGGGGAGTCTCACAAATGGGCCACCACTCGCCGAGATTCGGTTAATGTGTCACTCGCATGGTGATTCCTCGGTCGAACCGGTTTCGGTCATCAATCCGAAGCCGCAGCTCGGTCACTGCGTTATATCCGAGCCCCCGGACTCCGATGTTGAATGCCCCGTCGGTTGGTCACGTTATTGAGGCCTCGCGGCTGAACCGTGGTTCTCGTGCCTTATTAACCGGCATCCGGCCGTTTGGCGGATTTCCGGGGGATAGGTCCCCGAACGTGAGGCGCAGTGTGGTATCTCCTTCAAGCGGAGGAATTCCTTTTCATTATTTAAGACATTTTTTTCTCTCTCTCTCTCTCTTCGAATCACACAAGATGACCCGATGCCATGGCATATTAAAAAGTTAATAAAAAGAATCGTGTTTTGGATTGGGGAGTAAAAGAGGGCCCTAATCCCGATGGAGTTAAATACACGTCCAAAGTCAATATCACACAGCCGGTTGGGTTTTTTTGGAAACTTGATTCCCTTATGGCAATTAACCGCCTTTCGATTCGGCCCTTTCAATCTTCCAACTTCAGTTTTCACGCCCTTGTCGAAGACCCCCGGTTTAATTCCTTCAGCGTTAACGGTATTTCCGCCGGAAAAGGAAATGGTCACGAGGGGACGAAGAAGATGCAGAACAAGAACCTTCCGCCATATTGGGAACGCTGAATAAAACAGGCAAGTTGAGCGTAAGCGAAATTTTTTATGAAAAAAGGGGGAGATCCGAATTGAGATGACAGAAAAGTCAGTTATTTATTCATGTCCCTCGCTCTGTCGTTGCGTTAAGTCGCTGTCAGTGGCAGACGAGAGCATCAACATCGGAGAGTGCTGCATGAATAAGGCAAACAGCGAACCCGGAGCGAAAACGAATCTTGCCCGATGCTCGGTCGTGAATCCGAACGGAAGGTGCAGCGAAGGATCCGCGAGGGGGCAAAGCTTGCCGAAAACGCGGCGGCGAGAAAAGCCCGGCCGGACCGAAAACCACCCTTGTCATCATAAGTCATTTTAAAGTGACGGATATTAATTCCTGGGGGTTGTAAAGAGAAACAGATGGATTAAAAAAAAAAAAAAAAAAAAAAATTGGGCAGTAAATCATGCGAATGCGGGGGCCGCAAAAGAAACCAATTTTCAACCCCCCAAAATCCGAAAAAAGCGCAGCGTGGAGGTCGAAACGGTCCATTTGCCGTCGTCGGCATCTTTAGGGCGACTTCTCCGCCCGCCGCCCCGAAACCTTTGTTTTTCCGACTTGAAATCTGAGGAGGTGGCAAACGATCGCTGCCCTCGCTCCGGAACCTTGGCAAGGCACCTCGCAGCCCACGGTGACGCTCTTGCCAGAAACATCCCTTAAATTATCATTAGGCGATCCCCGCGGTAGGTAAGGATAAGATAGGAAAATATTAACAATGGGGGATGGAATGGAAGAAGAAAAAAATCGAATCGGGACCATAAAATCCGGGAATGATTACCATAAGCGCTGGATTAGAGATGCAGGAGTGCGCGTGTGACACATGGACTGCAACAAGGGGCAATAAGGGTGCCATGGAAATGGACTGCTTTTGGTTTTCGCTCCGGCTTTTTTGGAACAAAGAACGGAGATATTGACACCGGATTTTACTGCAAAAACTTTTTCTACCCGACTGAAATTTTCTTCTGCTAAGAATTTAAATTTCTTCGTGGCTATTCACTCGCCCTGGGGGTTGGTTAATTCGGAAAACGAAGTTCACGGCGCTTCTTCCTTCCTTCCCGCGCCACGTTATTTATGTACGCCGCCAACGCCAGCCTTTTTCGTCTTAAAAACTTCACCCCCGTCATCCTCCCCTTTGGCGTCGCTATCAGATTCTCCGTTCGGCTTTTTTGCTCCGCCGGAAAAGAAGAAGAAGAAGAAGAAAAAAAAAAAAACGCTTCCATCATCCGGTTTCCTTGATTCCGCAAGAATTTCCGTTTCGCAATTTTCCATCGTGGTTTCGCGGACCCGTGCTTCCGGTCCCTCCACGTTATAATTTTCCGGCAAGTAATGGTCTCCTTTGCCCCCCCCCCCTCGCCTTCAATCCGCTTACACTCCGAAAAAGAAAGTTTGAAATATTTTCGACGGGAAGAAACTTTCTCCGGGAGAAAGTAATCAGAGAAAGTTTGAAAGGATTTTTTTTTCTTTCTCCTTTCTTACCCTCCTCCCGGAAAGGGGAAAAAAAAACATTTTTTTATGCCTCCATATAAAAAGGAAGGATTCTTTCGGGAAATGACCGCGGTCATAAAAATCTATTGCCCAGGAAATTGGAAAAAAATGGTTTTTCGGTCGGCGACGCCGACGGGGACGGCGGAGGCAGCGTCAACTTGGCTCGATTTGCGATACCTAAAAAGGTACCGTCCAGTACATCGGTAATGCGTCATAACATCGGTCAGAATTCCGCAGATCGAAATTATCAATACACGCTGATGGTGGACGAACAACTTCTGTTGAACACCTCTGCAGAGAGTGAAATTCGTTACCTTCGACACGTGTGCGCACATAAAAAAATTAAAAAATTTGATTATATATATATATATATAAAGGCGGCGTTAAAACCGCAGTTATGAAATGTTTTGTAAGCATGCAATCCAAATGCGGAAATAGGGAATAAGGAATCGGTGTTGAAACGCGTATTTGTTCCTTTTGCGACGTTATATATATATATATATTTATCAATATCATGTAGCGACCGTCGTTTTTCTTATCGTATTTGTTGCAAGATACGCATTCTCGATCCGAGACACTTTTCCGCGAGTGGATGGCAAAATAAAATGGCGTCGCTGACTTGTCGCGTCTTTTTAAGTAGGTTGCTCCGCGCCTGCGCCGTTGTCGCCACTAGGAAATGTTCACGTCCAAACGGCGCGCGATAAGGCGAAGGCCCGTATGCGAATCTGATTAATTTAATTAATTCCTGCAGCAAAAGGAAAAACTTCCGACGCATCGATTTCCTTTTGATAATATCGATTCGCTTGAATATTTTCGTTTTTTTCACCCTCAGGCGCTTCCGCTCCTGCTCCTTCCGCTTCAAACGACGATTTCGACTTTTCCAACGATTTGGTATGTAGATTTTCCGGAGTCGCGGAGAAGGAAGTTCCGGGGAGAAGCGCCGGGGAGAGAGGGAAAAAAAGGGAAATATTAAATTGCGATTAGGTAACATTTTCTTTTGAATTAAATGGATTTTTTTTCTTTTTTTTTCCATCCTTCCGTAAGGAAGAAAATTAAATGAGGGATTATAAGTTTTTCCAAAGATGCCGTACACAGTTTTAATCCATGTCATTTACGTCAAATTTTCCTTGAAAATGTTAATATAATGGTCATAAAGTTAAGCGGGAAAATTTTCTCCCGGAATCTGAAACGCTTTTCCAACCGCGGTACAGAATGTTCAATTTTTTTTTTTTTTTTATTATTATTATTTTCTTTTCTTTTCCAGTTTTTCCAAATTTTCGGCTCTCCAATTCTGGAACGCTTCCCTTCCCTTTCGGGTAATTCATCTAGCAGCGATGGCCGTCACATAATAATAACCGGGCTAAATAGGTGTACACATCAGTGAGAAATAATACAAATTGAGAGTTATGAAAAAAAGCAAAAATTGCCCGTGATTTCGAAAACGATTTAAGTTATAACCGGGTTTGTTAACAGATTTATCTTTTCTGCATACGAGTAACCAATTCCAAGCCGAAGAAATTTAATGGATATAAAAACGTTTTATTTTTGGTAATATTTTTCGTCTTTTGCTGAAAAATTTGTCGCATATTAACCGAAGCTTAATTTTCTTTTTTTTTTTTTTTCTATCTCCCTTGCCGTTATTTCGAGAGTCGATCTTATAAGCGAAGTCATTACAAGTGATAAACGCAGTAATGAGACGGAAAAAGCGAGGCGTTTTGACTTGAAAACGACATTACGGTTTAAAAATTATTGTTTTTCTTAATTTTTTTCCCCCGTTGTATTTCTCGTGCACATGCGCTGCATAAAAGGCGGCATGCGTAAAAAGGTAAAAAATTAATGTTTAGGGCAACACTTTTCGCGTGCGCTTCGGAGACGACCGAAGAGATCTCGGCAGCAGGAGAGTTTCGGATGGAGCTTTTTGCGACAATCCCTGCGACACCCTGTAGAGTGCAGCGGGCTCTCTCAAGATGAAGGCGATTAAACCGGAGCTTTATCACACTAGGGACAGCGTGTAAATAAACAGGAGCAATCTGAATAAAATTAAAAAGGAAAAAAAAAAAAATTTTTTTTTTTTTCGGAACCGAATGTGTCGCTCTTTTCTCCTTACGACAATTTAATAGCCATTTTTAAGAAACTTTTTTAATGCTCCATAAATAACATTTTATCGCCCAAACACCTTGTTCCCCAAATTTCCTATTCATGTGTTTTTTATTATTCCAATCTTTTCCGTAACATCTTCTTTCATGAAAGCGGAGGGACGGCCGGTAACGGAGGAAGAACCAGAATAAATATTTCAATAATTAGGTTTAAGGAAAAATTGTTTTTTTTTTTTTTTCATAATTATTTCGCTTATCTGCTCCGCCGTTATGAAAAATTCCTTTTTGATTTAACTGATGAGCGAACATGGAAAGGGTATTTCTGTGTGCGCACCAGAATCATCGCGCGTTCACTGCTGCAGATATGCAGCATGTATATATACGGTAAGCTAACGCTGAAGGACTTCAATTGCGACGGCATATCGACAAATGCTGACAAACTGGTTTTCCAATCTGGACAAAAGGAGGCAGAGAATGTTAAAGAAACGATGAGCGACCTGCCTAGGGGCAAACTATTTTTGCATAACAAACGGTTATAAAGTCTGGTCCTTTCGCTTTATATAAAATTAAGTTTTTTCACAATATATTATGCGATAACTTCAAAATTAATTATCATAAGCGAATCTTTTCTTTGGTGTAGCTTAAATCGGACACATATTTACGAGAGTTTACTTGTTCAAAAACTAACGACTGAAATTGAAATTATCTCAGATTTCAAATTAACGTCTACAGTCTTTTACTTATATGAAATAATCATATAATTAAAAACGAGGAAAAAAGCAAAAGTGACAATATCTCGTAAAAATTTAATTTGTATTCATTTTCAAATCATTGTTACGGTTTCCAATCGTAAAGCTCACGTCTTATCATATCATTTAACTTAAATAAAATTGATCTAAAACGTGAATAAACACATCTGATATATTCACTGGATCATTATAAATATGTATTTATCTTACTTTTTATATATATGTGATAATATTTAGATTGCGAATATAAGATCATGCTTCTTGATACAAATGTATATGATATTGGCAATACGATAATATTTTTATTAATCACAAATAATATTTAACTTAAGGATGTCAGTTAATTTATTGTATTTAAGCTTCTACCTTTCCACTACTCATTATTTATTAAGAAAAAATATTATAGAATACTGAACAGCGTTGTGAAAATAACTGTAATGAATATACTTAAAATTACGCTCCAAATATGGATCTTCGATCGCAATTTTAAAATATTTTCATATATTAGATGCAATGAGAAAATATTTTTTGATTAACCGATGGGATTTTGGCTGTCTCGATGAACTCCACACAGAGTTAAAGTGAAGTTAAAGCCTCGAACACGAGAAAGGGCTCCGGATACGTAAAGAACGGTCAAAAATAATCAAAAGCTTAGCTTGCTGTACAGGAAAATGTATCGGACTGTTTTGAAAAAAATGAAAATTTTTTTTTCTGACGGATAGGGGTAGGGACTTCCAAATTAATTTCCGCCATGGTCTTTTCCCTAAATAACAAGCATGGAAATAACTCGGTCTGGTGCATCAAATGAAAGGAGCCATTGTTAAAACTCAATTACATTTTTCCCTCTTGTCCGTGAGCATATTTCAAATGTATAATAATAACAATCTTCCGACAAATTGGCCAATTTTCCAAACGAAACTGTGGCCAATCGTTTCTGTCTGTTCACGCGTCGCATAACCTTGGAGAAAGGGAGCACAAGGCGGATTAAGGAGGCCGTGGACAGCGATGTCTTCTATACTTAGACCCTCAAAAGCGAACCAGATGAACAAAGAAAGAAAAAACGAGTTTTGGTTCGTTAACGATTGGCATCGTTCGCCAATAATTAGAATGTGGCGGAAAATTTTTGCCCTGTACAGCAATCAGCTGCTGCGCAAGACAACACCCTCCCCCCCTCCCCGGACCGCTGCGCGTCGTGCAAATTGCTGCAGACGGCAGCTCTCGAGTTGGAATTTGGGTAAAGGGAAAAAAAGTTGCGCATAAGTTTTCACGTTAAACCCTGAGGAAACGGATCTCAGTGCCCCGTAGGAAAGGTGTTGCAGTCGGTGCACAATCATCAAAAGAATCGCCGTAAACAGCATAACGAGAAAACGTGCCGAAATGAATGTAAGGAGATGAAATGAAATATATATATATATGTGGATTATGCTATTTGCCACCCACATTGACTCTATTAAAAAGAGAAAAAAATTAACTTAAGCAACACTGCAAGAAAATCCGTGCCATTGAAGGCACTTCCATTGCCAGCCTTACCTGTTCGTGATTTTTAGCATTGTTTATTAATGATTGTCTGAAGTTAACGGTTGAAGCACATATTCAGAACGGAAGTCACTTTTTTTTGTTTTTCCTGTCGCAATCTTGAGAAATACTCATTTCGAACCTCGGGCCCGATTGGCGCATTCATTGGTGAAGCCAAGAGCCACAACTTATATCAACCGGGAAAGAATTTCCACACTTAATGAACGATTATTTTAGATTCGGCCTCCTTATTGCAATTAATAAGTTAACTTAATTAATTTTTTTTGAGGTGACGAAGTTAAGGATACCCATTTCCAAAGGCAGGTTCCATTCGACATCGCGAACGCGGATGAAACTCTCCCAGTTTTCCGGACGTTTCCTTCCGTTCGGAACATCATTCTGTACGAGTCGCTTTTTTATTTTGTGGGTCCGGGTCATATGGATTTTTCAGTTGCAGTAACACTGAAATTTAAAAGAAAAAAAAAGATGAGAGGCCGATGGCATCATCTCGGTGTGATTTCAGTCAAAGGATAAATCCGAAATTATCCGCTTTTCCAGTTGCACGACATGCCTGTCCCTCCCCCCCCGGGAAGATGTCAAACTGAGAGCAAGCAAATTTACTAACGAAAATGTTTGTGCTTTTTGGCTTCAGCCTTGTCTTGGAGCTTCGAACATGCTCGCTAACACACTGGCTCGTTCCGTGCGTCGAATTTCAGAAAGTTTTGCTTTCGATGCAGTTTTAAAACCCCGAGGCGAAACTAACAGCGAGCTCCTGCAGCTCCCGGCCGAAGATCGAGGAAAAGATGCCTGGTTCGACAGTTTTTCTTGCCGCTTGGGGAAAATGTGAATTTTTCCGACCATCTTCTTGATTCACGTGGGCAACATTCCGGAACGATTTTATTCGTAATAACCAAACGGCGGCGATGATGACGAGGACGAGCGAGTAAGATAGGAAGGAAAATAAAAAAAAAAAAAAAAAACCGAATTAAGTATGTTCAGAGGTTATGAATGAACGGAATCTGAATGAAAAATGAAACAAAAGGGTAAAGGGAAAGAGAGAAAAAAAAAATCGGGCCAGCAGAAGACATGAATTTACTCAATCGGGATTGGCTCTCTTCAGGTATAAAAAGAATTCACAAAGGACAATTTATGTGGTTCTCATTTTCAGAATGGGGAGTCGAAGACGTGTGAAAATAAAAAATGAATTAATCATTGCTTTTAATAAATGGACTTCAGTGTAAACATATCTTTAACGCTTTATTCACAAAGAATAGGCGTCTTCTGTGGTCCCTCAACTGTAGAAAAGATGGTAGACATTGTACAAAAAAATAAGTATTTTGAAGTATTAATAAAATCTTGTTATTTATTATCCATTCATTCTTTAATCAGGTTGCCGTGCACGGGGAGGAAAAAAAATAAAAAAAGGTTCCTGCCTTTTGGTGAGCGTCGAACGGTTCGTTCGTGATCCGGTTAAAAAAAGGGAAGAAAATGCGGACGATGCATTTTGGGGCTTTTGTGCGAGGACATCTGCGGGGACCGAGCTGCTGTCGACGGATAAAAGCGAAAAGCGTCCCGTTCCGAACCTGCGCGTCAAAAAAGAGGAAAATTTTCCCGAAACGTGATAGCGCATTTGTCAATAGGGGCTTTCAAGACCCCGGACTCGTTTTCGGGGAAGGGAAAAGGAAATGGAAAAACTGCGATCGGCGTCTTGTCCGCGCCTCCGAACTCGAATACCGACGCGGATTAAACCGACGAACGGGCAGAAAGAAAGGCGGCAATAACAAATATCCGCGGATAAAGCATAACAACTTCCAAGATGACTAATCTACCTGGTGTCCATTTTTGACGTAATTTATCTGCCTTCATTCAAAAGTGCCTGGAAAGGTTGGTCAATTAAGCGGCGGGAGCGTATAACGAATGCGAATTCGCTTATAACGGCAGCCGGAGGGGGGGGGGGTGAGGGGGCACTGCTTAACCCGGCTTTGAACCCGCTCCGTGAACTCTGACGGGCGCGATCTCCGCTTTTAAATTAGAGAAAAAGTCATTCGATATTTTTGTGCATTTACCGCATGTAAAAGAGGAAGAAGAAAAAGAGGAAACTTCGATTCCCAGCGAATGTTATGCGAGGTGTTTGCTCCCTTCGCTGGAGGGAAACAAAGGAACTGAAATCGAATCTGATACTTTTACTGGATACTGGAAAGAAGTCACACAACTCTACTCGAACGCAATTAACATATAAGGAACGGTTATGTAAATTGCTGTTTCGCCATGCGATGCGAAATACCGGAGGAATTAATACGGCATTGTGAAATACCTCGGGGAAGAACCCCGTGCGACGAAACACCCTGTATAGCCTGATAAATTATTAAATCGAAAATCACATTTTCAATGTATAAAGCGAATAAAAATTCAAAATAACCAATATATTTGCATAATCACCTAACAGTAATCATATTTCTTTCATATTGCGTATACGGATCCCTTTGATTGATATCATATCGCATGTATCTATACAGTATGCAAATGAATAAATATCATGCATAAATCATATATATATATATATATATATAAATTTTTACATGGACAAATAAACGTTTCGGCGTTCACATATTAAACTGTGCTCCTGACAATTAATCACACTTAGAAACAACTAAATCATATACCATATCACTATTTGGGTTAAAATGTCGCTGTATCAGATTTCCGACTCTCCCACAAGTACGAGTTAGTTAATCCCAATATTGAGTAAGCCACCAAATACATTAATATATTGGTACCTTTTTCTGTTTTATGCAGTCAATGAAATGCACACAAATCAGAGGTAGTTTAATAAATATAAATTTGGATAAAGCGACTTTTATTGGGTTATGAAATATGAAATATTAATATTATGCGACACCTATCATGCGGAGGCAATTGATATTTTTCGCATCTCTCCTAAAGCTGTCTTCTTTTTCATTGTCGCAGAATTTTCCCCTTAAATCTAAATCCGGGAGATTTTCGCTTCGCGACTGCACCTTTGGCTTTATGCCGTTGCACCTGAAAGTGCATCCGATGCAACGGAACGTTCCGATTTTCGAGCCCAGCCGATTTTTTGTGTGCCGCAATTTCGGTTCTGGTTCCTTGTTAGGTTAGGAAAAATTAATCTTTTCTTTCGCTGCAATAAAATTGCGCATGTACGAACCATCAACGGACGTTTTTTTTTCCTTCTCTTTTTAATGCAATTTATATTGCGTGCGATGGCGTTCTGGTTTTTACCTTGTTGAAATCCTTACGACGTGTTTTATTTCGGTATATTAGGGATTTTCCAGGCCGAAAGACGCTCTCCTGGAGACCGATCTCGGAAAAGAAAGCATAAAGGAAGTCTTTGGTAGGGCGATCACGTTTCTGCCATTTAAAAAAAAGAAAAAAAAAATACAGATTGTGGAAATCCTTCTGGGTTGGCCCCTTGGGTTATGCTCCTCCGGTATGATGTTAATGTCGTACCGTCATTTTTTTTCTTTTTTTATTAAACCGGACATTAAAGGGAGCTAAAACAAATATATCAAACGTATCTTGAATGGAAGATATAATAAAAAAAAAAAAATATTGGAAACAGCTTGCGAAGTTTCATTCCCTACGAATCTTTGCGCTTGTTTTATCCATAATGCCGAGGTACGGACTTGAATTTTAAAAAAAAAAAAAAAAAATCTCCGTATCGCATATTTGAATATAAATTTTCATGGGTTTGATACGAAAATTGGACAGTGCAAGCTCGTTCAAAAACCCTGGTAAAGCCGCAACCCGGATTGCATCGAAATGCGGAAACCTGCGTGGAACAACCTGAAAAACTCCGGTTTGGGCGCGCGCGAATCTGCGATCTGCGGCCGCATCGGAGAGGAAGTAACAAACAGATATTTGGCGCAAAACATCTCCGCACCTTTGGCAAAAGGAACGCGACAGAGTGCGATGGACCTTCTCCGGTTCGCTTTTCCAAAGCTTGAAGCCGAGGGAGGAGGTTCGGGGTGGAAAACGAGGACGACGATGTTGTAACGCACAGGTGGCGGGGGATATAAAGAAGGAAAAGAACGGGGAGGCTTAATCGCTGGGAGCTCCAGCATTAGGAACATGGATTTCGGATTAAATGATCATCCGCCAATCTGAGACCTGAGACTTTTATATCCGTGCAGGAAGAGGAAGAAGGCCTCGCCGGGGAAGGTGATTTGCCATTCCGTGAGTGTCTCCCATTTACGAAGAAAATGATCCTTCCAAAGTCCTTTCTTAATTCTTTGCACCGGGTACTGTACTTCATGACGGGATTATCTTATTTTTAAACCACTATTTTTCATGTAGAAAGGAGAAGAAAAAAAAGCCCCAGATGAAGCGGGCCCTAAATGATTATTTTTTTTTTTTTTTTTTTATATCCCTCCAGCGGAGGAAAAAGGAAAGAAAGGAGGGAATACGTTGACCTCGATCATTATTTTCTTCCTCCGAAAGCAGGTCTGATCGTGAAAGATTCTTGATTTCAACCAGC
>JAOWBB010000008.1:2102482-2160622 GCA_028565995.1 Ricinus marginatus | reverse complement strand
GCGGCGGTCCCGGAGCCTCGTGCCCTGAGAATTTTCCCGGCGGGGCAGGATCCGAAAAAGGGAGATGTCATCGTGGATCTGACGAACCCCCCAAGAAGTGGCCACCAGTGGAGTGGCCAACGAGGTTTCCCGTCGCGACAGGAAGGAAAAGCTTCCGCGGCGGTCCCGGAGCCTCGTGCCCTGAGAATTTTCCCGGCGGGGCAGGATCCGAAAAAGGGAGATGTCATCGTGGACCTGACGAACCCCCGAAGAAGTGGCCACCAGTGGAGTGGCTAACGAGGTTTCCCGTCACCCGTCACGCATTCGAGAACGTCGACATTCATCTTCGGTGCCTCACCTTCCATCGAAATTCTTCTGACCGACGTCATCGTTGATGACCTTTTGCTGCTCCGCACAATGGACGGGCAACGCAAACATCAATTGTCGAATCGGATTCGGTCTTTTTATTTTTTAACGTTTAACATGTCGATGGGGGCAATGAGGTTGTTGATTGTGGCGGATGGCCACGTCTTGGACTGGTAAATTTTTTTTTTTTTTTTTTTTTTTTTTTTTTTTGGTTGCTTTTCGTCTTTGATGGAGCGACAAACTGTCGAGGAGCGACCGGGATGAATGTTGCCACGCTAAAAGTTCGCCGAGATGGGTTTTTTTTCGGTGGCCGTGCCACGGGCGACAAGGGCGTCCAATTCAAATGCACGGTCGCTCGGGCGAAATCACGAAATTGTCTTAAGCATTTCACGCTGTTTGCTACAAGTGTGGAGGATTAGTTTCTTTGTTAAAAATCGTGGCAGTTAAATTCTCTGTCAGATGCGCGGATATTCGGTTTGTTATCCACGTACCCGGACGGTTTGATTCGACGGTTGTAAGCGCATGGGTGGACAGTAGCTTCGTACGTATCGTACGCATTCGGATGATGTTCCGCCATATAAATGCGGAAAGTTGATTTATTGAGGCGCACATATGGACGGTTGGTCTATCGTAGAACGGTGTGGAAAGTTAATTTCTTAACCAAATACGCGGACATTATATTTGATGCGCTGGAAAGTAGTTCGTTTTGCGGCAAGGCAGAAAAGGTTGGTTAATTCTCCTCTCGGCACATGTGGAACTTTATGGAGTTTAACAGTTGAATTCTTTATTTCTTTTTTGCACATGCGTGCACACGCAGTTTGTCGCCCATAATCAAATTTTTATAATGCCACGGCCATTTTCCGAAAAAGCGTCGTAATTTGTAAAAGGTGTCGCCACAATTAAAGACGGTGCTGTTGGGTGAGATTGGTAAAAAATTTTCCTTATTCTCGTTTTGCCCCAGGGGCAAAAGTCCCTTGGACGCGATCGAAGCTCGGCCGAGAGGAAAGAAGTCGATCCGTCGTTTTTCTGCGTGCTTCGGGTTCGACGGACCCGATGCATAATTCGACTCGAGGGATTTGGTTGTCTGCGCGCACGTCAACGGTGCAGAGGCAGGAATCGGACCGATCGCTGCCGGCAGCGGGAAAGGTCGGTCGATAGTTGGCCATTTGATCGGAAGTGGGTTAATCCCGAGCTGGAGAAGTGTTACAAATGGGATTCACCGAGACGAAGTAGATAAAACGCGTCAGATAAGCGAGCGGGGCGGTCGAACAATAGCGGATAAGATTATTAAGGGTTGGAATGGAGGCGGGGGATGAGAGCAAAAAGGGGTTGCCCTTCAGATCCGAGCGATTTCATATCGGGACGAATCCGGCGGAAAAAAATTTGTTTAAGGACCGTCTGGGGTCGTTGTTCACAGCGGGGCGATTTCCTCCCTCGCCGCGCGTTGGGGGCCCGCAAAATTCTGGGCCTTTCCCCGTGGATTAACGCGATCGAAAGAGACCCACCTGAGGGGATTAAAGCGACTTGTCGACCGCCTCAGCGTTACTCGTCAAGCCCAATCACCGTAATTGTTATCGAACGAGCATTGCAGGAGGCGACGGATGTAAGAAGATTACCGGTTTTTACCTTCATGAACCGGGGTGTTTTTTCACAAGGGACGCCACAGCGGGCGGAAAGAGCGCAGAAGGAGCAATCGGGAAAGATCGCTTGAGTTTGGGGTGCCGCGCAGTCGGAGCTGGAAGTCGAAGTGTCCGGAGTTGTTCCGGGCGAGAAAAGTTGATGCAGAGTGGATCAAGCTGCTCCCCGGAGTCCGGCTTGTGGACGGGCGCAAAAGCGCAGCCACACTTTAATCGTCCCGTTGATTAATCATGCCCGCCTGGAAAAACGTTGAAATACGACCCGCGGATGAACCGGCGCCCGACGACCCACGAATGAAGCGGTCGAATCCGCTGCTTTTTTACCGCTGAGACGATCGCGAGTTGCGGACCACCAAAGTTGCGAAGAAGGAGCGGAGGAGGACGAAACCCGGATTCGCTTAAGGTAGCCGGAAGTGCGTCGGAAATCCCCGGAAATCCATCTTTGTTTTTGTCGCCGCGACCCGACGTTTTGACGTGGCAGCAAATCCTGTCGCGCGCAAAATGGCAAGTCCGTCACCGTTAACCGCTCGTAAACGATGCCCGATGGCCCTTCTGGAATGTGGGGCCCCGAGTCTGGCCTGTTAAGTGCTCGCCGCATGACATCGTTTTATTCGAGGGATAATGATAATGATGATAAAACATTTTTATTCCGATCATATACTTCATAATTCAGGTTCAGGAGTTCATCTTGACTCGTTTTCTTCACATTCCTCCCGTCTTCGTTCCTCCTTTCTTCGCGACCGGAGCCCGAATTTTCGATCCTCGCCAATCGGGGGACGGGGGGGGTTTGCCCGAAAGCGACCGCTCCCCGTTTTCCAAACGAGGCGTCGTTTAACTTTCGGTTCTGGCAGCCGGGGCAGAAAAACCCCCGTGGCGGGCGTCGTTTTCAACCCGTTGCTCGAGACGCATAAACGCACTCACGGCCGCTAATTATCTTTATTTATTCTTTTTTAAACGATATCTCGCCTCTTTATTAAGCACGTTGAAGATCCGTAAATCTGAATAAATTATAAAATTCGGGGATGGAGGAAGACGAAAAACGAGCGAGGATGAGGTTTTGGTGCCGGGACGCGAACCGTTCCATAAATCGGGATTGGAAATAGCAGCGAAGGAGGATAAGTTGAATTAAATGAATGAAAAATTGTAATATATGTGAAGTTAAAGGATTACGAAGGGAGCATATATTTGGAATTTCAATTAGAATGGACCGCGGGAGGGCAGAAGTGATAAGTGAAACCAATTACGACGAGCTGAAAACATGTCTTGCGAGCCGCTGGCTACTGTGTGGCTATTCCGTGCTCTCGCCTTCATTTGCATTTACGAAACTTCTAATTTCTTGCCCCTCCTGCCATAAATAATCATTGCTCGAGTCCAGTCGCTCCGTTAATTTCGCCCCTCGGACGGGCCGGAGGGAAAATGCGCAGTCCCGAAGGATGACTTCCGGTCCGTTCCTCCCCCGGCATCGAGCTCCCGAAATCGTCCCCCCAGTTACTGAACTTACTTTTCCCCCGCACCTCGTGAAAAAATGAGAAAAAGAACCGTCTCATTGATATTCAACGTAGCAACCTCCATTTCCTTTTGGAGTGACCCCTCACAAACGAAAATAGGATACCTTTTTTTTTAACTTTTATATATATATATGTACGTACATAGTTTCATCTTTAATTATCGCAGCTTCCCTTCCCCGAGATCCTCCCTGCCTGCGCTACCGTCTTGATCCTTCAGCCGACTCACGGACGCAACCTATAATCGGGCCCCAAAACACGCGACACCATGCGCTTTGCACATCGCAAAGCAAAGGTGTACAACTACTTTCTGCTTCCCCGAGTCATGCCACATTGCTTCTGAGGAATTCCTACCGTTTTTATGACATTTCATATTTTTTAATACTAATCAGCAAAAATATATTTTATCGTTTTACAGCCTCGGACATCCCTTGCTTTAAACCGAACACATGCTCTCTTAAAAAGCCGACCATAAACCCCGTTTATAAGTTAGTGTAATGTAAAAACCTCACTTGTTACAATCGAAAATTTTTTCCCCCATTTCGCGTACGTAAATATATATTACGTAAATATAAGTCAAAAAATCCGATATCGCGGACTTCAGGAACGACATTCAGGAAAACTTGTCAACACATGTAGCTTCGGGTAAGAAGCTGCTTTCGATGATTTTTTTTTTGTCCAGAACGTTCTACACTCATGGATAAACACAGTGCTTACGAGAAATAACATACACACACAAATATAAATATTAAAGACCTACTACATTTCACAATCATGCAAACAAACGTATTGTTAATAAATTAAATGACTTTTGCATTGTATATATACATATATTGAAAAGCACTAAACATACATTGATCAATAATACCAAATGTATTTTATATCTAGTATCAACATAAGTTTCTGTATAATAAAATAAAACAGACTATTATTTTTACATCTTGTTTTTCTTTATTATAAAAATTTTATTAATGTAAGGTTTTTTCCTAATTACGTAGTCATATTTATGTATATGTAAATAAATATGATAGATGAAAGTATATATTTTATGTGCATTGTTACAGAATGTTTTTACAAGCTCTATCGCAGGATTGTGACCAGGAAGACGTCCGTAATCATTATTATAAAATTTCAATACTATTTAACGTATTTCGTTTTAAGTTCGCATTAACTTAGATTGTAACATCTAATATCTCGAATTGCCGTTGTTTTAGTGACATTCCGATTACTGCAAATGTTTTTCTGTTCCTCTTCACGTTCATGTCCCTTCCGTCTAAAGAATGCTCTGCCATTGCAAGGAGGTTCCTCCGAAAATTTTGATAATTTTTGATTTTAAGAAAATTCATACGTGGATGTGATTAGTGAAAATGGAGATTTTCTCAGAGACCAAAAAAAAAAAAAATTAAATCTTTTCCTTCTCGAACGCTTAATCTGCCATTGATCAAGAAATTGCTGCTCATATTTCAGTTTTAATATACGGCCATTAACAACAACAACAACAACAACATCATGAATCGTCATCATTAGGCATAATCTGCTCCCAGAATATAAACAAATCAAAATTATTGGCATCAATCACTCGGTGGAAAACAAGTTTTTTGAAGTTCAAATCCATCTATATATATTATCGGGACATATACATATATTTGCTATCTATAAATCAAAATTCTCCGTTCGAAGACAAGTTTTTAGATGGCTCGGATCCGCTTCATCCAGGAAAGATTTTCGAAAAATGATAGAGGAATCGATTAATTAAGTTCCCCTGCAAGGTTGAGCGCTTAAAAAGAGGAGCTCCCTGGGAAAGTGAATCGCGCGAATAAATCCATTAACTTTTTATGCGTCCAAAAAATTTTAACCGCGCTAAAAAGCGACTTCTCCAAAGCGGAACAACAAAAAAATATATATATTTATATATGTAGCCTGTACATATATATTTTTCGAGGTCGCTGACCAATCGGGGAAGTCAATTAAGGCAGATCAATGTGTAGGAAAAAAAAAAAAAAAAAAAAAAAAAAAAAAGAAATCTGGATCGCGAAGACGAGAGGTGATCAACGAGGCTTGTGTGGTCCGGAGCGCGGAGGCTGCTGCCACGTCGCGTAAGTTCAGAAATCGGCCCTCGGATACCGCGTCGCGATTCTCCGTCAAAAGGCTCCCACCACACGCTTTATGGCGCGCATCGCGTTTCCGAATGGTTTTTTTTTTTTTTTTTTTTTTTTTTTTTATATATCAATACGTGTAAGAAAAGAAGCTCGTTTCGGTCTGAAATTGATGGCGAACCCTCTTGCTCTCACCTTTAATATCTACATCAACGATTAATTTAATGGAATATAAGATCCGAAATATAAAAATTCTTTTAACACCCATACTGGTTTAAAATATAAATTATGAATCATAAAATAATCAAAAGGATACTAAAAAAGAGGTGACAAATTTTTGAATGAATTAAAAATAGGTGTGTGACAAACATAAAATCAGATGAAATACTCCTAAATCCGCGTAAAAATGGTGATTGTCGCTTATGGAACCCGTGTTTCTTGGGGCATAAATAAAACTTACAAAATATTCATATGCAAATGACGTGCATTGTGTAAACAAATAATGGTGACACCTTACACCCACCAAAATATATATATTCTTTTTCTCCCTGCCCCGGTCGGGAAGGGGGTCTTTGGGGGTTTTTGGGACTAACTAACGCAGGTGTCGCCCCCCGGAGATTTATATGCCCGGATCCCCCAAAAAGTTGAATTGGAATGAGGCATCTTTCTTTTCCACAATAATTAAGTGTCTCCGAGGCAGACTCCAGAGCGTCTCTTCTTGGCCCGCACCCATGCGGGGTGCCCGAACACCGGAGCAACGTCCCGTTCTCAAGGACGGTTTCCGGTTACAGTCACCCGTGCTGAAATGGTTAAAACCGGTCGCAAATTAACCCGGCACGGCCCTTCATCCTTAGGACCATCCCCGGAATGTGTAAATTAATCCTTTTATTCGTGCAACAATGAACATATTTTAAGATGAACCTGAAAATCCGCGCCGGTGAAGAATGGTTTCTCGGTGTCTCCCCCAGAGTGACAAATTGTACTACAGTGGGTGTCACTTATACTGTCCAATTTTACCTTTAAGTCTCATTAATATCCTCGATGCTTCAATCCATTCAACGAAATCGATCAACGTTACAAGAGATTATTTATTATTTATGTGTTCCTTTTTTTCCTGCTTCTTCTTCTTCTTCTATCTGTCTCTCCATACGGTCCTTATCTTCGTCTATTGTTGTGCTCTGGTATTTGATTTATAGCGAAGGGGTTGTTTGCACTGCTCCGTCAACCCATCCTCGACAACATTCTACATCGGCAGGAGCTCTGCCCGCCGGACGTTTCAACGTCGCTCAGATCTTCGTCAAAACAGAAGATACTTCACGACTCGGCAGTGTAAAAATTAGACGCCTCAAATATCTCCCTTGCAGAGTGCACAATGACAATACCATAAAGGCGACGACAAGCGTCGAAAAGCTATTCTTAGAGCTCGCGGGAGGGAAAATCCATCGTGGAAGCTAGCACTTCCAGGCAGCGCCGAATTCCTGTCGCTAAAAATTCTCCTCATCATCCTTCATCGACACCCGGAATCCGGGCCGACACATCAAGTGGCGACGTCGGCTTCGAGGGTTGTCTTTTCCTGTAGTCGAATTTTATGTCGCCTCAGCCTTCCACTAATTCCTTTTCCCGCCTCCGCAGGGGGAATCCTAAACTTCCGCTCCAAGCTTCTTCGGAAGTGGGGCTCTTTTAAGCGCGATGCAGTTTCTTTTATTTGCATGCGGGATCAGTGTGAATCCTGCCTCGGCAAAGACCTCCCGCGAGACGGATACGTTCTTCTTGTGACTGACGCAGGCGAGGGCACCGGAAAATGTAATTCTTGGTGCAAGTTAATCCAGCTTGCTCGAGAGAAAGATCAACTTGTCCTTATCCTAGATGCTTGACACGAAAATCGCCGTATGATTTCAGTGCATTTAGGAATAACTCACACTGTTCGTCAAAAATCTTCAGGCATGCGAAAATTTCGCATATCTTGTAAGGGAAATTTAACGTATCTTTATTAATTTTTATACATCAAAACGCGTGATGTTTTTTTTTTTCCTTTTATCGTAATTTCTTTTTCCGTTTTTATCGGCCTGTCATTGATTAGTTGAATATAGGTTGGCTCGAACGGGCAATATTACGAAAAATATACGTTATATATTTGTATTCGAGGATGGCGGCTGTTTCGTTTATCGCGGCATCTTTTTCACCTCAAAGCACACGAAACCTGAAATATTTTCATATCCTAACGAATTTGTTAAATTTTTTTTTTTTTTTTGCATTTCCAAAAAATCATAATTGACCGACCAAAATTTTTTCCCGAAGATTATGAAAACCGCAACGATAAAAAAATAAAAATAAAAATAAAAAAAAATTAATCCCCTTAAGACGCAAAAATGAGTAATAATTTCGGATATTGATCGAGTTTTTCCCATTTTCGATGCGTAGATCATGTCAATATGTGACGTGCAGCAAAGACGCCAAAGCCCGCTAAAATCCGGCTTTCATCCTAAATTCTAATCAGGCATCAAGCAAAATAAAAATTAATAAAAGCCGAATTAAATGCACTAAAATTCTGGCTCGGTCTATTTCAAATTGAACATATCAAAAGACGTGCCACGGTTTACATCAAAACCAAAATGCCAAATGCATGTTCAAAAGAATTTCGAAAAAAAAAAAAACTACATTCCATATAAGTAATAAATCTTATATTCCGCTCATAGTAAGATTACATTTTTTCGCCATGCAAATTGCTGCGAAAGCGTCCACTTAAGCGTATGCAAACGGTTTTATTGTTTCATCGATCAAATTTCCTTTTGTACTTCACTTTCATTATTTTTTAGTCCCATAATTTATTTGCAAATTTCTGTATATGTAATTATTTATTTTGCTGACGGCAAAAACGAGTGAAACTTTAAATTTTCGATTTTACAGGAGCCGTCTTCGAATTTCCCTCGGTCCCGGAAAATGTTTTTCGCAGAGTCCGAAAAAGGGCGGAAAACGATGTATGAGTATGCAGGCGTTCAGAAAATCGGCGACGCGTCCGATTCCGGGACGGCCGCCGTTCCTTGGCGCACATCTCAAAGCCATCGGGATATATCGCGGGATAACGTGGCAAGAGACAGGGTAGAAAAACGTTTAGGGCCATCTCATTCGTGTCCGGAGAAGGAAAAAAAAAAAAAAAAAAGAAAATATAAGAAGGAAAAATGTAGCAACTGCCATATTTCATAAGTTTCGGGACATTGAGAAGCACCTGCGATTTTTCCAGCGGCATATTCTCATTTCCATTTTTCAATCATTTCCTCTCGGATTTTATTTGATTTTTATCAATATTCAGCGAAACAAGTATTTCACATGGAAAACAAGATTTTCCTTCCTTTTTATTTATTTATTCCCTTTGAGCAGGGAAATGTTTTTTGCCCTCCTCCCTCACCCGCCCCCCCCCCTTCCCCAGTCCAGATTCGCCCGTTCGAGGAGCGCTCCCGCCGTCGCCCCCGCTTCCGCTTCCGGTCGGACAGGTAGGCACCGGAGCAGCGGAGAATTCGTCCTGGAAGGCTCCGGATCGAGAATTTCTCCAGTGGTCCGTCGCAGGCAGCGGGGTAACCGAATCGCAGGGTCCGCCGCGAGTTTCCGCGGTCACGCCTCCGTGGCAAGGCGGGGGCAACTTGTTTAAGAACGCGGGATGCATCGGCACCATACCCGGGCAACCCGGCGACAATTATTGATACCTAACGAAGCCTCGAAACGTCCCCATCATCAATCAAAATCCCAAAATCTTGGGTTCACCCCGTAGAAAAATCACGAGGAGATTTGGAAAAAAAAAAATTCCACGATAAACCCTGGCCCTGTTCGATTCGCTCGCCCCCGTGATTTATAATATAATAATAACATATAATGAAGCTTAATTTTAAACAATTTCTGTATAACGATTAATTCATTTTTTTTTACCCCCCTCGTAAATTGAATAAAAATTGCCCGTGTAACCGATCGCGTATAATCCGAATGAATTGCTTCCTGCAAATTTCGATTGGCTAAGACAAACGTCGTTTATCACGGATTTTATGTAACTTGCCATTATTTATTGATGCACTGGCGATGTTATCACTCCTTATATATTATTATGTTCGATCATCCACCTCCTGCGACGATTATCGAAATTATTCGTGATCGCCACGTGAAAATTAATAAAAGCAATTTCCCAGATTTGAAAAAAAAATGTTGATGTTGCGAGAAGCATATAATGTAAAACAGTTTTTTACTTATTATTAATTTTTAATTTTCGGTCTCTGCAGATAAAATCCTTCGGTTTTTGAGCGAACAGTTTCATGCTGTCTCCCTGAATGTTACACAAACATTGTTAAATCAAATTTTAAACTAATTTATGGCATTAAAATTATTTATTTATAAATTAAAAAAAAAAAAAAAAATGTACATCGTAAAATAACAATGTATACTTTTTCCCCTAATAGCTGGAATAGAAAATAACAGAAAATAAACTAGTTGCTATGATTACATATGCGTCGTTAGTATATATTTAATATTTGTATCGCATTCCGTCAGCGTCGATAATCGAGCATTAAAAGTGAATTATGCGTTGGATAGATGTAGTTAACTATTAAAAATATAAGCAGATAGATCTATTTTACTATGCAACAAGTGAAATGTCTGAGAAACATGGTTGATTAACGTAGACTTCATTAAAAATTTTATAATTATTCAATGCGCTTTGTACACTAATTGATTTTATAAAAAAAATTATTCGCATATTAAAACTTATAATTTAAATAATATTAAATAATTATAATTAATAATAATAATATTATTGATATTTATTTATATTAAATAATTCAATGTAAGTACGCTCCGCGCAACTGGATACAAATAGGTTTGAAATTATAAGCCTGTTTTAGTATCCTTGTTTAATTATTTTATATAATTACTATGTATGGTATAATAATAAAAGCAATTTATTCGGATATGATGGTTGTGAGTGGTTTTCCTTAAGTAATAATATTTCAAAATAACAATAAAATATTGTATATTAAATATGTAATTACATCAATAATGAAATAATATTTTCAAATCAAAGTAAAAATTTTTAATAATTATTTTAAATAATGTAAGTATTCGTTAATTAAGGAAATAAAAATCAAAGTGAATATTCCCTTGTGAATATGCGTATTTATATAATTTTTGACAATTAACCTGGTATTAGTATAAAATATACATTATAAAATATTCAACAGTTAATTTTGATGTAGTTTTCTACAATATTGTATAAACCATTCATTAAACTTCATAACCAATTAGACATTTTAATTATCATTTTATATACGTTATAATAAACAATATGCGAAATACAATGCTCGATTAACTTTAATTTAAAATCCATTTAACCTTCTTTGTAATAGTATTTATTTTTATTTATACGAATATTTATCTACTATTATTATTATTATTATTATCGTCTAAATATGAGGTCATGCGAATCGAACAGTCTTTTGATAAAATTTTTCATTTCAATAAAAAAAAGAAATTAATGTGAAAGATATATTGATATGGAAATATATGGATCGGCGAAGAATTCATTTAGTAGAAAGCCGTTTTTTATACTGTAAATGAATTATATTTAAAATGTGTCACGATGGATAGGAGTAAAGAAAAGAAGGTTTTTAATCATTTTCAATTTCGGGGCTACGGTCCTGAGTTCCACCCCCGGGGGAAAAGGATTTTTATTTTATTCATGGGAAAGAATTTTTTACAGGGGAATTCGGAATCAATACAACCAGCCTATTTTTACGCCGATAAAGAAACCACGTTAGCACCCAAATTCGTTACCGTATGCTGATTAAGCATCGTGAGCACTGTGAATTTTGGATGCCCGAAAAACGTGTGTCCGGAGTGCACGAAAAGAGCATCCGAAGAGAGAAAAAAGTTAGTTCGAGGTGAAAGAGCATCAGGATGATCGTCGGCACAGGAGGAGGCGATTCTCCGGTTGCGAGCTCTCGTGTTTGGGTAACACCAAGTGCGAAACAGACAGAGGAAAAAGAAGAAAGGAAAATGGTAATCATGATCATTCGATAAACAAGAGTAATTGTTACAAAAATATATATATATATATATTTTTTGCCTCGTCTACGAAAGGGACTTGTTTGTGAAGATGAGGAATCTGTGCAACCCAACGGGGGGCTATTAGGGGCCTTCATGGGGGTGCCGGAGATTGATGAGAAGGGCATGGCCCTCTCCTCGAACGATGGGATCCTGTAAATATTTTAAATATAAACAATGCAATCAGTCAATGATGAATCGTGAGGCAACATTTCTTCCTTAACCCTGCCAACGGTAGTTCTTCTCGCCGCCCTTGCTGCAACTTTCGAACCCCCAAAAAACACCCTCGCAAAATCGAACGGAGGAACGTTGAGGCGCAGCCACGAAAATGACGGTTAGGACCGGGACAGACTCAAAGTTAATAATTAACTTTTTAAAAAAAAAACATCGCTTTCACCCTGCAGACAGATAATGACGAACCCGGGGGCAACGTGTCAGAAAGGTGAAGAAGCGGGCAACAACAACAAAAAATTAACTGGTATTTGCAAATCAATCAAATGGAAGGAACAAAAGGAAAGAGAAACGTTTGACATTTTATATAAAAGACGGTGTTAGGGCCCACCTCCTAAAAACAGGGCCCCAGAGTGGGAGCCTATCTCGAATTACCCTCAACTCGTAATGATTCGGGGCCCGGGCTTCTTTAATGAATTTTTTCCCCTCCCCTGCCACCCTTACACCCATAGATAAATTACAGTCACCTTCCAGTTCTTCGTGGAAGCCCCATTATCCAACTGACCTTTTCTCCGGTCGCTCCAAAGCAATTTCCTCCGTCGTGCCTACCTTCCATCATCGCAGCCAAAATAATTTTACACACCGAAGATAAGGGAAAAATTATTAATTAAACGAGCATGCAGTGCGGAAAATTAACCGATGCTGCGGTGAATTTCCGGAAAGTGCCGGCCGGAAGTTTTCCTTCGTTGGCGCGGGATGGAATCGCCAGTTGCAGAAGGCGGAGTCTCACGGCGCGGAAATGAGAGAGAAACGTTTGAGGTGCGGGCCACGGACTCGTGCTCTCTGTGGCAGCAGAATCTTTTTTTTTTTTTTTTTTTTTTTTTTTTTCCTCTCAAACGTTCACACTTCTTTGAAGGAGGAAGAAGTTCCGCGGCGTTTTCGGGGCACCTCCTCCTTCGTGCGATCTCACGGTAATTGAACAAGGAAATCATCCCGATATTAATCAGTTTTTAATGCGAAGCAAGACCTCTGGACTCGACATCGGCATAAATCACCGATTGGAGCCCGTTGTCTGGGCACCGATTCAGTCAATGGATCTGCCCATGTGGATTATTCATCGGATGATTGCACACTGTTGCCGTGAGCCATTTTCTTCCTCGGAAAATTCAAAAAAAAAAAAAAAAAATCTCTGTCGCGCATAAAAATCGCAGGAATTTCCCGTCCCCATCTTAACATCGCTATACTTATTCATCCCGAAGGTGTTTTTCGACTTTCTAACCCGCTGGAACAGACTCGGGAAAAATGAAAACCGACTTTAATTGCACGCGAGCGGCGTCCCAAGATGAAATCGGAAAAAAAAACACGAAAATATCGCCTTTTAGTAAGTGCTAATTGTACTCGTGCCACGTTCCGCGTCGCAATCGTACAAGTTTCATCTCGAAAATACCATTCACGCTTTCGCGATCGCGCATGATCCATTTACTAATCGTGCGACATTCCGACTGAGTACTCACTTGCTCCGATCTCTCAACCATTTTTCATGACGGGGATGTTTTCCCGACAAATCCAACCGCTCCAAAACGCCCGATTGAGGTGCGTTCATTCTTAACCTTTTCCCTTCGTTATCGCAGGGAGGAAAGCAATCGCGGGGATTGGCGCAACTCTGTCTCAGAGTCGGAAATGAAAATTGCCGCGGGAAGGCTCATCCTAGCCTGACAACGCGGAGCAAAGCCGCTGCTGAGTGTGAAAAACCTATCCGAAGGTTCGGGCGTCAATCCCCGGCCCGGGGGTCGCCGTCCAACGGGCGTTTTTCACGCATTTCAAAAAGGCACAGTCGGGAGAATGCCGCTCTCGGGATGGGAAGGGCGGATAATGCACCCGATGCAGTTCGCCCTGGGACTTCCCTCCGCCTGATTTATTTATTTTTTCCTTCCTTTAACCGCCGCAAAAGTTACGACCCGTCATTCAAGTGGCGGAAGAAGAGGAAAAAGAAAGAAAGAAAAAAAAATTTTCATCAAGATTACGACGGGGAAAAAGAAGAAAAAAGAAAGAAGGAATTCACATTTGATAGCTCGCCGTGGTTCACGAGTTATCCAGATAGGCGAAGCGAAGCGGCGTCGTTTCATGCTTCCAGAACCGATCGTATCTCGTGGATACAGGGTACTTCAAAGAAAAAGGAACGGAGGAAAAGGAAGTAAAGATAGTTTCTTCCAGAGATGTTCGCAATTAAAACAATGGCAAAACCGGAATACGGCCCGATTGAGCAAGATGTTACCATTAAATGGATGAAGGGTTACCACCGGAGGGTCATCCCAAGAGGGCATCACCATCCTTTTCTCTCCTTTTTGCTTGTCCAATAATATTTAACTTATGATTTCGGTGTTGAAATAATTTTTTTTCTTCTTGTCATTAAGCCGGATTCCTCATTTCCATCTCCGCCACCGCCGCCGCAACACACACACACACCCCCCCCCGCAACTCTTTTCTTTCCTGCGTATTAATCACTCTGTATAAGATGGTAAGTGGTATACAAAAAAAGAAAAAGACCGAAATGGGCGGGAGGGAAACCTAAGAAATCTCCAATAAATAACATTAATTGATGAATATGAAGAGAAATAATAGCTGTGTTAATTAGAGTGGCCATTGAGCGTTACACCGCCATTTTTCCCTCGAGCTCCGACCAATGAAACCCATTACGCATATGGTATTATATGTAACACCTGAATAACAAGTCATTTTTGCCGGGTACCTGAATGCCCGACTAGTGAAATCCATACAGATCCGATCGGATTTGATGGATGTCGGGCCTTCCGGGTGTTTAATTCGTTTTAAATGTAGCATTTAGGGTAATGAAAGAGTTTTCCATTTATATTTATACGTTAACCAGCTGGTCAATTTGAAAATCGAGTTATCTGTTGCTTCGCTTAGAAAAAGTTATTAAATAAGAAACTTTCCGGGATTGCCGTTCGGATATTAGTTTAAAAAAAAAAGACGTATATATCATATATATATACATATATACACCCTCACCCGCTTCTTTTCCTTATTCATGCTGTGCAACCCAAAAACCATCCCCTGCATTGTACCTCCGAAAAGTGAAATGGCAATTCCCATTCCGGAGCCGTGTGATATTTAAAGCAACAGAGAAAATTTTCCCGGGAAATGAGCGGGAAAAAACAATTAGTTCATCCAACATTCACACACTCTCCAATCTTAAGTTCTGCCACGACGAAAGGCATAAACGAAAAACTGCATAACCTCATATTCAAACTACGTAAATAAACTGAATTTTTTTTCTCTCTCTCATTCGTAAGGACTGGACGTGCCATGCAATACAAAAAATCTTAGATACCGTAACGACGGTGCATATATATTTAATCAATATAATAATAACGTAACTTTGCTGCATATGGAAGGGTGGTTAGGCGACTAATCGACTTCAGTGATGCCCAAACAATATATTATTTCTTATTCTCTCACATTTTGCTAAAGAATGTTACATCAGGAGAGCGGTGTGATGAAAATGTTTTTGATTCCTTCCCATTTTCCTTTCCCATTAAATTCACTCGTAAGCCAGATATCCTGTACGTGATATATCCTCAGAGACGTACAATACGTACAATATTCCTCTTTCATTTTTTTTTTTTTTTTTTTTTTTTTTTTTAATATTATAACAATAACCTGCAACAGTTATTATAATCTTATGCGGCATTTAGTCGATTATAAGATTTTCGTATAACAACCCTAGGGTCATCCAATAACCATTGTTTCGAATTTCGAATATGAAAACAACGGAGTCTCGATGAATTTATATCAATATATATTCTAAATTACAATATACCCCGACTAATTTCAAAATAATTATATTTTGAACGCGAGCTAAAATACCTGATTTTTTTTTTCTTTTCTTAATGTATAAATGGTCATATAATAGTTTAATCGTTTTCTTTTCAGGAATCAGAAGAGCGACATCGTCTGTGAATGACCGTTTTCCGTTAACATCCATAAATAACTTCGGTTTTCGACGCAGAAATGGTACGAGGCGACCGAGGTGCGAGTCAGCGTGTAATAAGCACTTTCTTTTGCGGTTTGGAAAAAAAAAAAAAAAATCTCAAACCGTATCGTTCACCACCATTTGTGACCATCCATTCAGCATCGCAGAGTGTTTATTTGCTGGCGCGAGTACCTTGGCTTTTATAAGATCACACACGGAAATCCCCGTCACACGCTAATGCAATGTTCGGGTGACCAAATGCGACTGTGCGCATTTCTCGGCTCCCCGTCAGCAAAAAAAAAAAAAAAAAAAAAAAAAAAATCTTTTTCCCTTAAGCTTATGACCGCAGTCACGAAATTTATTAAAAATAGCTTCCGGTATAATGATCAATTTATGCATTCGCATTTTAATATTCTCCCGTACTGATTATCAACGAATAACATAACGATTGTTATCCACATCGAGGTATTCGGTTCATGTGATTTTTGTTGTACATACTAACCAAAAAATTAATGTATGTACACTACGCGTATAATCAATGTTATGATGCTTGCCGGAATTTTCACTGTAATTTTTTTTTTTTTATGATACATCTGGTTATTCTTTTTTATTATGATCACAATCAAGGAGGAATTTTATCTATATTAGAATATTAATATTAAAAGGTATCTGCTTCGAGGGGTTATTAGTATATAAATTATATGAATGCAAGACGGTGTTTTGTACGAATCCCGGAACGTTTTTATCCAGTTTACCACTGCCGGAGGGAGGTTCAAGGAATTCGAATCTCACACGGCATATAGTTCATTAACAAATTTTCTTATTATTTACATATATCCACTAGCGGCCAGGTTTGTAAAGAAAAAAGAATTCAATTTAAGCTTTACACTGACGGGCGGCTTTGTTAATTAAAGACCTGCGAACACGGTGATGAATTAGTTTGGCGGTAATGGCCTTTGCCTTGCCCGCCAAATTAGTTATTTATTCGTTTTTAATCCGTTGCCAATTCCAATTTTTCTTTTTCCCTTTCTCTCTCCCTCTCCTCTCTCCTCTCTCTCTCTCTCTCTCTCTCTCTCTCTCTCTCTCCCTCTCCGTCCAAAAGGAGAACGAAAAATACAAATTACATGGCAAGAGGAGGCAGGCTGAACCGCTCTTTGGCGAAGATTTGGAGCAGTGCGTAAAAATGCTCGAACCTGAGAATTAGAAACGTATGAAGCGATCCCGGGCTGCATCCGAGCTTTTTCCCGACGAAAATACAAATGCGGATCGCTTATAACGCCACTGCCTAAAGCTCCTCCGAAGCAGTGCGATCGGACTGAATATTTTTTTCATCGTCGTGAGCTCTCCTCCGCACAACCGCAGTTATCAATCCCATTTAACTTTTGCAAAAAGAAAATCCAATTTTCGGATTTTGTATGGGCCTCATTTTGCATAAAAAGAAAATTGACTCGATCCCCGGTTATAAATTAATCGACGAGCACATTATTTTATTTTTCTATATTGCGAAAATGTATGCACGTTGTATTTTAAAGGGTTCCATGCTAAGCCGCAAGTGGAGTAGGTCGATGTTATAAGCGAGTCCCCATGCACAATTTGATTTTGTACGGTTTGTGTCCCTTAATAAAACTCATGCTAAAAATGGATGAAAAGTATTAACTGCAGTACGATTTTAATTTCGAAAACAATTTATTCATAAATTTTTAATTTTGCCTGAAAAAAAAGTTTACTTTGATTGTAGCCCGTTTCTTTATTTGCACTTAACTCCATTTGTTTCATTATAAGTTTTCAAAATAACAACCTCGCAACAAAATCGATTCTTCTCTTAACAATATGGTTTTTCGATTTAATAAATTTTTTTTTTGCGATACATTATGCGATTTCCGTTTTAATGCAGAAATCGTTATATATATATATTTGCACTGTTCTTTTTTTTTTTTTTTTTTTTTTTTTTTTACACAACTTTTCGAGATATCTGCATCCACCGTAGGAAGCGGAATGCAAAGATTGCAAAAGAAAGTGTGGGAGAGAGCGATCAAGTAAAATGTATTCATTCGCTCTCAAAAATAAAAAGTCAAGTTTTACATCGGGTAAATGTAACAGGATAATTCGTGAATGGGAATTTTCGGTTTCCATCGAAAATTAAGAGGAGTTTCACTCGCACAGAAGAACAATTGTAGAACTGTAAAGTTCGGAGAGGAAGTACATAGATGAAATGAGCATAGGAGCGAAAAAGGAGACTCGTTGACGATGTTGTCCGGCTGCAAATCTCATTCTTAACAACTTTAACTTAAAAATTCCGAGCTTCCATGAAGATGTCATCTTTCGGTTGAATCGAAAAGTCCGCAATCAAAAAGCGGTTTTCTTTGCAACTTAATTTTTCTCCTCGGATGCTTTGATAGCTATAATCCACAATTGTCCAAAAGCAAAATGTCATATTCACACTTCAATCGCCTCCGGAACACGCCGTCGGCAGAGCCGTGACTCTATATACAAATCAAGCGCACACGCTATTTATCAGAGCGAAACCTTACAAAAACTCTATCACCTTCGTCTTTTGCCCAGCACCTCCATTCTTCACAACCAAAGTAATGCCATCAATTATCTGACTGCCTCCTATTCCGCTCATTATAGGAACATCTCATATTGTCCGAAATTGAAACATTAAATTAGCTTCTCAACAAAAGCAAACCCATACGAAATTATTATTAACCTCACCGATCAGTTCATCCTCATATGAATCCCATTTTTCGCCTTCAGAAGTTCCAGTTATTCCAATCATCCAAAAATATCTTTCTGCCGGACGCAATCGCTCATGGCAAAAACTGCGTTCTCCTCAACGTCGGAGGAAATCCGCTCAAAATCGGTTTATTTCCAAAACCTAAAGCGTTCCCCAAAAATTTACGTGTCGTGCTGCCTCTATCCAAGAATTTCGGCATTCTAACTCTCGCCGACAAAGGCAACGTAACCGCCCTTATGAAATCTTCCAGTGGCACACAAAAATGTTTCTCTTCACTCATCCGAAACTTGTGCTAAAATTTTGAAGAACTCCATCCGTCGCACGCGATCTTCTCCTACCAAAAACCTCCTCTCGAAACTCACCCAGAAATCCGCTTCTTCCCAAAATCCACAAGGCCAACAATTCCTTTCCGCTTCATAGTCAATACCATCAATTTTCCATCCGCAACATTGGCCAACAGCAGTCTGAACTCCTTTACCCCTCCCGCAGGGAAACGCCAAACATTTCATTGACATCCTTTCCTAAATCCGCATAAACCCAACTGATCTCATGGTCAGCTTTGACGCTAAATCCCTGTTTACTAACGCTCTCATTGTACGCTCTTTCATCTTTTCACTCCTATTTCTCCATTACATATCGAACTATTCCATTGCTGCCATCTGTTTCGACCACGTAATGCAGGATTTTCCACCAACGTTAGCGGCTAGACGTGCAATTTTCTCACCGCTACTGTCTTGGTAAATATTCTTGGAACAATACCTCAAATCTGTCTTCCTAAAACTCAACCCAATATTTCTCCTGCGTTTACTGTAATCTTTGTCATCGAATTTACTTCAGTCTGTTTTTCAGTTCCATCCATCCTTATATCCATTTCATAACGGATGCCAAAATTTTTAAACGTTCTTATAACCAAACAGAAGATCACCGCTTTTTACAAGCAAACCTCTATCTAATCGATTCATTCATAACGGCCTTCATCCAAAATTAGAAGATAAAAGAACATCCACCATCCACCTTCTTCTTAAGATCTTTTCTTCATACATCAGATCATATTTCGAAAATCCTTAAAAAAAATTCACATTCTCGACCTAAAGCCGCCTAAATACCTAACTGTCCTTTCATGCTCCCAGGCATTTGCAGCATCTTCTGTCAATTTAAAAAAGGTGCCATCGATTTCACCGTACTCTCTCACCGAAAGGCATTCGGTCCTCGCCTTATCCAGCGCGATCGATCGGATGCCAGGCGAACAATCCACAACCTGTTAGCATGATATCTCTTTTCATACAAATCAGAGCTCTTGCCCGAAATCCCAACCCTTTTATTCTTGTACCCTATCGCGAAGCTATCGAGGTGGCAAAAACACATTCTGAACTAATACCAAACCAACCACTTCACTACCACTGTAATTCCCCTCCAAGAAATCACAACCCTTAAGTCCAATATTCTTTTCCCCCACTCAAGACTCCGGCACGCGCATCCCTTTAGCGCCCCATGGATTTCTCTTGATTGCTAATCAGCAAATTTCCAGCCAAATGAAATCAACATAATTTTCTTTTTATACATTTCCAGTGCATTTTCTCCTTTCGCCCTTAAACATTGGCATTCCCTGACTTTTCCCTCAGCCTTTCGATCCAACAGCATTCTTATGCTCAGGTGATCTGTAATATTTTTATAGTGCCCATGCCAGTTACCTACTGACGATGACGGTATCGTAAGTGATATCGGTTTTGCTCTCCGTCCATGCGGTTGTTAAAATTAAAAAATTATGAGTATCACATTGATTTAAATATTGTTTTTATGTTTTAATAATTGAACTTACATTTGGACACAAATCCTTATTATATGCATATAATGTGCTTAATCGGGGATCGCTCAGGCACCAAAGATCGCTGATGTTGAACATATGGTAAAATATATTTTGCCTTTTTGAATTCCGCCAGGAATGAAATTTGGGAAAACCTCCTATTATAGTGAAAATTAGCACCACAAAATACAAGAATCCGCCTCTGCCAAGCTTACATTTGTCCCTGTTTAAAAATTTTGGCAAATTGTTCGGTAAATGCACATTTTTTTTAAAAATTCATGAGATACCATGAAAAGTACCTCGAATGAATTTGGCCTGACGAGAAAGCATATGTTAATTGTATGTGCAGTAAAAAAAGAAAAAATTTTCACGTCCATCGTTTGAAAGTAACCGAAGGAAGAAGAAATGAGACCTTCGGTGCAGCACCCAGACGTGGTGGCAATTAAGGAAATGAACCACCGACCGAGAAGCGACGTTGGTCTTCCGATTTTGAATATAAAACCAAAAAAAAAATCGAATAAGGTAAAATACATCAATGAAATCTTTTTCAACTGCAGACAAACTAATCAAACCACCTCCGATGTTCAATACATCACCGTCATTTAGCGGTTGTTAGTACATCACATGTTGATGATTCCTATCTCCTGAGGTCACGATTCGCTTCTCAGTGGCGTAGGAAGGAAAATCGGGACAAAGAACCGAGATCACAATTAAAAAAAAGGCAAAAATTTTGTTGGTCCTCCCTATGCCTGCACAATAATTTATTTTAGAGCCAATGGTCGTTTAACGCTAGATGTTTCGGTACTTCGATTTTGTAAACGTATATGTAGATAATATATAAAAATTGGCGACTTCGAAGAAAGGTTTTTTAAAAGTTTAAACATCAAAAAAAGAGGATAAAACAGTTTATTACATATTAGCAAGTATAAAATATGCGTGGCTGTGAGCGAATGATATAAAAGTATTTTTAAATACTGAAGCTTTACATCCTAAATTTTTCCTTGATCATAAAAAAATTCTCTGGTGACTGCAAATAATCTCTTTCTCCCATTTCTCCATGCACTTAAAATAAGAAAACCAATTACAATTCTTGTTCAGTTTCAATATTAGTTTTTAACGAAGTGCAGTAGCATTATATAATATATCGAATCGGGGAAAAAGTTATTATATCCTTTAATTCACCAGGTTTTTTACATATCAAATATCGAATTATTTTTTCGCTTATTTCAATAATGACAAAAAGCAGTCATCTATACAATTATAATTTATCAGATTTTGCTTTGCCGTAATATAACCGCGACTATTTATATAAATCTGCATCCTAAGAACAGATGGCGAACCACCACTCCCCATTGAAGAAAATAGAAGAAATTTAAAATTCCATATCTGACTTTCTTATGAACAATTCTATCGACATGTATATTAAGCTATAAATAAGTATTAGCTTTAAATTATACTGAAAAAATGTAATTTTTCAACCGAATACTTAATCGTTTACTATGGAAGATGCGACAACTATGATATGAGTACCCAGGTTACGTTAATGTTACAGCGAAAAATAATTTTATTTTTTATAATAAGTGTGATGTGTTTAATCTATAATTATCCTAGGATTATTATAAATGAATTAGAATTGTAATAAGATTTTTTAAAAATCGATAACATATAGATCATTTATTTTAGTCTCTTTATTTTTTACTCCATAAAGTAAACGTATATAGTAACAAAGTCTAACTTTTTCAGTCCCGTTCGCAGAACAAACATCATATATTTCCAAATTGGATTATAAATTCGTTAATAAAAATGTATTGTAAAATACATGTTGAAATACTATAAAATGTAAATGAATTTAAACAATAAAAAAATAACAAAGCATAAGATGTATACTTCGCTCTTTTTCTTCTTCTTGTCAAGATTTAATTCTTCATATTAATATCTTCATAACAATAAGGCGAAATTTTTTACTTTTATTCTAAAATTTATGTAATGAAAGGCAAAAAAATGCATTCAATTTATACTATTTGAATAATATATAAATATAAGTATCTGAAATATTAAAAGAAATAAATAAATATGAATTATATATTATAATTTTTTAATTATATATGAGCAAGAGCACATGCCTAAAAAAATGTCGGAGATAAATCTAAATTTTAACAGAGATAAAGTGTATAAAACATACATTATCCATAAATGTGCATAAATTTTAATGATTAAGAAAGAAATACGTAATTATTTATAACAAATATCAGATGATGTTTATTTCGGTAGATATATATATAAAAATTTAAAAAATTTATGACACGACAAAATTTAAAGAAAGTATGGAAATATTCTTGATATAACTTTTTTGGCAAGTAAAGGGTACAAAATTGGAAGTAAAGTAAACCATCATAACAAACATGATTTCATAGTTGTTTTTACATATAAATAAACTCGTATATTTTACGAATAAATCATATAATATATATACATCAAATAAAATATATATAATAAATATAATAAAAAAATATATAATATATATAAAATAAAATAGATATATAATGAAAATTTATATAAATGTAACAGTAAAACTCAAAAAAGGTTTGTACTTCACAGGAAATATGAGAAATTTTTGAAGAGAATAAAAACACTTATTTGCATCATAAAAAAGCAATTACTACTAACAACAATCATCTTTCTGTTCTTGTACATGAATACCGATGTCCTTTACAATAAATATTTACATTGTAAACAAATGTTATAAACGAATTCCATTTATTAACGCCAAGTTTTTCTTAATGCATAAAATTTTGTTTAAAATTAATATTTTTCTATTTGAAAAAAAGAACAAGTAAAACTGAGCATCGTAACAAATAGAATGGAGAAATATTATATAACACTTACATCGGATTTAACATTTAACACACGTTTTTGATATAAGATTCAACATCCAACCTCTTCCCGGATAAACATAAAAAGTTCTAATTAGTTCAAAATAAATAGCATTGATATTTATAACATATTACATAACTGTATATTTATTTTACTATTAATAAGATAAAAGTATGAAACATTAGATTTTTTTTCGTTTCTTATTAAAAATTTCGCTTTTATTTATGTTTCCATTAATGATATGTAATCATCCGTAAATACAATATTAATTTGTAATTTTTTTTTCATCATTCACAGCAAAAATAAAAAGTACAAAAATGTGATGCTTTATGCAATCTAAATGCAAACTTACATGCGAATTTCACTAAGATGCTGAATGTACGTGAAAAAAAAAAATACTTTTTTTCTTTCTGAGGGTAAGATGAAAACTTTTATTTTTACTTATCTACATTTATAAACGTGATTTTACGTTGCCGGGATAAATAAGACGGTGATATTTTGCAGAAAAGCACTATTAGGTTATATGCATTTTGCAAAAGTTTTTTTGCAGCACGTCACCGAAGGCGTAAAGCGTCAGTTTTTCATTGTCTCAAAGAAGCATTTCACGTGCAGCGCCGCCGTTTTCGGTACACGACGACGGACTCCATTCCTATGCAATGTAATATGAAATATAAATGCATAAGAATGGAAAAAAAAGTAATAGGTCACGATCACGCCAAAAAATAAAAGTTGATGGACATCTCATCCGTTCAGTCTTGGCTGGTCTGCGTCAAAAAGGAAACAGGAAAGGCAACGCTCGTAAAATCCTTTCGATCCGGTATTCCTCCTTTTCCGGGGATGACGCCATGAGAAAAGGCAGTCGTCGAAGGAATCGAAAAGAGTGCCCCGGGGGCAAGAAGGATCACGCGATGAGCGCCAGGGAGTTTTTTTTTTTTTACCTTTTCCTCTTTTCAAAAAAAATAAAAAATGTAATTTCCCCGACTCCGGAAAAGGAGAAACCGGAAAGGAGACGTCAGAAATTAAAGAGCGGGAAAGATGGAGAGTTACCGAAAAAGGGAAGAGAAGAAGAGGAATGTCGGTGAACAATTAACGTCACACGTACACGAACATTGGGTGCATGGATGAGAAAGGGAAGAGACCGGTGAGAATGAACGTACCCCGTAGGTACCAGTCAATGAGTGGGCACCAGCGCCTTACGCGGCATCTCGCCCTGTTATTACCTCTCCAAGTGATTACAACACCTTATACCTTATTTTGGTTTCTTTCCTTCTTTTCCTTTGATAAATTGTTTTCCTTTAAAATTTATTGATCACACCATTTAGGAAACCTCGTCCCGTAATTTTAATTATAAAATGGGCGTTAATTACTTGGTAAAAAAAAAAAAAAAAAAAAAAATCTTATACCGGGATCCTCCGTCGTCTCCACTTCTCTCCGCTCTGTAATATACATCTAAGGTGTTTCCGAAAGTTCGACCTTTTATTTCTCCACCGAACAGGTAATTTCCATCGGCGATAGTAAATGAACGCTTATATTCTGACTACGCGCATGCACACGTATATATATATATGTGTCTGTGTGGGCTCTCCCCGAGCTCTGCGGCCTCTGCAAACTGATATTTGGTCCGTTTCCTTTCGTTTTCATCATGTGGTAAAAAATCTGATTACAATGTTCTTTCAATAACGTAACCGATGCAAAAATTACAAAAAATTTTGATTCGAACCTTTTTCTTCATTTTCAAAAATAAACACGTGAACAAATTATTCGTTTAATGACCAATTCTCTCTTACGACAGCATCGCCAGAACTCCACCGTCAAACAGTCGCATATATTTATATTAATATGATTATAAACGTGTATTTTATACCTCACAATCTTCCGATTTACGTCCTGACTATAATTTCTATACCATATTACTGAGAAATCTAATTTTTTTATAAAAAAAAAAGAATATTATTACATAGTAATTATATAAAAAATTTATATAATTATATTATTATATCTATATATTATCCAACAAAAAACCTAAATCATGGCTATTTTTATCTGCAGGACTAAAAGATGAATGCCGTATAATTATTATATAATTATAATATTACAGGATTAATAAAAGCTTAGATTTATTTATTCAAATGTCAAAATATTGGCTGTTTTTTTTAAAGGTTTGAATTCCTGCGATTTTCTTTTATTGTGTGCTTATTATGTACAAGAGGAATATACTCTCCATTCGTTGTACATCCGTTCACATACGCCCCGAAGTGTTGAAATTATGATCGTTTCGTACTTTAAAAAAAGTAAGTGTTAAATGCTAATTGTTATATTGCATATATTGTTATTAGTGCAACGAAAATTTATACAAAAAAATTTTTTTAATATCTCTGCAGGCTATAATAAAATGACATTTTTAAATTGCATAAAATTGCAGAATTCAAATATTTAACAGGGAACTATTGCCGTACGCTCAAACTGCGAAGATATAAATAAATGCGACAGATTTATATATGATATTTCGCACATTTTCAACCTTTTTGCGTTTGCGGACGGTTAACCCATTGTCCCTTGCACGGTGTAAATAAAATGAAGAAGCAATGAGTGATACATAATGATTTACATATCTGCCTCGCAAATATGTAAAAGTAACATTGGAGAAACACCAAGAATCGACCGTCAAAGTCGATCGATCTTGCGATCTGCGCCATCGGATGATGCGGTTAAAAGGGCCCCGTGGAAAAATGCGAAAATCTTGGCGGGGCCAACCTTAAAACCGAGCAAGTCATCAGCGGCGGACTCACTATCCGAAGGTGTTTTAATTATTCAAAATTACTCGGTGTCATCGCGCGAAACGGAGCGGGCCAGACGAATGAATCGCGGTGCACACAAATGTGCGGCGACGTGAAAATTCAATAGGGCGAGCGCGGGTCAGAAGCCGCGACCCGCAAGTCGAGACCGCGACCCGGGATTAGCAGAAAAGTGCAGGAGCTGCAGTCGATGCACAATGCAGGCGGACGGAAAGCGTTGCAAGAACTGCGGACCCGACGCACAATGCCGGACCGACGCGAGTCGCCGACTTTTTTCTCCAGTTTCCGAGACGTTAATTCGCCCGGCGCGAGGCAGCCGTTCGAGAGGGATAGGGGTCCGCCATTTGCCGCCGAGATATCTCTCGGGGCATTTTCCTCGACTTTCACTTCTAAAGAGATCAAACGAGCGAGCGAGCCATCGGCCGGCCGTGATCGTCTAGTGGTCAGGACATTGCGTTGTGGCCGCAATAACCCAGGTTCGAATCCTGGTCACGGCAAAAAAAATTTTTTTTTTTTGCAAATATTTAACGCGTGCGAAAATTAACTTTTATAACCGAAGAATGGTTTTCAGTTCAATTTTCACGTTCCTCCGGAACGAACGATCGGAGAGCATCGACGGGCGAACGAAAGAATCCTGCGGTATGGGGGAGCGGCCGTGCCTCCGGCCCCCCTCGCCCTCAAAATGTCGGATACAAGAACATCGCCCGCGGCCCCCGAACGTGGAGTAAAGTGTTAATTGCGGAGTGCAAGACTTTTACTTTAAAATCCACCGCAATTATCATTCCTGTAATGTGCATGATCACGGAGAGAGGGTACACCGATTGTCGGCCCTATCTACTCTGTAATTGAATACTTCTCTTAAAATGTGTTACATACGTAGATAACTTAAATAATTTTTTTAATGAAGTATTATTTTCAAATCCGATCGGGAAATACTCATCATTATTATCGTCTTCCTCTTTTCTTGTCTTAATGCGTGCTCTTCTTGTTTAATGCCTTCGTCCGCGAGATGAGCGATGGCCCGTGGATTCCGGGGCGACGGAGGATTTTTACGCCGGGGAGGATTAGCCAGGAACCAAAGGGTTTTCCCAAATCTCGTGAGACGGCTTTGACCTCCGCTCCGCCCTCCGGGAAAGCGGCCGGAAGTTCCGGTAAGTTTGGGTCCCTCGGAAAAGGGTTTTCTGCAAATAATCCCAACAAAATCTGCATCTCCCGAGCAAGAAATTGATTTATTTTTGCTTTTTCGTTCTTAAGCGACTTAATGGCTTCAACTGTCTGGCACCGAAGGAACGTTGGTGCGAACCTCCACAAACTTGACTTACGACCCGACACGTTGGTCGCAGTTCGAACGGGAATCCGCCTGCGGATATATTTCGACCCACAGATCTCGGTTGGAAGTCAATCCCGTCCTATTCGAAGTTTCGTGGCAGCATTTCGATACTCCTACTAATGTACCTACAATATTGTATAAAAATGTTAAATATTTCAAAAGAACTGAAGGCTTGCGGATTGAAAGCAAAAAGAAACGAAAAAAAATTAAACTCCATCCGTCGTGTAAACTATTTAAAATAATATCAACCGACTATATCGCATATTTAAACGAAACAATGCCGGGATTAGTCCAAACGTCCATTAATATATATAAACGGAGAATGTAATATATTACAATTTTTAAAGTTAATAAGTAAACAATAAAATTCTCATAAACTCAAATATTATGCCAGAATTATGTATAAAATGCAGTTTAATTTCAATTTTAAATAATATATTTTTTGAATAAAATTGTTTTATTGATGTTATAATAAAATAATATACATTATTAATAATTAGTGCTCAAATTTTAAATATGAATTAGAAATAATGTTTAATAGAAATGCGTAATGATTTAAAAGATTTGCTATCATTTAATACAAAAGGTTTAAGTACTATAATTTTTTAAGCGTCTACAAAAGCAAACAAAATACGTCAACCAAAAATTCTCAAAAATTAATTAAACTACCTCATTACATAATTCATTTATCTGTTAAACTAATTATATTGTTCTGTAATTTGTTTTTCTTTTTTTTTTTTACCTAACATAAATATGGTCTACATTATTTAATATTTAAAATAAGTTAAATTTACCTTAGATCTTTTACAAGGCGATTCAAAGATATTTGTTTTAAATATTAAATACGGTCATTTGTAGAGATGAATAAGTAATAAAAATGATTACTTCAGATGTAACGATTCATCAACGTATTTTTCTTAACTTTTCGTTGATGCTACATGCGGAACAACGGCACATTTTCGACACACCAAAGTTTTAGGGTGTTAATGAAATGGTACAAACTGGGCCTTTATAACATTAATCTCCTTTTTTTTTTTCTTTATTTTTTGTAGACTTCGTTTATAACGGAACTTCAATCAGCGGAAAATAACAGTCGAAACAAAATATGAGTCACGGATTATTTCTTCTCTTATTTAAAATTTTAATTCGGAGGATTAGTCCGACTCCCTCATATCGGGGCTGCTGCTGCCGTCCCGGGGAAAAAAGAATCGTCATGTTCAGAAAGAGAATGCAAAAAAAGAAAAAAAAAAAAAAGGGAAATAGCGCCATGTTTCCCGAGTCGAATCGCTCTAAATGAGGAGAGATTTCGTTTTTAAATTTAAATTGATGCCTAACTGAAATATAAAAACAGAAGCTTTTCATCGCACGTGACGTCAATTGATAATTTCAAAACAATTGGAGTAATCTTGACGAATGGCGATCGTTAAAAGCGAAAATCCGCTTTTAACAGGAGAGCGGATATGAGAAGCATGGACGGCGATTTTCGGTCTCGGCCTTTCCCGTGCCTCGCATCACGCGCCCCGATTCGTTCCGATGCGGAGGCCTTATCTATTGTGAAATTATGCACGGCGCTTCGTGAGGAATTTCGCCCGGCGTGGCCCCTGAACGAGAGCAAAAGTCTAAATGGTCCGGAATCGAGGGAAAAAACCGTGAAAGCCAGTGGTGCCAACCCTTTTTTCTTTTTGCCGTTGCGAATCCGTTAATCGTTTCTGAGTGTCTCCATTATTCATAAAATTAACATTTTACTGTATAAAAATCGGATAATTTTTACATCGAAAGGCTAGCTGGATCTGCTCATCTCTCGCTTCTGTACGCTGAGCGTTTTTTTTCACGAAGGAAAAACCGGTGTATTTTTTTTTTTTTTTTTGCGGAGGGGGGATGTTTTCCAAGCAATTCTCGCACTGTTATTTTTTTTTTTCGTCCGATACTAAAAAACGAGGTGTAAAAAAATATGAAAAACGAGGAAAAAAAGTAAGTTTCATATCCCAACATTATTATTTCGGGTAATCTCTCATTACAAGCAATTTCTCGGTTCATCAGCATATTCCAATCAACTCGAAAAATAATTTTTCCACGGATGATCTAATTGGGCCGAACAAATTTTTAATATTTGAAATTTCTGATTGGAAACAGACGTGATTATTTCGAAATGTTAAAAAATTTACATTGTACTCCCATCAACCTTCTTATTCTGCTCCACATATTCGTTAATTTTATATTTCATTTCCGAGACTATTTTGTTTATATCTGGAAACGAGTTTCATAGCGGAGGCAGCAAATGAAAAAGTACCGAGGAAGATGGCTGCTCCGTCTGAAAGCGGACCAGGGAATTAAATTGTCCTAAAATGCCTGTAATTTTAATTTAATCAAATTTTCCTTTTATAATTATTATATAGATATTAGAAAATTATATGTATTGGTGCGCGATTCAAAATGGAGATATGAATGTTTGATGAACGACGTCAAATATTTCGGTGTCCCAAATGTTACTAATGAGATATACCTTAATGATTTTCGCCTTTTTTTTCTTTTAAGTTCATTTCTTTCAACCCATGAAACGGTTATAAAATTATAATTTAAGATTATTATTATTATATATAATACAAGATTATTCTATTATAATGCAACATTAATTTAAAATTATAATTTAGATTACATTTAAGTTATTTTCCTTTTTACTGTTAATTCATTAACCCATTTTCTTATTGGAAAGATCTGCAGCATGATCTATACTCAATTTCATAAATAAATCTGATTATTAATGCAAAAACATGAAAAAAAGGGGAATAGTGCCTTTCTAAATATTTCATATAATTTCTTTTAAATTGTCAATATTCCTACTAATTAAATTAATTTATCGGGCCTATTTGGCAGGTAACGTTAAAATATATATTTATAAGTATGTAGCTTTTATTACGTACTGTCAGGGAATGATTATTATTACACTTATAATGCAATCCGATGGTTCTTTCTACTAATCTTTGCATATCACCTTTTGAAACTTAATATAATACTCATTTTAAATTCCATATGAGTTCCGTACTTTTAGTTCTGTCTGACTTTTGTTTTTATATCCAGAAATGAAATTTCGAATATCTGGATGGATTTTCTCATATTACATTATATATATCTTGCATTATCATTCTCTTCTTTTCTAATATTATAATTACACGGTTGTATTATTTATACATTTTTTTAATAAATACTTATAGTCTTTTCATGTTGCTTCACGTCGATATTTTCAGATCTGATTTAGCATCATCGATTGTATTATTTCTGTAGCGCACATTCTCTTGTGTTTTAGCGAAAATTGCACGTTCAAATTATTTTTTATTATATTATTTTATTTTCATTCCATTCCCGTTTTTTGAGCTCATTTCCTAAAATGCGGGATCACGTCAATAACCCATGTGCATTTCGACGTTAAATGTCGAGACTTCCTAATTGAAACACATTGCGGATTTTCCAAATGCAGATCCATTTTATCTAAAGTTAAGCTTTTGAAAATTGCGCATTCGTTAACGAATACACTTTTTTAATTATAACCTTTGGTTGAGATGCATTAGAGATAATGTAACAGATGATATTTTTGTGACAAAGTGTGATTTTTTGAGCAAGTTTTTCCTGTTACTTAGGCGATGGTTCTTACAGCGGTTTCGTCACGATTTGGTTTTTCGTTTTGAAATGAAAAAGGAGCATCGAATTTGGATTTCATTATTAATAACGCGCTGAATTCAGGGGACTGTATGGAAATCGCATTTTGTAAAATCTAAAATAAGTTAGGAGTTCGAATAAAAAAAAATGTCATGATTTACGGAAAAAGGAAAAAAGCATTCCAGCGCCATCAAGCCACGGTTTCGATCATTTTCGCACGTGACCGGCTGACATCGATGTATCAGTTACTTCTGAAACTATTTTGCTATGCCATCTGACGGACAAAACTGGAACTATTTTTGAAAATGCAAAAAGCTCTTGTCGCAGGTTGGCAACGTTAAGTGGTGTTCGGATTAATGACATTTGGGAAATTTCTTTTTTCTGTTGAAATTGTTGGTTGGATGTAACGATGTACACGTCTTTTTTTTCCCTCACCCGACATTTTAAAATGCATCTTCTTAAATAAAACGCACAAAATAAAAAAAATTATTAAATTTCTATATTTCCAGTGGCGATTAATGGCAAATGAAAGTGAAGCCTATCCTATAAACAATATTTTGATACACTTATCGAACAATTGATATTTTTGTAATTCTTCAATTAGTTTAGTGGCATTTTTTTTTCTCTCACTTTTAATCGGTATAGTGTTATGTTCGACGCATTGTTACCATCATTTAAAAACGTGTCACGTCGCGCAGCATCAAAACGGTTTCAAAGAGCAGCCTTCAATTAAGGAATTTCGATGCGGACAGTGCTGCCAATTTTTTCCAAATCAGAAAAAGAGACCAATCTTAGGAGCGGAACTGTGGAAGTTCTTCATATCCTAATACACCGAATTCCCGTTTAATCTGTCTTTATTGCTGGCCACCATGAAAACTAAAAACCCATCGACGTCGTCCAATTCTTTAGACGAAAATTTAGCGACCAATTCATGGCGGCCACTTTTGTATGGTTTGAAACTGAAATTTGCTCGAGCTTCCTCTCCTGGTTCAACGGACCTGGAAGTAATACATACTTATGTGTAGGTGCCCATGTAAGTTAACGCTGTACTGTACTCGTGTCCTTAACACTGTTTAATTGATCAGTGAAGCCACTGATTTATGACTTTAAGTTAATTAATCTGCCTTCAGTCGGAATTCTGATGGAAATGCCATCAATGTGTTGCCCTGATTTTTTCCTCGTAAACCAACAAAACTTACTCTGGTAATTTTATCTTTAACTGTTTCTTTAATCCCCCGCCTTCGATTCTGAACTCGCCTTTCCTTAACGGAACAGGAAGCGGATTTACAAAATAAGCGACAGCATTCGCTTCTGCATCTTCAACAGGTTCACCCTCAACCTGGAAAAAAAAATTTTCCACGTTTATCCCGTGAAAACGTAAACGTCTAAGCTTCACCCGGAAGCTTAGCCGATGGGGAAAAAAATCTAAATTTCGGAAATAAATGCCTGTATCTTAATATCCGGTTTTCTGACTCTAAAATCATCTTGGGCGAAATATTCGAAATTTGTTTCCAACACCGTGGCAAGACATGCTATGTTGAAGTCGCACTGATCGACGAGACGCTTCCCGTATTCATCGTATGTCACATCCAATTTGGCCTCTTCAACTGCAAAAATTAACCCAATATTATAGTGGTTAATGTAAAAGGGAAAACAATGTTACCATACTCAGTTTTAATTGACTCAGTTTCATGGATAAACTAAATGCAACAAAAGCCATTCATCACAATAGCTTAATTTTATTATTAATCTCCGAGGATGAGGTAAATGATGTTTTGACGCACAAACAACCGTTTTTATCATGGCGACGAGTGCGATAATTTGAATTCTGAAAGTGTTTATAATAATTTTCTCCAATTTGCGTCTCAAAAATTTGAAACTACCTGTTCCCGATTTTACGACAACGTCAAATTTTTGCTTTTTTATCGAATCTCCTATTTTTCCAGTATAGGTGACTGCATCCACTCTCAAGCTTAGCACAATTTTATGATCCTTAAGTCGGCTTCTGTTTCTCATTACAACGACCACGGAAAACGGCGATCCTATGATAATGTCGTCTCTTAGTGCGAAATCGAAATAAATATCGTTAAAATCTTCGTTCAAATAATATCTGCTGAAAAGGCTTTCACTCTGTCGTAAGGCCATTAACATAGCGTCTCTTTCTTCTTCACTTTCTACAATTAAAAATTTGTCATCAGTATTTAATTTTTATATTTATTACACTTTAATACATTTATATTTATGGTATTAGTTTAATCATAATTAATTTTTTCACGAGTTGCCTTAGTTTAAATTTAACCCATGATGTATGCTACACAATTAAATTGGTATGTGTACATTGGTATTGCCGCGTTAAATATTACTTGCATAATGGAAAAAAAAATATTTATAAACCTAACCCAAACTCGTTAACATATAAGTAAGTATTTCTTCGGGAGCTAACCTTCAGGATATTTGTATGATTTTGTAATGTCCTCCCTCGTCCATTTTCCGACTGCCTTCGTACTAATCAGTTGACCAATGCTGAAAAAAAAATTTCTTAATCATTTTCTAAAGGTAATTCCCAAATTTGAAAGCCATTTAGGAATGCGCACACATCCGGGCTTATATGAATTGTTTTCGAAATTCTTACAGGGGATTTTAACAGATCGCAGAAAATATTAAAACATCATAACATATATCTGCGCAAAAAAAAAAAAAAATAAGGTGCCGTGACCAGGATTCGAACCTGGGTTATTGCGGCCACAACGCAATGTCCTAACCACTAGACGATCACGGCTTGTTGTACAGGAACTTGAATTTTGACCGTTTTAAGACAATTCTGACGAAAAAAGTAGAGCAGTCGTTGGTTGAGGTAACCAACCACCCGTTAAATGGTCACTTGCCTTGACTGCCTGATCTGTCCTGATCAGAAATGTACTGATTTCTGTTAGATTCGCGTGCGAGACATTTCTGAACCGTAATTATTTTTGCCTTGATTGTTCATTGATAAAACGTTTGCGAGCATTAAAAAATTCATTTAAAAAAGGACGAAGATTGAGGCAGGTAAAAAAAAAATGTCTTTTTCTTTTTCAGTTTCACTTGGATAAACCCAACCTACCCGGTCACATCCTTTCGTAAAAGCTTCAAGGGTTGAGTGGGTCCGGAATATTTCCAGAAAACCTTATCGGCGTTGACTTCGGAATAGAGGAAGGCGCTGTCGTAGGGCCTCAACACTTCTCCTCTCTTCACGGCAGCAACGGAAGCAGGTCCGCATCTGAACATATCGTTGCTCAATTCCTGTGGCGTGGCATCAATCGCCTGCCACCCGTCGTATTCTCCCCGATCGCTCAGATCCGGCCTGCTCATCCATACCTCATTCCAAACGTGGAAGTTCCTACAGAAATGGAAATAAAAAATAGGGGAAAAAAAGGGAAGCAAAATTAAATATAATTAAAATTTACTTAACCAGATTGAATCGCTGTTCAACTCTTCCATTATTTCACCGTCGTCGTCCACAAAATAATCAACTGTCAGACTGTTTTGAGTGTCATGAGCGGAGCAATAGTTTGTAACTATCCGGGATGGTATACCCACCGCCCTGGCAACTAAAAAAATAAATTAGTTAAAACACCAATAAAACCGGTCAAGAAACACCATGAAATGAATCACAAAAAATTCACTTGTCGTCAGAACGCCCGCGAATACCCAGCACTGTCCGTACTTCACCGGTTTCTTAGTCTTCCAGTACTGCTGGAGGATTTTCATGCTTCCCAACCACTTTGTAGGGGGAGTTCCACCACTGAAATCGTCCGTCCAGTTTCCTAAAACGGCTCCGTAATCATCCGACGAATTAACCTAAACAAAAATTAAACTTTTTCCATTATTATAAGCATTTGTTGTATGTCGCTAAATATGGCGGTCATTGGTAATCTTCGGTTGTTATGAAAAAAATTGCTTTCTGTTTCTTGAATTTAACGTGAACACATAACGATTAGACAAAATAGTTTATTGCGCGTTCCATTCTAATGGTGGAACTTTTTAAGATCTGAAATGTATTTTTATTGATACAATGAAAGAACAATTGAAATTTTTAAGGGCCCAAGATTGTGGCAACGAAAACGGGCTGAAAGAATTTTCATCGATCATTTCATTCAACTTCGGTCAATAATCGGGAGTGTATCGGACATGAGTGTATTTACCGCTGCTGACAAAGATCTTGCCGTCGTCACGGCATCACCTAAGCTTCTGATTCCAACCTTGCCAACTTTCGATATGAGATATAACGAACATTCCAATATATCCTTCTCGAACTGCGCATATTTCCAAACGGCAGGTCTGAGCCTAGTCACCGTGCCCCTCCAAATAAGTCCGGTTTCGCCCAATACGTATTCCTGCCGCAAGCTCTCTCCTTCCAAATAAACCTGATCGTCTAACATGTAAAAATAAGATGTTAGAATTGGAACCTACATTTTTAAATGTGGCCGAATAAAATATATGTACGTAAAATAGTCGCAATTACGCCCAAGCATCTCAAACGTTTTTTGACAATGGGCTTTTATATCCTTACATAAGGGAATATTAATAAAAACCTTTTTTGTATGATTTTACTTAGAAAATGCTGTTACAGAATTTTGACATTTTCAAGAAGTATACTGCAAATGTCATGGTTACAAAAAAAATATTGGATATGTTTCAGACTGATTTCATTATCGTTGCGCAACAATTAATTATAAACGTTGTAACAACTTCTAATGTGACGTTCTTTCAGATCATTAATATATAATTATGATGGATAAAAAAAACATATGATTTCGTGCAGCAGCTCTCGTTGACGCCCTGTAAAATAAAGCAAAATTTCCTCTGGTCTTATGTGGGAGACAATATTGCTGCATTTTGAGAATCTTGCCCCTTGCAAACAGGTTGTTCATATGAATCCTATGACAGATTAGTCATCTGGTACCTATTTCTAATAGATCTATACTAGATTCATTAGAAATCAGGACACGTTCATCAGGAATGCAGTCATTAAAAAATGATTCGGAATTATATCTTGTTTCGCAGCCCTTGCCTTAAGCAAGAGAACTGAAAACAATTAGACCGACTCTTTATTCTTGCGGAGGATCACCATTTTGCTCATAATGATATTGAAATTAAATTAATTGTTCTGCTAAGAAAATGTATACTCGTTATTCTTCCAGGAATGAGAAATTCAAGCTCATGTAATCTATTCCTACATTTGATAGCAATGTAACTTTATGGAAATTAGGAATCTTACCCCTGCACCATGGATTATACAAAACGAAAAAAGTTGAATTGTAATTATAACTAACTGCGGCTCCAGTCTTCAGTTTCGTATCTATGTCCATTTTCCATTCTCCAACTAGGGCATCAGGTGAAGGTGTGATCTGAAAATAATTTCCAGGACAATTATAGCACTACACATCGCCCAGGGATCGGAGTGAAATCATTAATGATATGGTTTAAATAATTTTTCTTCCTTCACAACAGCAATAAGGTGTGGGAGTTTAAGGTTTTTTCTCCGGTTAAAACAACTTCGTTAAGAGAAAACTTGGTTGTAGCTGAGAAGAATAATATAAGCTTCTGCTTGCGATGAAAATTTAACCTGACGCTCAATCTCGTTAATGTCTGATCGCAAATAAATTAAATTTGTTAAAATTTTTTGGATATTCAGTTTCCAGTTTAAAACGATCAGTCGGTATTATTCAGGATATCTAGCACAGGTTTACCTCACTGATTTTCGTTCAGTTCAGCATCATACAAACAAAGTCAAATTTCATTTTGTTAAATCATCTTCACCAAGACTGTTAAAAACTTTAAAACTTTAAATTCATGGAAAATTTTTTCATTGTATAAATAGTGAAGCCATTTTTCCTGAGGAAAAGTTATTTTTAAATATTAGAATATGGACTTTAAATTGTACGTGCTCTTTGTCACATATGAACAGTTTGTTTATTAATCACATGAGTGAATTCATTGTCCTACAGACAATTATTATATTTATTTTCATGTCAAAATCTGTTATTTTCATTATTTATCAAACACTAAAAAAAATTATCGCGTTGAGACACAGTGGCACACAATGAAACTATCCATAATTTTAAAATACGTAAATAACAATAATCGGACAAAAGTCCATATTTTTATTTAATTTCTTGTGCAAACAAACACGTAGACATATTACTCATCTCGATTATAAAGACAACTCCATCCTCGGCATCCTGAATTTTTTACAATTCACTTTGATTATATGAATATAAAATTTCTTTTATTAATCGTAAATGTTTTATATAAAAAGCCGAGGAATCAAAGAAAACGGGAATCATATCCAATGACCATTTTCTGTCGAGGAAACAAATGTCTAATGCTGAAAATACGAAATGGTAAATTAGGTCTGAACAATAGGAAGTATGATATACTATATTAGTATATACTAAGTAAACTACTGACAGGAGGACGTCAGGATCGTGAAATAAGGCCGTAGCCCACACTATTGAGGCAAACCAAAAATTGCATTAGATCATTATCCAATTTTCGCATGTTTATTTCCTCGAAATTCCCTCACCCATATTGTCATGTATTTGTCGTATGTTGACTCCAATTCCGCACTCCAGCTGCAGCAGGATTTTTCACCTTTTGGAAGGAGCGGAATCGCCAAAAGAGTTTTCTGCCCTCTGTTCGGCTTCTCAGCGTCTGAAAAGAAAAACTTCGGTCTCATTAAGAAATACCTTTATCCATCCGTAATTTTCCAGCAAAAATATACCTGCGAAAGTGAAAACAAGAGACACTGCATCCCTTTCACTGTCGTAGCTTCTGCTGAGTATTAAATTTATGAAGAATCCTTGTCCTCTACGTATGACAAGCTTTGGGTTGTCATCCCGCGAAACAATGTGGAAACGATCCGTGTGATGGTTTCTTGCATTTTCCGGGATCTTTGCGTCGATTGATCGAATGATGAGGACGCGGGAACGCTCGTCATAATCTAAACACAAAAAGGACCCAATATGGGAAAAATCCGGGATAAGGTACCTGAATTATGCACAACCCAAATTATTACGTCGATTTCTGAACCAGAAAAATGTATCGGAAATCGGAAATATATAAACCAATTTATACATAGATATAGTTACATTTCGTTTGGATTTATATGAGCAGACCTTCGCATAAATCTAAATTAAATTTTTCGAAGGTCGACAGGTATCCTACACAGTGTACAAATTCAGAAAATAATTTTTTCGTGATGTTCTGTCTTCATATATTCTGAAACCGTTATAAACGTCTGTCTGACTTTGTGGAAACGATAGAATCAGTAAAAATTACATTTCTTTTTAAAAAAACATTTTTTATAGTTTCGGATCAGTTCTCTTGTCCTCTGCAAAATATCGCCATAAGAGCATGAGAAGATGCGACATAAAAATGGGGAATGACAAATAAATATGTAAACATAAATAGATTTTTACATTAAATATTAAAGAGGAGTAGTAGAGTGAAAACTTTAGACATTATAATTTTAGTGCTTCGCTAATAAAATAGTAACAACTCTTCACGCCTGTATTCAGGTTTTATCAGACGAATTCAGTCATATTCAATTTATTTATTGCCTTCTATGTTCCATATTTAGTATTAGATAAATCCAAAAACTTACCCAAATAATTGGATCGATTCGGCGGTTTGGGCTGGCAACTTGGCGATCGTCTTAGCGAACCCCTAGATCTGCGACAATTACGGTTCGAATTCGGCCTGAAAACCGCCCGAAACGAAGAAAACAGTCCTCCCATCATTTGTGCGGAAATTATTATGCGCAAAACGAAACAGGTAAAATTGACGGGGTATCAAGGCTTCATACCGATAACAAAGAGACAAGAAAATGTTCTCCGCGGAAGAGATGACTCAAGACTAAGGAGCTCCCTTTTCTTGACGGTTCGCATGCAGAAACATGGAACCCACGCACCCTGCAACGGCCTGGAAATAGCAAGAAAGTATCCGCCGACATTTCTCATCCGACGAATCAAAACTGGAGGAAAGGCTTTTTACGCCTGAACAATAAGCCGAACAACAAAGTGGTCCGTAGACGTCTTTTTGGCTGGATAGATCCGTAATAGTTATGTAGGCCATAGAAGATTTGCTATTTTAGATCTCATTATTTTAAATTGGCAAGTTCGAAACGTATCGTCTGATACGGTGATCAATCACTCTCTTAGGCAATATCAGAATTTTCCTAGCTTGAAACATCTTTTCACATCCACTAAAAGCAATTGAGAAGAAAATACTTGGTTAATCGAATTTTTTTTAGAATCTTCAGTATCCATTCCGAACACATAAGCACAATCATCTGCTTGAACACTTCTATTAATATTTTGATAACATTACAAATTCCATATCCGTTTTGCAAATCTTTTTTGCGATCACTTGAAGCCCAAAATCATTGCTAAAAGACTTTAAGCAAATCGCATTCTTGTTTTCTTCATTTTTTGTGCTCCACACCGCAAGTTTAAACAGGTCCTATTCGGATCTCAAAAGCATATTATAAAAGAATATGAAGAACGAAAGCGATTAATTAAATTTAATGTATAAGAATGATAATATTTCAATAAGACTATATTGAATCTTTTAAGAATATATAATTAATAATATATAAATTTAATGTGTAACAACATTTATATATAATACATATACCAATTATATTTAATGTATAAGAATGAGGTAAAACTGAATTTGATATTACCGATTTTAAGTCTCTAATAAATTTATTTTTCGAGTACTTAAAACTTGCGATTGTTTAATATTCAACCTGTTAGAATCGTGTAACTGAAATGTACACGTGAAAAATGTACGTATGTTCATACGTACAGAGAATGAATGGATGGCAGTGATTAATGCACGTATAGACCGATATTGCAGTGGTTGTTTAAATAAAAACAAGTTTTTATGATACCCACACGGAAGTTCCTACGCTTATCGTGCCAAATTGAATATTATGTATATGCCTTCACTCATGCTTTTTTAGGCGAAAAAAACATTCGTCATCTTGATGGCCATCAAGCATCATCTTTAAGTGCGGGATATGAACAAAGGAAACAATTGTTCAAAAGGATAATCAGTAATCGAAATAAACTATAAATTATACATATGCGTGAATAAATCTCATTTATATATATATAAAAATATTGATAAACATTATGAGATAACATATAATATATATATATATATAATAAACTGCATAATATATTTTTTTTCATTTTTTTTATTAATTTACAAAATATTTTTAACATTTATAATATCAATCTTAATTTTGACTTGAAACATATAAATGAGCGTTGATTTATCGATAATATTTTAAAAAATGTATCATATATAAATTTAAATTTTTGATTAAAGTTGGTTACTTAGTTTTAATTTCCATATCAAAATCACATCAAACAATTAAAGTTTCATTGCGTAACGATAAAAAAAGAAAATGGCGCTAAAAAGCTTTTTTTTAAAGCCTTAAGATTTTTATAACTCTCCTCAATTATTTTTATTACGTATGTATAAGCTGAAAATTATGGAATATTGTATTGTAATACCAAAGACCTATATATCGTAATATATCATCATGCTTTAGCCCACTAAAATGCCCTAAATATTATCAAAGTAATGAAAATTTCTCATGCGGCTGACGGTTTCCATTTGTTAACAGCTTCTTTAATGTTTTTCACATGCTCAGCGTCTGTTCTGCAGCAGCCTCCGATATATTTCACCCCCAGCTCGAGCCAATCGTTGATGAATTCCAGGGAATATCCTCGTTGGACAATTTTACCGGACCATCTGAAAATACAAACATTATAACAAATTAACGGAATTTATACGTTCTGCTTTTTTTGCATATTTTTTGTGCAACCACTATCTTGTTCCCATCCCGAAATATCTTCATAGATTAATCCCTAGGCATTTAAAAACTTTGCTTATATATATATATAATGTATATTCAGGAAAATTCTAAACGAAGCAATTATGTTTTAAATGTGATTCTAATCAACATCGCAAGACTGATCCCTAGTCACTTCATTCTGCATACTGATTGTCTCCCTATCTTTATATATAAAGCCAAGGCACTTCGTGTAAGAATTAGGTTTAGATCTGTTTATGCATTCTTTGCGGTTGCGTTAAAAATATCTGAAAATACGAATGATACATTCTAAATGTTTCTTATTCTCGCTAACGGTTAATTTTATATTATAAAAAGGCAGGGGAAACTGTTAAATTAACATATTTTGATTTCATAGTAGGAAAATTGACCAAAAATACCTACAATTACTTATTAGTATTATAAAAAAACAAACTGTTATTTCTATTTTTCAAAACCCCGCTGGCATAATCAGCAAAAACATATACGTAAGTCTGAAATTAATTTTCAATTAAACTAAATTATTTCGTTTTTTCGAAGGATATTTTCTTTTTAGATATCCAGGAAATAATGTTTTTGACGTTTTTAATATTTCAATGAATAACCAAATAAATGACTGAAGAATGACGGCACAAGTCATAGAGCACCGTTGCTTTTTTTAACTGATGGGTCCCCTTACATTTACAATGAATATTTATATTTAGCGTAAAACTTATGTAAAAACGGACTTTAATCGGATGTTCAGAACATTTTTAAGTGATTCTTCATAATTACCCGGTGATAGGCGAGAATTCCTCCCCACTGTTTGGGTAGACGATGAACGGTATTTGATTCTGTTTATCATAGCCTTCGTTTACGGTGCTCAGCAAATTATGAACGAGTTTTGGATTCAAACAATTACATCCTATGGCCACCAACTGAGATCTGTTTATTTCCCAACATTTTCTGGCGGCTTCTTTAAAATTTTCCCCGTGAGCGATATGTTGGTCATCCTGAAGATTATTTGAGCAAATTGAAATCAAGGAATCAAGGTATACTCAAATAATCATTGCGGGGGAGTAATTCTTACTTTACACTGAAATGACAGCCAGACTTTCTGATCGGGGTAGTTTTTGACTAAATTCATCAATCCCTCTGCTTCAGCCAATGCGGGAATTGTCTCGATGGCAAGAAAATCGACTCCTTCATCTATTAATGCCGATAATCTAGGCATATGCCAATCCAACACTGAGTCAATCTCTACCATATCCACATAGCTTCCTGTATATTCCGAACCATCATGGAGAAATGCACCATACGGACCTACCGAGCCTGCTACTTTAGGTTCTTTCGCTGAAAATAAATTTTTTCTAGTGTTCCGCAATAGTTCTGGAATAGTTAGATTGTTACCTACGATAAATCTAGAATAACATAAATAAAATGTTTAAAGTCAGTTTTACCTTTTGGATTATTTTCCATGTATAATTTCACAGCTTTACGAGCGATTCTTACTGATTCTTTCATTAGATCATAGCTTGATTTTTCATCCAGCCCTAAATATTCCATAAAACCGTCAATGCTAGCTTGGTAGCTGTTTGTTATTATTATTTCCGCACCCGCTTTTAAGGAAAAAGTAAAAAAATTTATGAACATTAAATGCATTTGCTCTGCATTGTTATAAATTATTGTTAATACTATGTTTATACATTATGATAAACTATTATTAAATTTATATTCATTATAATAATATAAATATTATCTATTTAAAATTATAAATTATAAATATTACATGTCATATAAAATTTCCGATTTAGAAATCTTTAAAGGGCAAAATCGTTCTAATTACATGATTATTAAAGATTTGATGAAAAAAAATATTAAACTCTGCTTCTATCTTTATAAAAATTTCTCAAAAGTCCCATTAATTTTAGTTTTTTTCAACATAATATTAATTTTTTTTTCTTTTCAGACAGATCTACCCTGAAAAATAGTAATTAATTTAAAAACATAGTTCAAATTATCAGTAAATTATTTTAGGCTTCTATAGAGCCAAAATATAAACAAACATAAATTTCCTATTAGAAGTTTTGGTCTACACTTTTTTAGTTTATTAAAACTCAAAAATTAACCTAAAATCAATGCTTCAGCATCGGAATTTATCTCTTATAATTATTTTATGAAATAAACATTACAAATTAATACTTTGAATGTTATAATAAAAATTATAAGCCGTTATTGGAGTGATAAGAAACTTAACATGCTAAAAAAAAATCAAATTTTTTTCAGTAATAAATAAAAGCGTGGCAATTTTTCCAAGATCGAAGTTCAGAATTGTTGTAGATAATCCAATAAACAAGACCTTTCAAGTCAATGTTTTGAAGCCTTTTAACAGTAATACCACAAATATTTATACAATTACTCATAGGACTTTCATTAAATAGAATTCAGAAATTTTTCCTTTTGGATTCAGATTAATTTTTCTTGAAAATATCAAGATATATTTTTTAATCCTTCCATAACATGATATAATGAAAATAAATGTAAAATTTTCTACATATTGCATTTATGATTAGTATATTTAGAATTTTTAACTATGTTTATTTGTTTATACTGAATGAATACTCATTGATTTTTAAATACATATTTTGTGAAATTTGAATTATACAATGCAAATAAGACAAGCAATTTTTCTCACAGTCTAGGAAAATGTGCAGTTTTAACCAAAAATCATGTGAAAAAAAATTTATTCCACATTATTCATTCAGTTTTTAATGTCATCTGGGTACAATGTTCAGAACTGACGGTTAGAAAAAAATGGCGGGAATTCCAGATGTAGAAAAAAGATGAAATTGTTTTGACTTTAAATTTCTGCATTTCTTTTTATTAAATTGATTAGTAACTTTGAGGTTCTTATGTAATTGCAAATATTTTTTGAATATAAAAACAGGAAAAAATAAAATTACGAATTATTGGGAATTATCACGAAAATTTTTCATCACAATTGAATTTTTTCTCAATCATGTTTGTGTAGACCAAAATTAGTTTTTTTGTTCCCAGTTAAATTTAACTTTTGATATAGATTATTTTATTCGATCCTTTCAAATAACTGTTTTCTTTTCTGATTTATTCATTTATTTGTGCTATAATTTACCGTTTAAAAAATCCAAATGAGTTTTTAGCACAGCGTCGGGATTGGTTGCCAAATATCGTGCACACCACAACGGATCACCGTTTATGTTTTCTCCGGTCACAAGGCTTAACTGAGTTGAAAATCCGCCATCCAATATTGTAATCGGGTTCATTTTTCACTTTTGAAAATAAAAAAAAAAATAAAAAGATTTCGTGTGAAAATGTTAATGAATTCACCGATTGCATTAACATCTGTTCAAAGATTCGACGATTGATGAAAACATCGTGGCAGTAAACTCAGGTTCGTATGTCCGGATATGACGCATAGAGACGTGCAGCCAATCAGAGCTTTTGTTTTTAATGTTTTGTTTTCATTTTGAGATTTTGCATTCGATGAATATTAATTCCCTGTGTTATATGTGAAAAATCTAATTTTAGAGCTGATTTAAGACGATTTTAAAATAAAGGGAAATTTAAAACCAACTTTTCTGAGCGGCGGATTATTTAGCTGTCAACCATGAGATGAGAAAAAAAGTTACTCCATTTTCATTTTTGTCAAAGAAAATAAATTTTTTCAAACCAAATTTTAAATATTTATTACGAAAAATAAAAAAATTCACAAGAAAAAAATATATTTAAATTGGTAAACGATAAATTTCCGTAATTTTTAATTAGTAACTTAAATTTCATTATTATTATTTTTTTTTTATATTCAGGTATAACATTACTTTTTATATTATCTTATGCCACATATGCTTTTTAATTTATAGTTTAAAAGTAAAATGATTTTTGGTTTTAATTATTTCAAATCCTTTATTTATTTTTCTGCTGCCATTTCTCAATTGCTGCTTTATTTCGTTTGACATAGTTAATATCGGTCCTGCAGCAACTTCCAAGGAAGGTAACTCCCAGGTCAAGCCACGTAGATACTTTTTCATCAAAATTATCCCATTTTGTAATTCCATGCCATCTGCAGAATGATCTAATATCATTATTTCCTTCTTACGGCAATAATGACAAATTCCTTAATTTATAAAATACTTTACCCGTTATCGGTCGAATATTCTTCTCCACTGTTGGGATATACAACAAGAGGGAAATCGATTTTTCCGTTTGCATTTATACCGGAAAATAAGGGAGTCACAAATTCAGGATTGATGCAATTGCAACCGACGGCGACGAGCTGCTGTCCTCCGATTGCCCAACATTCTTGGACGGCTTTTTTGAAATTTTCGCCGCGTGCCGTGTGTTCCGAATCCTGCCGACATTACGACAATTCAGTGACAGCGATCCCGACATTAAAGGGAGTAATAACGACAGTTTCATCCGATACCTTGCACTGAAAGGACACCCAAACTTTCTGGTGTGGGAACTCCTTCACGAGTGTCAGCAGGGCTTTTGCCTCGTCAAGGGCTGGAATCGTTTCGAAAGCGAGAAAATCAACTCCCTCCTCTATCAAAGCTGACATTCTGGGTCGGTGCCATTCCGCCAGTTCATTTATAGTCACCTCATCAATGAATTTACCGTTGTATTCCGAACCATCGTGAAGGCAGGCGCCATAGGATCCAATAGAACCTGCCACCAATGGCTTCTTAACTGGAAAATAATCCAAATTTTGAAGCAACTTCAAATGACAACTCTTTCTTCTACATTCTTCAGTGGATATTTACCATTTGAATTTGCTTTCACATATTTATCAATCGCCTTTCGTGCAATTCTAACTGATTCCTTAAATAAGTCGTAAGCTTCTGCTTCGCTCAATCCGAAACACTCCCCGAAACCGGAAAGGGAGGCTTGATAGGTCAGAGTATTGATGATATCCACACCGGCTGCGAATCATTAAGCAAAATTTAAAGCTAAAATTTGAAATCAGAGTTCCAAATTAATTGTCATTAAAGGGCAAAATTAAAATAATGATTTTTTGAAGCGGCCTTTAAACGAAACGCATTCTTTTAGTATTAAAAACGTGGACGTGTGTTTTCCGTATAGAAAAATACACAACGGAGCCTTGGAACTTGATAAAAGTATCAATGCAAAGGATATACCGACGACTCCACCGTTTCTTATGTAACCGTCTGCGTGTATCTGCTGTAGAAAAAAAATATCCATAGTTCATTGCCACTTTCTATTATATCTTGTCAATTGTTTTTGTAAAGTTTAGGCAAAAGGTTATCCATTTTATTTTCTCTTTACATATGCCGCGTTTCAGGTAAACAACATCATCCATTATAGAATTCCTCAAAGAGAAATGATGTTTGTGCTTCGTTACATCGAAACAATGTGAACATTAATTTTAAAATAATCCTCTCCGCTTTGGCAGTGAAACCCTTTTCCTAATTCCATGAAAAGTCTCACAGTTGTAAAAATAATTTCACTTATTATGTTTAAAAGAAATATATGTACACTTGATGTAACCTTTTCAAAAAACTTCATGACAAAAAGTCTGTTTTTAACAAAAGTCGAATATTTATCTTTAATTTAATCTCCTTTTGGGGCAAACTGTTATTTTCAACGATTAAGATTATTCTTTTTGCAATGTAGCAAAAAATTCCAGTTACGCTTTTATTTTTACTTTTTCTGAACTAGAAAAACAGAACATTAAAATATGTGTATGAGGCAATATGGTAAGCCTCAAATGCCGTAAATTTAACCAACTTGTCCACTTTTGTGTCAAGTGCATCGGTTGAATTCAATTACAAACAATTTGCGATTGTTGATGAAATTTTAATGAAGTTATTCATTAAAAAGAATAATATCTCGAGCTGACAAAATGACAGGGGTTGTTTACACATTTTTATATTAAAAGATACATGCATTGAAGTCTATCGTCTCCTTTGTAAATAAAATATTTTGTGACAATGAACACAACTAATGCAATGCGATGCGGGGAGTCAGCGACAATAAAAAGAAAAAAGTTTTATACGTTTATTTGTAATGTCAAGGGTATTTTGATAAAACAAATTCCGTGTATTTCCACAGTTCGATAACGTAACAATACATAATGAAGAATGACGATGTATTAAATTTTTTTGTCGCCAAATATTTTTTCATTTCCAACGTATGTCTTAGGCGAAAAATGGAGAACTGCTCCGAACCGATACATGAAAATCTACAATGCTTTTCGCGGGAGGAATGATCGAAACTGTCGCCGAATTTTTCAACAGCACCTTTAATAATGGTTTTAGCTAATGGTAATAAAAATTACATTTTTCACCTATGAATTGGTTTCCAAGCCCTTTTCGGTCGAGACGAATTTTTAATTTCTGTCTTAAATTTTCTCCTTGGCAAGGAACGCGTAAAAATACATCATGCAATGTAACAAACCGTATTGCCTGCACGTTTCGAAAGGTCGACTACTGGAAAATATCGTCCGAAAATAAAATTTAACGATTTGCCGAGAGATGAAATTAACAATTCTTTGCGCAAATTCAAACAGCAGGAAAGGTGCAAAAATTCTCATGCCGGCTTTTGCAAATCAATTCGCCCAATTCGTGGCAAACGTTTCCGTTCTTCCTCAGTCTGTGGAACAAAAGTTGAGAGAGGAGAAAAAATTATTGCAGAGCTTACCGTCGAGGTAATCCAAAAAGGTTTTTTCAAGAGCCTCAGGTTTGGTTTTAACGAATCGCGATATCCACAATGGATGACCGTCGACTTCCTCGCCGACGTGCAACCTCACTTGCTCGGCATATCCGGAGCCCAAAACGTGGATTTTCCTCATGTCCTGCCGAGGGAAGGAAAACTCGTCGAATGTCTCTACTCTCTCGCCAGAGCTGCAACAGGTTTGGCAACGTTGAAAACGATTTTCCGTGGTAAAATTTCCTCTAGCAACTGCGTAGAAAACTTTGCAAAGAGATTTGCGCCGAGTTTTTTTAGTCAAAAAACATCATTTACTTTCTCATATATCAATGCAACTCAAAAATATCTAATTATATACATTTCCCGATTTCCATCAGCTTTTTTTTTTTCGGTTATTCACCAAAATTGGTCCCCATGAAATTAAAAAAAAAAAAATGCTTACTATTCCAGTCTGCAACTCTAGGAGAATATTTCAGAAAAATCAAATCAGTTAACATTAAATCATTATATTTAAAAAAAATTTATAATTTACAATTAAATTAAAACGACTCTCGACACAAATCAGGCACGGATGAAAAAAAAAATATATACATTTAACTTTTTTTCTTAGTTTGCACATAGTCTGAATTATAAAAAGCAATAAAAAGGAAAAATTGGCAAAAACTTGGTGATTTGCTGACGAAAAATTATTACTCAATTAAAATTATTTATTATTAATAATTATTATCGAGAAAAATTGAGAATTGATGTTGAGTTTTCATCATATCACAACAATGCAACAGACAATAATTCATCAGTTTCATAAGGCACAACAACTTTCAAATTCAAAAAAGAAAATCGATGAAAAATATTTAATCTAATCCCCGACATCTCCCTCAAACGCGATAAAATCATGTCCCGGATTTTCGGTTTCAACCATTACGATTTTAAAATATATTTTATTTGCGATGGGTAGCGAAAACAGTGATCTGAGTGCAAAACAATTCCAGATTAACAAAATGGTTTTATTATTATTAGTCTATCAGGGTGTTTTCCTTCTTTTCACCCGGTTAGTATCCGCCCCTTTACGGGGTTGGTATCAAGGAGTGAGAAGAATGAGTCTACCTGGTTAGGTCCTGCCCCGTTGAGAAATTCCCTCACTATATGGCAGGTCTTTTATACGATTATTTTTTGCATTGCGCGTGCACACGGAGAGTTTAACATCTTGTTATTACAAGTTATTAACATTATTATTATTGTTAAATTTCGGGAGAGATACGAAAAAACGCTATTGTAGCATTTCCAATTTTAAACAGCTTTTTTAAACGTGAATTTTGGACTTTGAAAAAGAATAAATATATATAGTTGATTGGTTTCGCACGTATTACGTACTATAAAAATTCGTTTTTGCAAAAAATAAATTTCCCGAAATGTTATAAATAATCGAAATTAAAAATGGTAAAAACTGAAAAAAATGAAATTGGAAATCAACGATTTAAAAGCACAGAATGGAAGCACTCAGTGATGGGAGAGGAAGCAGATCGCAATGGTCGAGCACAATCACGGCGGCGAACAATTAGATAAAATAAAAGACGGTTTTGCTACAATATAAAGGAGAAAGGGTAGACAGCACGAGCACTGCCATTGCAAATTTAACGGCAAAAAAAATGAAAATAAAAGCAAGTGCTTATCGAAATACCTTGAATAAATTCAACGAATGGTGCACGAGAGAATTGAGAATAAAATCAATGAAAAGTTTCACGGCAGCTTCAGAATCGAATCCAAGAATATGTGCAATGCCGTAGGAGACGAGGAGAAAATTGCAATACCGTTGGAAAATCAGAAAAATCGTATACGAGAAATAGAATCAGAGACGCTAACATCGAACAACGAAAAATTGCAAAATTTCTCCAAATCAGTTCAACGAAAATGTCGTCAAAAAGTTTTCGCAATCAACATAATCGAATACCTGAAGCATGAAAAAAATCGGATTAGGAAAACATTCGAAGAATTACTGAACAATCGCAAGCAATATCATCTTCGATCAATAAATGACTGCAAAAAATATTGTTCGATTGGAACAGAATGTAACAAAGATGTCAACTTGACGGAGTAAATAGAATTTTGCAAAGGAGAACAATTGTTCAAGTTTAATGGAAGAGCATTTTAGCGCAGGTCGAATGAGCAAGTTTCTTCGCGTCCGAAGTTTGAAGCACCAACGCGAATCTCAATAACTGTGGAGCTAATCCCGAACACTCGAAAAGCAAGAATAACACAGAACACGATTCGATCGAAATACAAAAATTGGAAAAAAACAGTTTCCGATTAACATAAAACGATTCTTTAAAAATTTAACTGCTCATGCTGACATGAAAGATATGCCTTGGAAAAGTCAAGATTAATGAAGTGAAATTCAGTCTCAAAACGTAAATGCAGACGAAATGTTCGAACAAGAACCGAGCAAGGAAAAAGGACGCTGATGATGGAGTATCGGAAATAAAAACGTGGAATGGAGGAAACGGCTGATGAAATGGTGATTGGCAAGTCGGAAAAGGGAAAGGAATAGGAAAAGTTAGAGGAAAGACCGCACGCGGGCATTTGGCAATCGTGGATGGTAACTTTGGGGCAAACAACTCGAGTGGCGAATACAATGAAGCAAGTTTCAGCTTGGGTCAACGAAAGAGAAAAAAGCTTTAAGGAACAAACAAGAGAAGCGGTTAGCGAGGGAGTCCAAATGAAGTTTGACCTGCCAATCACGAAGGCAAACTGGACCCAGTGGTCTGAATGATCACAGAACAATGAGATGACACTAATATAAGTTTGCACGACGCGCGAGTCCATGATGCCGACAATCTATATGACAGAAATAAGGGAAAGCAACCGTTTGGCAAAAGCTGGAGAAGCCGTGTACAAATTCGAGAACAACAATTAGTTCCTGTTATCAAGTCATGCAACGGATTTGTAACAAAGTACGATACAATAACAGGAAACAGCTCACACGTTAACAGATACAAACGTTAAACAAATATTGAGTCAGTGACAGTCGTGTAGGGTGGAAAATACCTTTCATCACGTTTTCCCAGACGGAAAGCCAAACTCAGACGTGTCCACTCGTTCAACATTCATTTAAATGTTCTCCATTACATTCATTTTCAACATGTTCGAAGTCAGAATTTTTTAGCGGGAACAATCAAAACATTTAGTAAATCATGAAAATGAAACGCTAAAAATTGTTTGAAGAATGATAAATATAACTGTTCACATTTAAGACAAAAGGATTTGATGAGTTAGCCAAAATTCGATTTAAGAGATTTGTTTTTTCTTTCGTCATCATCATCAGTAAAATTTATTTTTAATTTTTCTCTCTCTGGATGAAATTTACAGTTTTCCACATAATTTTTTTTTTTAATATTATTATTTATTTTTCGAAAAGCAGTTGAAAAAGTTTGATAATTTAACCATCCGCATAAGAGATCGAAACGCGAAATATTGGACACAAACAATTCTATCCATTTACACAAGAAGTAAATATGCCAAGCATATACTAACTGGCCAACGATTCGATTCTAATGTCGTCGGTTTTATTCTTCGACTTTGCCAGTCTCAGCTCGATGGAATTTTGAAGCGTAGACCTCGTCTGAATTTCTTCGTCGAGCTTCAACGTTAACGTGTTAACTTTAATGGTGAGCTCTGATAATTGGCTCCGGAGAAGGTCTATACTATCAGCAACATACCTGAAATATAAAGCAATGCGTTTGTTGACTTACATGACCTGAAGGAGAAAAGCCAGTTTTTAAAAATCCGCGTTTGATGTTCAATATTACTCACTTTTCCTTCACGGCATATCCCGGTGTGCACGGTTTAGCTTTAGAGAAGATCGCGAAATTGGCTGCACAGCCTGAAAAAGACAACTTTCACAAATGTCGAAACAAAATTGACATGTACAACAAAGTTAAGTAACTTCTGAACTATATCCATTTTGCACGTAATATTTTTAACTTCTGCCTTTGTTTTAAAATTTTTATGTAAACTTAAATGGATTCCGTTAACCGTATTATATTCTTTTGCCGGTTTAACTTCGCTTAAATAATGAAGTTGCGGGTAAAAAATTAAATTGCTCGATATTCTTTGCAATTCCCCATACACTGAACTTCTGATTTAACTTGTTAATTTTACATATTAAATGTGACTCGAAAACTACAGGAACGTTTCAATTATTATTGCCGCAAGATTCGCATTAATACATGAAATATTATGCAGATGGAATAGAAATTCCACTAACTTTATAAAAAAGCATAAAAATTCTTAGCATCAAGTATTATTTTGCCCTCGAAGTTATTTTCTGGTTAAAATATTATATACTGAATATTAAAAAAAATTAACAATTTGACAATTAGTTAAAAAGAATTTTGACAGTTTTTGATTAAATATATATTACCTTTTGATTAGCAAATGCAAGGATTTTAACCAACACCAAAGAAGCGAGAGAAAGCTAGAAAACAAGAAGCCAAAGCAATTTTTATACATACATGTAAAAAATAGACTCAGAATTTTCCATACAAAAAAAGAAATTCATGAAATATAAAAATCTTCATTTCAGTCAACTAATTAGATAAAAATAAAAATTAAAAAAGGTATAACATTAAATAATTATGCTAGAAATTAATTTTAATACTTTAAAAGTAAAAATATTATTAATTATATTAAAATTTATGACAATGTAAGAAATACTTTAAAAAATTATTTTAATTAAATCTTAAAAATTTATTATTTTAAAATTATAATTAAATCATCATGATATATGCAAAATCGTATCCAATTAATTGTTGACTGAAATACCACATTTTATTAATACGGGGCAAACACATATCATTAAATAATGAGAAAAAAAGAGAACACATCCAAAATATATAACTTTTCATTTCATTTTTATGCCAAAGCAACAGAGAAAATAATTTTAGATTGTTAAATCTGCATGAAAAAATTGCTAAAAATAAAATCAATATATTAATATCTATTTTGATTTTATAAATTATCGTATCCTATGACAGATTAAGAGCTAGAGTTTGTATAAGATTTATGAGTAAAGCATTTATAAAGCTAAAATAAAGAATTGAAATCAGAAAAAATACAAGCTCTGAATTTTATTTATAAATATCGAAAACAATGGAATCATACGTAGATAAACTATGAATACATACATTAAGTCTTTAATATGACGAACTTCTTCTGATGATGAACAAATTGGCAACTACATCATCGAATTAATATTTAAAAACGCGATTCATTTAGGCAAAATAATTTCTCTTAATACGTATTGAATTTTAAGTCTTAATAACGGAGTCAAAGTTGAAAATTCACTATAAAGTTACAAGACAGGTTGTCAACTTATTAATGCAATCCAATTTTAACAATTTAATTATTTTATTTTAAAAGAAACAAATTTTTTCTTTGACATCATTGTTAGCTATAACAACATATTTCTTTTTAATAATTAACAAATAACTAAGAAACGAAAAAAAATACAATTTCATAAATATTAGTAAAAATATTGTATAAAAATTTAAGCCCAATAACATATATATGGTGATAATATCAAAAATATTAACCTAGACCTAATTATTTTTTAAATCAATATAAATTCATTTTCAACAGTCTTTGAAATCAAGATATTTAAGTTTTTATTTTCATAGTAATACTGAATAATTTAGTGGAAGTAACCACCGTGAAAATAAAATTAAAAATACAGGGACTGAAGAAGAATTGTCAATCCTTTGTGACCATTTTGTGATAAATCCAAGCTTTTTAAAAAACGTTTTTTCGTTTTGCTAAGAGCTTGCTGCGAATCCATTAAAAACGTTTAATAAAATTGAGGTCGCCAGCAATATTTTATAAACGATTCACACGCCGAACTAAAAAAAATTATATCAAAAAAAATTAATGTAGCATAGAAATTTTTTTTAAAAAATTCCGCAAACACATAGCAAAACACAAAAGAGAAAAAGCATTCCATTCAAATTCCATTCAACTAATGCTATACATGCATTAGAAATTGCAACATTTAAAACGAATATTAAAACAATGTTAGACAAATATACTGTACAAGATTTACGTAGAAAAATAACAATATATTAAGTATTTCTTTAGTTTGTCAAAGCTAGCAAACTGATGATATAAAATAAGAAATTGTCAAACCTTGGTTATTAATATAAGGCACGCACTGCAAGCTAAATTTAAACATCAATTCCGATATTAAAAACTTATCAATAAAATATATATATATAAATATGACAAATAGTCAATTTATGCAAAAATAAATTTTTTCTTTAAATATTTAAGTTTTTTGAGCAGCAAAACATTTTTTGGTCTTAAATAAAAATTACCGTCAGATTTTAAATAAGAAAAAATCAGATTATATGTAAGCGCATTTTCATTCGGCAAAGATAGAAATATCAGTTCTTTGCTTTTTTGAATTCTTAAAATAATATCAATATATGTTTTTAGCTACTTCGAGAAAAAAATATATATATATAGGCAGTGCTTGCTAATTAACTTAAAATTACGTTTAAGACGTAAAATATATCGTTACAATGGAGCAAAATCAATGATAATTGCTCTTTGATATCGAGACAAAAGAGTAAGGCGGAAAATATATGTAGAGTAAAAAAAGTTAATCAAAAGTTTTTTTGAGAGTCCGTACGACTAAGTTGGCGCAGCACCATGATGACGACCGAGGCTTTCGAGCACTTTGGCGAGTGAAGCTCGCTGAGCGACTACTTCCGGCCAGGGCATCAAGATCAACTGAGAAAAGAACACCCACCACCGTTAAGGCTTTTCGCTAACATGTATCCACCTTGAAACCGCAACCCCTTCCCTTCTCCAAACCATAAAATCATCAAAAAAGGCATACAGAGCATGCATAAGAATTCCCCCGGTAAGAGGAGATAAAAACTGTCATATAAAGCGCAAAATCTGACAAGTGTATCCTATCGCCAATTGGAGATGGAACTTAAATTTTCAAAAAATTGTGAAAAATCTCAAGATCAAGCATGGTCTTCCGAAAGAGAAGAAAAAAACCCTCCACAATCGATTTAATCTAATAAATGAAAAGCAAAAATGTATTAACCTGAACTAATGGCACTTCTTGTTTTAGTATTTGAACAGTATGCCTCGATGACCCGAAGGATTTGAATGTCCTCTTCAAAATTGCTATCATCTGCAAAAAATTATAAAATTCAACTATATTTTAAGATGTGAGAAAATTTTCCCATGAATAATGTTGTAACTGTAGTTCAATCCTCTATTTAATAGTAAATCATAAGTGGGCAACAGTCAACCGAATTCTATGGCAACGAAAAAATCTTATTTTCGTAGTCACCCCCACGGCACTCTTATACTTCTCCCTTAGAGATCGTTTTTATCCGAAATGTGATCTTAAACTGCCCTGTGATTTACACTTTTTGATTATTACTGTGCGATTCGCAAGTTGTCTACTTCGATCCAGTGTTAGTAATCACAGCCACCCTAAAGGATGATTGTCTTTTCAATCAATACACTCACTGGACTTTTTCGCTGACATAATCGCCTTATTCTTCGAATTTTTTCCGGAACTAAAACATGGTCTAATTGGTGGTAGCGGTTTCAAACAGGCTTCGTTCCAAGATCCTTCGGCAATATTGTTAATCGACCCCAAGCTCGACGGCTTCACCGATGATTTCTAAAAATAAAAAAAAAAATTAATGTAATCAATGCATAAGATTTTGCACAAATATTATTGAAAACGTCAAAAGTAATTTTACAAAATTAAAAACTATCAATCTTCATTTATGCAAGTTAAACATGAAATCACTTAAGTACACAATCACGAAATTGTTATTCAAAAAAAAACACTAATCACAAACGGAAAAGACTTAAACTCTAACAAGCGGCAGGGGAAGTTAGTGGCACACACGTCTTGCCTTTATCGCCCTCATCCGCAGGCTGCGCTACAGCTGCAGCAGGAATGTGTGCTTTCATCCACCAGTGGGCATACATCCCAGAACGATAAATCCCAGGCGGTTTAGCAAGATCGCAGCTCTGCGAGGATGTTGGATTGGAATTATCCTTTGCTTGGATGACGTTAGAACTTATGGAAGGTGGAGCTGACGTCCGCGGAGTGGCACCAAATGAAGATGACAGACGCACAGATTCCGTATTGGGAATCCGCGAAAATGACAAGCTTTGCGTGACGTGATCATATCCGGTTCCCGACCAACGACCGTGCAGTTCTGGCGAAATGAAAGAAGTGAGATCCGGCAGCGTTATCGTACACGTGCTTGTGATGTCCGCCAAACCGGAGTCCGAAGACCGCGGTGTACCATGAATGTCCTCCCAATAACGGCAGTATTCCCCTGACGAATCGCGGTTGGAATGATAACTGATTCTTGGTGAATACTCCGCCGCGTTAATGATAACCACTTTTTCAACCCTCTGGACATCAGATTGTTCTTCATATTCGGTCGCAATTATTGAAGACGTACGTTTTTCGACTTTTTTACAAAAATCTTCGAATTGTACTGCATCCAGCGATTTCACTGTATTGCTTGATACTTTCGGATCTGCCGAAGCACTCCTCTCCAGTCGTCTCATTCGGTTTGATGGCATCAGAGACGCGGGTAAGCTAGTCCGACCCAATAAATCGTCGCCATCAACATCGGAATCCAAAGCTGTCAAATCTTCGCAAGCTCTCAAAGTAATCGGTTTCGGAGGCACATCGAAGCTTGAACCGGCTGAACCCGACACTTCGCTCATCAGTGGCTTTTCACTTTCTGTTATCTCCTCTGAATTACCATCAATGCCTGCTCCAACAGAATTCATTTTCACTTCGATACCACAACGCTTGGGTTCGGGTGAATAATACCTTATATACCCGAACGAACGGACACCATGTCTGTTGTCCAATTCGTCACAATCAAAGGCATTCTGCCTGTGTAATATATGCGCTGCCTCTTCGGAAGTCGAGGATATTGTCCTGGGAGAAGTGCTTCCACTTTCATACTCGGTCGATTCCGATTTTACCCATGTCCGAGTTGACTTGAAAGCCGTAAAACTAATTTTAGTCGGAAAAATTACACATTCAACTCTTTGATTGCGTCGAACCTTAACACCGATGATATTTGCGTTTTCGGGAGTGCATTGTCTGTAAAGCAAGCGTTTTAATAACGACCGCGTGATCACTCCCGATTTGACCAGATGGGCAAAATACGACGTTAACCCAGCGTACGTGCAGGTGAATTGGGAACTTACGTGGGATGGAGGATTTGGCTGAGGGGAAGACACAGAAGACTTCCGAACGCTTCTGATGGCCTGAGACAACGCATCCACCCACGACTGTTGATCTTCTTTCGTTTGGCAAACTGCTACGATTCGATCGATCAAGGCACCTGAAGATAAATTTCACCACCATTACCAAACCGGTAATCAATCAGTAATCGAACTTGATATTTTTTTGCTGCTACTCTACCTGTGATTTCAAACGCATTTTTATAACACTCTGAATCAGCCAAATGATTTACATTTATGCCAGAGAGGGGGAGTTTTCCCTCATAGATGAATCCGCTCATCCTGGAGCTAACTGATAACATCAGTAGCGTCGATGGAAAAAGGACAAGGTACCGATCTTGATGATCGGAACCCACAGCGACGGATCCCATATGAATAATTTCTCCGAGACTGGACAGTTCTTCTCCTTCCCAGCCGAGTACTCCACCCGTGAGAATCTCCAATTCCTGCTCTTTCTGCCGTCTCTTCGTTGAACATGTATTCTGTTAACATTGCCAATGATCTTTATCCGAAGAATTCGTCTGAAATTTAACTGATTTTCTTAACACAACTTACCCAAATATCCTTGTATACTGAAACGGATCTCTGAGTATCTCCCCTATCCGGATGATTCTCTTCCATATGACGTTTCAATTCCTGCAAAATTCCAGAATACTTTTCCAGTCTCCGAAACGGTTTCGACAAACCCGTGGTGAGAACTAATAAACCAGGACTAGCGGCGCCCTGTGATTCCATAAAAATATTCAGAGCTTCCCTGTGAAATGAACACTTTGAATTAATTATAATAACACAAATTTTTTATAATATCGAAGAATGTAATTTTGTTCAATTATTTAAAAAGATGAAACACTAAAAAACTAATTTAGGACTAATAGTAACCTTGAGTGACATAGAAAAAGAATTGCATTATTCAAAATTTAAGAGAGATTTTATTTAAAAAATCCTAAATTTTATTTCCACATTTTAATAATTCTTTCAGTACTAAAGACTTTTTTACATTATAATTACTGAATGCCTTAGATTATTTCCAGAGTAAATTATTGTTTAATATAGATTTAACATAAATCAGAAGATGGCAAATATCTCCAAATGGAGAAAAATTAGACATAAAATTTTTAATATGTCTGCATGTGATGTAATATTGTGGACTTCAAAAATTTTTTTAATATTAAAAATGACGTAAATATAAAAATCTAAAAAGGGAATCGCTAAAAATAGAATTTTCACTTATATTGAGGAGGATTAAA
>JAOWBB010000008.1:2089371-2102382 GCA_028565995.1 Ricinus marginatus | reverse complement strand
AGATTCATTTAATATCAAAGATTATTTTTTTTTAAATTCAAAAAAATTTTTTTTAAATTCTAAGTTCTTTTCAATTTTATTTTATATTTTTTAATATCAAATTCGCAGTAAAAAAAAGAACATATTTATAAATATAATATCTATAATTTGAGTTTTATAGCTATCGTCCACCACGATCCAAGGCTTAATACATATATAATAAAATTACGATTCAAAAAATGCATAAAACTGGTCCTGGACCGCCGTCGACATTTTTTTTTTTTTTTAATATTCCTCAATTCAAAAAAAATTCTTTTTTCCTCTTAACCACAGGTTTCCAGCTTTGCGGGATTTGAAAGTCGGTCGCTGGACTAGATATAAATATATTATATATATTTTCTTATATTAATAAAAAAAATGCAATTTGAAAGAAAAAAAATTTAGCACAATTTATTACTTGTATTCAGCATGTTTTTCTATAAGAATTTGAAACAGGGAAATAGAGAGATATAGCAAAGTTCATTTTTAAAAAAAGCGTCCACTTTGATGGAACAAAAAATAAAAGTACAAAAAATTTCTTAAATACTAAATTTACAAAGGTATAATATTGAAAATGGGGAGAGGGAATCGACCGATCGATAAATGAACAGTGAGCAGGGAAAAGCCTTCTTAAAAACGAACGGAAACTGATGTTACGGGAGAGGAAATCAGAAGAAGGACCTCAGCTCGGGAAGGTAACATCAAAAAAAAACGGAAAGTGACAACACTAAGAAAATATTTGGAAAAAAAAAAAGTGAAATTTCAAAGTGTAAAATCTTGCACTTAAACAAAAACAAAATAAAAAATTCTAAATATAATCTTAAAAAATATCAGACTGAGAAAAAAATATTAAGAACAAATTTAGATACATTATAACAAGCTCAAAAATCTCTGTTTGAAAAACATTCAATTATCGAAATTTTTGCCGCGTTTTGTAAACACATGCGACTCATCATCTTCCGTGGCAGCAGCTTTTCCCAGTCCGCAAATCCAGATGGCTTTTCACACCCCTCATGTCACTTTAAAAAAAATTTCAAAAGGCGGCACAACTTTTTAACTCCCTCTCCATAGTCATATGATTGCGAAAAATTAAATGTATTTTACTATCTAGATTTTAAGCTTTTTTCCTTTTAATGCGAGCGTCGCAATTTGTTAAGTGTTCGGTACGTCAAAAATTAAATAATTTATTTCTTATAATTTCGTTAATAAAACTCACAATTCTCCTTAATTTCTTGCCTTTTTTTAAATCCTTTTGTCGTAAAAATTTCTATTTACTTTCATAATAATGATAATTTGATCGCATTTATGGTTACATCACATCTCTCTTTTCGCTGTTTTTTATTTTTTTTCTTTTCTTTTTCATTTTTTTTTTTACTCATATACAATTAGTTGAAATCATCTTGAAGTTTTTTCGTTTACGGGGTGTTACCTGAAAGAGAAAGTAATTTTCCATTTTTACGAATTATATTTTGACTTGTGCAGGCTTAATAATATGAAATATAAATAAATAGATAAATATATATATTTAATCATCTATATTTATTTATATAATAATCTGCAATACCTCTAAATAACATTTTTCTGTTGTAATTTTTATAAGCAAAAAAAGGTATGATTTAACCGGATGAATGATAAGATATTTCAAACCCTCAATGTGACGTTTAATAAATCAATGTAATTCACTTTTGCAAATCTATATTACTAATAAGACATGGATGTAATTAACAAAGAATCTACTTTAAAACGGAAATTTAAAAAGCATTCTTTTTATGTGGAAAAATCTATAAAATTTTAGGAAAATTCAGTTTCGTAAGTTAAACAAATTGACTTACAGATTTTTTAATGATATACTCTATTCATAATTGACTTTTAATTCAACAGTTATTACTTTTCCATAAATTTAGAGTTTAGTATATTGCCAAAGATCTTAATGAGTTATATACGTGACAATTCACATTCTAACTACAACCTGTTTAAATTTATACATAGAAAATCCGAATACTTTGCACCTGAATTCTGTTACTTAAGATAGTACAAGAAAGAAGTGCCGATTTGCTAATGCAAAAAAAAAACTATTTTTTTAATAGAGCATCTGAAAACTCCTTAAAATCCTCTATTATTATTATTATTATTATTATTATTATTATTATTATTATTATTATTATTATTATTATTATTAATTTATCAAAAATATATTCAAACATTGAATAATTAACTTTTGAAAAAAATTAGTAATTTACTGATTGTCTCCATGGATTAAAATTTTCGATATCTGCAAACATCCACAACCAAATGAAAAAAAAATTATCCAAATTAAGCAAAAAATGAATATCAAAAAAATAGAAATAAGTGATATAAGAATAAAATGGCTGGATTAACATTAAGAAAATGGACTATGCATTAGCCAACATGCAATACTGGGTTTCTACAATTCAAAAATACCAAAATAAATTATTACCAAGAATTTTTGTTTTTGACATTTTCATAGTACAATTCACCATAATTTTTCATTGCACATGTATGCAAAATATGTAGGTTAATTTTAATATTCGATGTTATTAAAATTAACCTACATATTATCCAAACATATTTTCATAAACACATGAAATTTCACTGTTCAACTACATTTTATCCGTTCTTATGCAAAATTATATATTGACTTACACCACATAATTCTAGCGCACACATTCCTAGAAATTATTAAAATAAATATCTATGAATCATTACACGCAATTTAACCAATTGTTTGTATTGCAATATTAGAATTTCATAACAAAGCTCCATTTGACTTCTTAAAAAAACTGAATCACAAGGGTAATTACTTAAAAATATTTCAAAAAATTTTTAATAGCTATATGTCTTTTAAAAATTATTTTAGAATAATTATATAAAAAGAATTGACAATTTTAGTTATAATACAACTATCCTATAAAATATAACTATCAGATGAAATAGATTTTATAATTATTAACCTTATATATTTTTTCATTATCCACATTCATATGGCAATTTGCTTGAAATGCAATTTGTGGCAGCAGACTAGGAATCAAAATGGTTTAACAGTTTTAATATTTCCGCTCAGCTACGGAAATGATAAATTCTGTTATCGAGTTAAAAGTTTTAGTAAGTATACAGGAAACTATTAAAAAAATTTTTAAATTTCCGAAGAAAATAAAGAAAATTCGAGATTTTGTATGCAGAACGCATATACACCCTTATTGACACATAAAAAAAATTAAGATATTTTTCATAAAAATTTTACTATATACTTTCATATCATTCTAACCCTTATATTTCGTTCTCAAAGTAACTAAAAATAATAGTCTTAAAATAATGAAAATAATTGTTAAAGATAAATATTTTTAAAAATTTGAATAAATATAAAAAGCCCTTTTATAATCTTAGAAACTGCATGAAGTGCAAATTAAAGTTGAATATTGAGCTTCAGTTTTAATCTTATAAGAAAAAATACAAGGAGAAAATACCGAGGAATTTTACTTCGTTTTCAATACAAAGTTAAAAACTTTTAAAGTAACTATATCACTATTGTCACATGCATCTTGAATTTTTAAGTTCGATGTCTGATAAAACCATTTATATTGAATAGTTAAGAAACAATATTAATAATCTGACATTAATCAATGAGCTTTTTAATCAGTGAAAAGCTTCGTACTATGAATTTATATCAATATTAAATATCTTAAGAATATTCCAAATTCCTACAAAATTATAAGTATATTCTAACACCTATAGAAGTTCAAATCATCTTAAAATGAAAACTAAATATTAATTTTTAAAATCTATTTTTTAAAACTAGTTAAAAAATAAACTATACATGTGAAAAACTAATTTAAGCAGAATTTCAAACCAAATGCTAATACTGACAGATATGGCAATAAATTTAAAAATTTCACACTGTCAGTGAAAAAAGAAAAACCGAAAATTTCACGTGAAGTCTGTAGTAGTTATTAACCTTTTCTATCAGATCAAAAGAGCACAAATATGAAGATAATAATTTTTCAAAAAATTGTTCTATAAAAGTTAAATTTATATTTTCGGCATATTTTTAGGGGGGAGAAAAAAACTAATTCATTTATTAAATATCTTTGAAATTTGAACTATAATTCAATATTAACTAAAAATGCCAGGAAACTGATAAAATTATAAAAAGACAAAATATAAAAGTTACATATGTATATATATATATGAATCAATCATATAGTCTAAATTAAAGCTAAAAGCAAATATCAAGAGTTGGCAAAAGCCTAAAGGATAATCAAAATGAAATGATGCCTAGTTAATTTTGTCTAATTAATAATTTTTGCCGCACACTATAATTGAAAAAGAAGAAAAAGGATATAAACAGGAGAAGTATAAGTATAAATTGACAATGTATTTAGGAAGATAAATAAATGAAAATTGTTTTGTCCTACATTTCAAGCAGTTTATTCTCAAATTAAAATTTCTATTTTCTCCTTGTAAAAATGTAATGAAATGTAATGAAAACATTTCGAAACAAAGTTTTTTTATAAATTAATAATAACAATGATAACAAGTAATAATAATAAAAGAAGAGGAATATCATAACAATAATAATAAAGGTGTTTGGGTATAGTCTAATTCACTTCAATTAATTTAAACGATTTAAATGATGAATAAATAATATTTTCAGTCTCATTCAATATTAAATTAAATATGAGAGGTGACAGTTCAAATTTACTGCCTTATTAGCTGCTTTATTGACCGACGGAACTATTTTAGTAAAAAATAAAAATAAACTTTAACTAACAAAACATTAATTGCAAATGAATGTATCTAACATGCAAATAATCACATTTTATAACAATGATATAGTATTCAAAAATTCATTGAAATTTAAAGAATAAATGAAAAAAATCCTAACTTGTTCGCAATTTTAATTAAAAAAATAAATATAACAAGCCTTTAATAATTTATAAATTATATTTTCAATTCAATGCGAAAAATTTATAATAATAAAATTTCCAGTGATAAAAAAGAAACGGAAAATAATGCTTTATAATGAAGATTTCTTAATTTGCGTTAAGTTCAAACATACATGAGTAAAAATATATTTATTAATATAAAAGACTTAACACATTTCTTAATGTAGAGCTGCAGAGCTAAACTACTATGGGGAAATATTTTATCAAAAAAAACTGAATCAAATTTTGCAAAAATGATTAGTGACTGACAAAATATAAACTAAAAATTAGCTCACCTTTCCTCTAGTCTGTAGGGCAATAATTTTAATAAATTAGTCAAGCAATAATTAATGTGATTTTACTAGTGATATTATTACTAACTGAGAAATTAATGGTAAACTATAAATATAAAAATAGTAATGAATTCGCATCACATGAAGAATAATACGAGGATATATATTAAAAAGAAACTCATATCTACCTATCTTTATCTCTGTATATAAAAGGTTAATAAGTCTAAATTTTAGATTTATATGCAACTAAGTTAAAATTTTTTTACTTAAAAATACTAAAAGCGAAAGTTAAATAAATTTTTATATCTTCTAAATATAGCCAAATTCAATAAACTGAAAAAATCCTTTATCAATACCAATTCACTAATACCAAAAATAAAATGAATTTCATTGATATACTTATCAATTAATCATCATATATAAAAGCGCCACTTATTAAGTTATAGAATACCAAATTCAATATCTAAAACTAAAAAGTATTCTACGCAATTAAAAATATATGTATATTTTTATTTAAAATCATGATCAGCACTTTAACCAAGAGCACTTGTAACTTGAATGATTACATATATATATTCATATAAAGTTGATTCTAATTAAACTATTTACTATTTAAATAAAATGTATCAATAAAAAAATACTAACCTCTAATATCCGTAACTTACTAAGAAATCTCCTAACTTTTCCACTACTGACGCCGCCTCTTGAGGTTGAATTGGATCTTCATATAGAGATACAACGACAGCTGTAAATAAAAAGAAATAACAAATTCAGTTATTATAATAAATAAAAAGAAAAAGTTACAGATAAAAATTACAAAAAGGACATTGAAAATTTTAAATTTCCCATTGTATAAACTTGGTTAACTTGACTTAAAGAAAATACTTTAGCAACTTTGGATTTTATCAAAATCTGTATTACGCATAATCCATTAAAAATTTTTACCTTGTGTAGTTTTCATGCAGTGAACTCCTACTTTGCCCAGTTTCGCTCTTATTACCCTATCAGTTCCTGACAGGTAAATGTATCTGGTACCTCCCAGCGTGACTCCGCCGGATGTTAATAAGTCTTGATCATCAAACCCTTGAACCAATTTCAGCAATTCCTCCTTTGATACCTGAAAAGAAAAAAAAATTTCGTTTTAAATTTAGCAACAGCTCAATTTTACCATTGCTGAAAACGATATTTCAACTGTTCCTTCAAATAGGTGACACTAATTAAAAATTCATTCATTTCATTCATTCATACATTATTATTATTATTATTGTTATTATTGTCGTTGCTATTACTATTATTATTAGTTTTATCTAAACACTGGCTATGTTAAATTAGTCCTATGGTTTTTTAATAAGTGCATAGCATAAAATACTTAATTAACAGTAAATTCGTGATTATTTTCATTAAATCAACATTTTACACCATCAAGAAGATAATAGCGTTAAAATATACAATCTGATTGTTTGATGGTTTGAGCACAAGCAGCCAACCTCCTTGTCCGGCTTTGGCTCACGACGTGAAAATAATAAATTAACAACTAATGTAAAGAAATTTTAGTTTAATTTTAACATTTTAAGAGTAAAGTGAATGGAATTTTTCATATATATATATATATGAAATTTAAAATTAATACAACAAACGGTAAATTGCGATGCTGACCACTAAAGAATTCCAACTACTTTACGGCCTTGATCTTGAACTTGAGGTCAATTCTCAGCATAGATATTTTTTAGTGTTCCGAGTTTAAGAACCTCACAGTCGATCAATAGCCGCTTTTCCATAATATCACAGACAACGCCCGGTTACAATTTTCTAATATAAAATTTATAAAAATTGCAGCAAGAGGCTAAATGCAAACAATTCAAACTAAATTATATGCCAAGCCTTAAGCTCAGATTAAGACAATTTTTCAATTTTTATAAATACATCAATTAAATCATTTATATTTATTACCTTAATTTTCAAAATTCATTAAATTTAGCTTTTTATAAAAATGAGGTGTTTTGAAAAAAAATAACATGTTATTTTATATTTTCCAAGTTAAAACAAATGCTTTTAATTATAAAATATATTAAGACCTTTTTTAATTAGATATAATAAAAAATTTATATAAATATGCTAAACTCATCATTAAAAAATAATAAAGAAAATCATCAAGTATACTTATTACACCCTTTTTTAAACAGTTAAGCTACATATCAAAAAGGTGATCAAAGAAGTCAAAAATTTGCTTACATCAAAATTTTGTATATTAAAAAAAATTAAATGACTAAAAATCTCATTCAAATAAAAAAAAATGCGATTCTGTGATCAAAGTGTGAATAACTTCAAAAAAATCTCAATAAGGGGTTAATATTTATTATGATGAAAAAAAGCAAAAAAAGAAAAATTCACTGCCAAATTTTTCTCAGCTTCGTTTCAGGAACATTAATTTTAATTGTGGAGCATAAAAATAAACTGCATAATTATTTTTTGTTTACCGCAGAATATTTTATAAACTAATTTAAAATACCGAAAAAAACTGTGAACGTGGTCATTATTTTCCCTTATCCAAAAATTGCAAAATTTCCACTTGATTGTTCTACAATTCGGTTTTAAATGGGAAAAAAATTGGCAGATGTATAAAGAAAATGCAACTGCATTTCCTGACATTATGAATCATAAATTATCGGTATTTACTATTTCAAAGGTGATTCAACGTTTTTTTTTCCTCTCTCGTACCCTAAGTGCTTACGGCAAATCGACGCCATGTTGAATTGTTTTCGCAATTTTCGAAGGTTATAATAATTCATTAAAAGAAATTCTTTGCAAAAAAAATTCAATGATTCGAGCAAATTTGAGCATTTGCAACATTTAAACATTGCTAAAAATAGACTTATTGACGTGATGTGACAAAAACAATGCCGGCGGTGGGTAATCGAAATCGGATGCCTTCCAATTCGTGAGTCAATTGGAAGGGATTCGCTTTGAATGAATCGAATCGCAAATCTTAGCGATGGAAAAATGATAAATTGACGCAAATGCCGGAAAATGCTAAAATTCACCGGTATAAAATGTGCGTGTTCGATCCGCCATCTTGCCCGGCCTACGCCACACGAGGGACACAATGTATTTTGCACTTACATCGAAACCATCTGACTTTGCCCAGATGTTTCCGTCGTGGCCGACAATTGCAGCTTTTGTCACGCAGTTCGACGCAAGCAACTGCTTATCCACGTAATCTTGCCAACTCATTTTGCATATAAAACTACTGGGATATATATAGCTGTACGAACGATAAAAAATCAACGTCCACCTCTCGCTTCGGAATTCGGAACTGAGAAACCGATAAGTAGTTCCGGAACAATCTATTTTATTTCTTCGCTCTAAGACGGCTGCCTTCGTCCTCGAAACGGTCGTTAAAATTTTTGAAACAAATCAATTTCTTACGCTACTTCTTTTTTAATCTAATCGTAAATTTTCAATCAATAAAACCGACAAACAAAAATAAATCAAATTATTACTCGAACCACGAAGCTCGAACGAGGGTTATGAGGCTCGTAAGTTACGGAAATATCCGGTTGAGGCGCTGTCTGTCTTATGAGTAGAATAATTAAGAAGGCTGCGAGAATCTCTACATATTCGCGCTTTTGATTCTATCATTAAAATAAAAATTTTTTAAAAAATTAAAATGAATAACGAAAGTTAAACTAATTATATAGAAAAGAAAGCCCAACAAATATCTGAAAATAATCCCGCAGGTATTTTTATACCTTTATTTTTTACAAGGTTTTATATTTTTTTTAATAAAATAATTTTTTTCTAATATAAAATGAAATTTATTGTCAAAATATGTGAACAAAAAAAATATCTCGAGCATGAAACACTCATAATTTTTATATTTTCAAAGAGAATTATTAAAAATTAAACCATGTATGAAAGAAAGAAAACAATAATTAAAATCAAATGCAATTTTTTCATTTTATCTTTTCCATTAAAAATAAGAGTTATTTCTTTTTATAATTATGAATGAATTATTGTTTTAACAATTTATAAACCCATAATTTTATAAATATAAAAATTAAAAATCTTTAACTACTGATAAATGCTCATATGCTAAATGGATTTTATCAAAATTTGGCAGCATAAAAAAAATCATTCTTGTTTTTATCAATTTGTTTTTCATCTGGATTTTATCTTCTTGTTATAAAATTATAATTAAACCAATTCACTAATTTGCTGAAAAAGTCAAAACATTTTTATTTCAAGGTTGCTGATTTTTATAAAAACAAAATATCTTGAATAATTAATGTTAAAATTTTTTAAATGAGTAAATAAATATTTAAAATTTTAATTAGACAGAAATGACAAAGAAAAGCATTTCTTAAATAGAGTATGCATAGAACTTCAAAAAATAATAATAATAATAATAATAATAATAATAATAAAATTAATAATAAAAAATAATTCAAAGAAATTTAATGATTCAAAATGAAGACTCATGAAATTGTCTTAAGGCTATTTATACAGGCAGAAACTTGGCGAGACTACTTACGAAAACTTTTTTATTTCCATTTTTTAAATGGCATCGGAATGGGAGGAGAATTCTTTTCCTTTAAACGAGCAAGTCAGAATCTTAAGTTTTAATTTCGATTTGATTTGCACTCGCAACCATTGGCAAATCCCAGACTTCATTTTCTACATGTATTAACGCTTTACTTAATAAAATCTAGCGTTTTGCAAGGACGAAACCAATTCAATGTTGCAACATCAGGTTTAATAATCAATCGCGTTTATTTTCCTTCGTTTTAAAGTAAATGAGACGAGAGAAATTTTTTTCCAAAAGAGGGGGACGCCGAATGCGTGAATGAGATTTCGAGAAAACATTTTTCACCGGTGTTAGACCCGCCATCTTGCTATCCCAACATTACACGAGGGATGGATTACATAGCTACTTACTTCAAAACCATCGGATTTTGCCCATATATTACCGTCATGTCCAACTATCGCCGCCTTTGTAACACGTTTGGATGCCATTAATTGCTTATTCACATAATCCTGCCAACTCATTTTGCGTAACAGAAAAAAAGAACTATTTCGGTATATTTCACGACACGCACAAAACCGTCTACCACCGCTTCGATATCGGGAACTGAGCAATGGTTCCAGAAAAAAATGAGTTTCCGAATCGTCGAAAGTAAAAATCACGGGGATAATCGAAATTTAAACGATCTGTTTAAAAAATTCTTTTTTTAAAATGATTAATTCGCGCGAGCAAACCGATACGAAACTTGCTAACAAATGAATCATCCGCACACAAACATGTAACTACTTCTTGTTCTTTGTATGGGGACGGTTATGAGGCAGTATGATTCACTCATTATCCGATTGGAGCGCTGAGTTGCGGATTCTTGATGAATCAGCAGGCAGTGAACATGAAATTTCCCGCTTTTTCGTGTTTAATTTACGGTCACATTTTTCATTTAGATGATGATTCATAATTAATCGAAAAGTATCATCCGCAAAGCGAACGGTAATCATACTTTGATAAATAATATTGACCCCTTTTTAGCTAAATTTGATTACGGTTCAAACACTTAAAATCAAGCCATCCCGTCGCTTTACTCATAACCAAACCTTATTGGTTCCAAGAACCAATAAGAACCAGCGGAAATCATAATCAAGCCACTTTTATTATAAAGGAAACGCCTGATTTTTTAGCAAAAATAATTTGTTAACACTTAGAAGTCCAATCGTAAAAATTCATCCCAAACATCGCGACTGTGAATGATGACTCGAATACTGAATCACGATATTTCAAATCAAATTTCCAAAATAGCAGCAATATGGCACATTTCACAAAAAAAATAAATACTTTTATAATTAATTCGAAATATAATAATAACCTTATAAAATCAATGTTTTATTTATCAAAATCACTCATCTTGTATTTTCATTATAAGTTAAATATTAATAGCTTAATATATATATATGCAGAATTTGCCTTTCCTAATTCTTCTAGTCGGCCATGTTATTCGCGGATTTAATGCGAAACTCATGACAGTTTAAAAAAAAAGAAATTCTGGTCAAACTTCTTAAAACCTAGCTTTATATATCTTATTGATTCATAAATCTTACAATAAAAATTATCGTTCAATTTTTTTGGTCTATTTCATGCTTTAATATTGAAAAAATTTTGGTTTGCCGAATTTTTCTACCGAAATCGAACACTTCGGTACACATTTAATATTTGGAATGCCGAATAAAAGGATTACTTTTTCCTTCCTTCACATTAACAACTAATCTCAAACGCCCAAGGTAATGCAACTTAATAAAAGAACTTATGACCTTAAGAATAAAAAATTCATCTTGAATATTAAATTATGTCATACTTAAGTGTATATATCACATATTGTATTATCTATAAAACAAATATTGATTCATCACATTAATATAAAATTAAAAAAATTTTTTTTTAACCCTTTTATAATTGCTCTCAAAAGCCAAGAAAAATTCAAACCAATTTTTTTTCTCAATGAAGTGGCCACTTTGAAATTGTTTCTTTTAACAAGTTTTTTGTCATTATTATTTATAAAAAAAGCCATATCAAACATCAAAAAAACATGTAAATTTGTAAAATACAATTTCTTTTTTAAAATATCAAAATTGTTTTACCTATTAATTCATAAAAAGGAGATTTTAAGGTAAGGTAAGGTTTAGAAAAAAAAATTGTATTTCAAGAAGAAAACCACTGTTTGCTGAACTTCAACAAGGAAATTTTGTTCTTTATTTCCGAAAAATCTTCCAAGAGGTCGACTGGCCAAATGCCTGCAAATATAAAATAAGAAAAGTGTACTTTGTCAGACTTATGGGAAAAAACTTCCAACTATTTTTTATTTAAATTTAATCAGAAACTTGGCCAGAGACACGAAATATTTTTCAAAATCGATCTTTTTGAAAATAAATTTACAATGTATCAAACAATATTTTTCAATCATAAATTTCAAAAATTCTTATAACTTTTTATTATTACTATTCTAAAAAATTATTCACAGTTATTTTCTTTCATGTTATTCAGTCAACAAACAGGGTTTGTTTAAAAAAATCCAATTTTTTTTATTTTCTCGGTTTAAAAATAAAAAAACTTACTTTTGTTTTTTATTTTTCTGAAAATTTTATTTATTAAAATAAAGGACGTACAAAATGGGCACTTTCGCAGTCTAATCAGAAAAATATTTCGTCTCCTACATCTTTTCTGATTAAAACAACCTTTCCAAAAACCAACTGAACATTTGCACAAACGTAAAAATTTTCTATAAGGAAGATAAATCGAATTGATAATTAATATTATAAATATTATTATGAATATTTTAGAAATGGAATTTCGCAATCCTTTAATTTTAAACCATTTACTTTTTCTAAAATGACGCAAATAAAACCTAGAGAACTCCGTAAATATTAAACACCCACATAAGTTTAACACTAATGTAATGTAAGAAAATGTGAAATACAGAATCATTTTACTTATAGACTATTTTTTTTTTCCTATTTAAAAACAACTAATACTCCTTGATTTATATGAAAAAATTTTTGAAAAAAGGGGGGAAAAATAAAAAAAGAGAAACGAGATTTATAGCCCCCAAAAACAAATTGAAATGAATCAAATACCTTCTAACCTCATAAATGTTTTAAGATCAAATCACTGAAATAATAATAATAATAATAATAATAATAATAATAATAATAATAATAATAATAATAATAATAATAATAATAATAAT
>JAOWBB010000008.1:2059549-2089271 GCA_028565995.1 Ricinus marginatus | reverse complement strand
ATAATAATAATAATAATAATAATAAAGTAATTTTAATGTTGATAAAATTTATGAAAATTACTAATTAATTGAATTAAATTATATTAATATATACTAATTAATTAATTGTATTAATTAATATTAGTATTAGCAGTAAATATTTTATTTGATTTATTACTATATTATTATATAATACAACACTTATTTTCAAAACTAAAAACTATTTGCCCCGGCCCAAAGGGGCAAGATTAAACAACGCGATATCTACGCGATCAACGTTGTTTTTTCTTCTTTGTGTTCGTTTATAATGAAATTAAACTGAAAACGTACTCGTAAGCGGAGTACCCTTTTTTCTATATTTTTTCAAAAAAATTTTTTATAGCTTTTTTATCAATTAAAAAATCGGAATAAAACGCAGAGAGAAATTAGACGCTCATAATATTTTATCTGCATTCACATCACAATGATTCACCAAATCCAAAATTAATAACGCTGTCATAAAAGGCGATACTCACAAGTTGGGCTCTGGTATATGAAAGAAGCAGCCTAAATTAAATCGGCTACATTCAGCGGCATTTCGTCGATATGCGTATTGTAGAAATGCTCTATATCTTTCAGGATTCTTTTGTCATTGTCGGTAACAAAATTTATGGCGACTCCTTTACGTCCGAAACGTCCACCCCGACCAATTCTATTAAAAAGAAAATGTAAAATTAACAAATCCTGAAAACTGAAAATGAATGTGACTAAATTCATCCGGCCAGTATTTAAAGAGTATGCAAAGTTTACCTATGGATATAATTTTCACGGTTTGAAGGCAGGTCATAGTTAATAACTAAGGAAACCTGTTGCACATCAATTCCACGAGCTAAAAGATCAGTCGTGATAAGAACACGGCTGGAACCCGAACGGAACTGACGCATGATTAAATCCCGCTCACGTTGATCCATATCGCCATGCTGATATGACGTTATCGAAAAAGAAAATTAAAGCGGTTAAGATAAAATAAAAATAAAACATTAAAAAAAAAAAATTTTCAATATGAACCTGTTAGGGAAACAAAGAGGATGGGACCCAGGCGAAAGTGCGTGGACACCGAAGGCAAGTCCCTGATTTATTTTACCTCCACTTTGCATTCATGCTCCACTGATGAACTTCGTAGAGGCATGCCAAGTGTAGAGGAGACTTTTTTCCCCCAAAAAAATATATCCTTAATTCTTAACGAAATTAAAATTTCTTTTTTTCCTTTTTCCTTACCATCGCTGAAACAGTGAAATCCCTATCTTGCATACTTTGCGTTAATATGTCAACCTTACGCCTCGTGTTGCAAAATATTACGGCTTGGGTGATACTTAAGGTATCATAGAGATCGCACAGAGTGTCCAATTTCCAATCTTCGTGCTCGATATAAACAAAAAATTGTTTAATTCCTTCCAACGTCAGCTCTTCCTTCTTGACCAAAATACTAATTGGCTCTCGCATGAATAATTTGCTGACTTCTAATACATCACCAGGCATAGTAGCAGACAATAAAATAACCTAAAAAATAAATATAATTCCGTGATAAATTTCTATTAATAAACAAATTATAAAAATTCTGTAGGAAAAAGAGCAAGGCTAAACAAATATTTAATATAAACTTCTAATTGAAATACTAATAAAATGGAGAATACTTGTCTATAAAATAAATAAAAACTTAATATAGTCATTTTATTAATTATTCAAAAAAATAAAATACAATATATAAATTTTAAATTTATACTCATATAATTTACTTTATTTGCAGTCATTAATGTAAAAACAATATCATAATTTAAGATTAGGTTTATTTAGGATTAAAATAAGTATCTGTGAACATGCTTATCCAAAACATTAATTACAACTAGAGAGAAAGATATAATGAAACTTATTATAAGTGAAATAAAATTCAGTGTAATTGTAGAGTACAAGTGAAAAATCTTAAACTCAAATAGATTTTTATTAAAACAAGAAATTATAGACTTACAAAAATTTACCATTTTAAGCATTACTTCAAATTAAAATGCCTGATAATAAATTATTAAACCAATTTAAGCCAACAATGTTAAATAAGACATCCCTTTTAATAATTATTTTGAAGAAGTCAAATCAATATTTACAGTGAAGTTGTATATGTTAATTGGCCTACCCTCAAAAGTCTTTCCAAACAAAGACTACGTTATTATTTTACTGCTTTAAGCTGCTAAAATTAGTTGCAAAAAAAATTTAAATTTAGTTTTCTTTTAAATCCATAACAAGAAACAAAGACCTGTTAAAAGAATTAAAGAATTATGAAAAAAATAAGGGAAACCAACAAATTTAAGATATAGGAGACATGAATATTTAATAACAGTAAAAAATTTATTGCAATGATCAACAAAATCTTTTAAAGCTTCTTAAAAATGAAATCAATTAACAAAAAATTGACACCTATCCTTAAATCAGCTTTACTTTTAATTCCAAATATATATTTCTGTTTATCACATAAAATCAGAAAAAATAATTAATTCTCATCACCATTTTCAACAAAATATTTTTTTGCCCGCCATTACCCTTATATTACTTTTCATAAACCAAAAACACACCTGAACATCTTTTGGAAGAGTCTCAAATACATCATGTATTTGATCCTTAAATCCTCGAGATAACATTTCATCTGCTTCATCCAATACAAAAATTTTGATGCTATTGGTGCGTAAGGATCTTCTATTAATCATATCATAAACACGGCCTGGGGTGCCAACAACTACATGAACGCCAAGTTCTAGTTTTCGAATATCCTCACGAACATTGGTTCCCCCAATACAAGCATGACACATGGCATTCATGAAATCACCCAAAGCAATTACTACTTTCTGGATCTGAGAAAAGCAAAAAAAAAACAAAAAATGTTTCCTTAGAAACATAATTCAAATTAAGTTTGACACAAAAATATATGAAATATTTCCCAAATAGTAAAAAAAAAATTTTAGGAAAGTGCATAAATATGTAAATAAAAATTACACTTTAATATACCCCAAAAACAATTACTAAAGTTCAAGTGGATTGCTTTTAAAATAAAATATTTGCTGTATAAAATTTCATACATATATATTATATATATAATATTCCAATTAAATAAATTATGCATTAATAATATATCTAATATTAAAATTTTTACCTTTCAACAAACTTAACATAGACATTAAAGTGAAAATCGTTATAAGTATCAGATTATTAAAATTAAATATTTTAAATAAAATAAATAATAATTTAATTAAAAAAATATTTTAAAATAGTAAATTAATTTCACTTTTTTTGATAAAAAACAAGCTTCTTTTTAATTTCTACAAATATATATTTAATTATCTTTTGGGATATTTCCCAATTTAAATTCAATTAACAATAGTCAAAAATTACAAAAATAAAAGTTAAAAAATACTAATTACTTTCTTAAAAAGTATAATTCTTGTCTTGGTCTATTTTAATTTTATGAAATTTCACATTTATTTTATATATATTTTATTTATAAAATTTTTAGAAGAACTGTCTAAAATATTAGATTTACTGAAAAAAATTAAAGTAAATTATAAATCAATATGTACATTTTAATTAGCAAAAATTTAAATCATAATCATATACATTCCATTAATAAATATCAAACATTTTTCAAACTGTATAAGAAAAAGAAAATTAAATAAAGCTTTTCATAAATATGTAAGTCAAATAAAAATATCATACCTGCTGAGCCAATTCTCTTGTTGGAGCAAGAATTAGTGCTTGACAGTCATTAATACTAGTATCAATCTGCTGCAGAATTGAAATGGAAAAAGTAGCTGTTTTACCAGTTCCAGATTGAGCCTGTGCAATTACATCATGACCTTTAACACAGGGTTTGATAGCCCTCTGCTGTATAGCTGAAGGTTTTTCAAAACCATATGCATAGATTCCTCTAAGGAGCTCTTCTTTGAGTCCCATATCATCAAAATTGTCAACAACCTCATCCCAATTTGACTGAATATCTCCTTCTGAATCCATGTTTGATTGTCCAACATACACTGGATCTTGTTCACTTGGTCCATTTTTTGACTCACCTGCAGACCATTCCTCGTTGCTGGAAGTATGATATAAATAAATCATATTATAACACACCTTTTTCAAGTCAAAGTTAAAAAAAATTGGAATTATATATTTATGTTTCATAATTAAAATTCAAAATAAAATAAATTAAAATATTAATGCAAAGCATTTCTGGAAGTCATTAAAATGAAAGGATTTCGCAATAATAAATGTAATTTTAGGCTTCATAACGTTATGGCCTTGAACTCATCCTTGATAACAGAAAGTTAAATCTAAAATCCTATTTTCTTAAATTATCAAATGAAATTATGAAAACTCATCTATCACAATATACTAAAAGAGAAACTAAGCCAAAGCTATTCCACGTTTTCAGGTGATGAATCATTTTGACAATCAAATATGGACCTTGTATAGAAATTTAAAAACAAAAGCCTCCGAGTCGACGCCGGAGAAATGAATTAAATTTTATTTAGTAACTTTAACTGTGAAGGGTAAATTTGAAAAAATCCTCTTTCCTAAGTGAACCGCAATTGAGAGAATATTTCAGCCTAGCCTACACGCCACGCCATGTTTAAGGGCACGAGCTCGACGGCTACATTTTTAACACACAAATACCACGCAGTTAAAGGAAAATAATTGGTCGTAAACACTTTTAAACACTTTCACACTAAAATTAATTTAAAGACTCATCTTCATAACAAACATTTTATGATATATATTTAATTTTCTCCATTTACCTTCTCTCTGAAGTATTATAAGACATATTCCAACTATTCGTGAGCAAGAAAGGAAGTTTTTCGTGACGTCAAAATTAATATACCGCCGCCATTCATACATAGTTAAAGAAAGAACATTAGAAGACCTTCATAATTTTCAAAGAAAATATAAAAAACAATCTATATATAGAAATAAGCACTCAGAACGGTCTAAAATCACAAATTGTGAGAAGAAGAGGAAAATTTTAAAAATTGAACCTGGAACTACTTTTTGTACGCACCACATAGAAGGTGTACATCCGTTCAATGTTGCCAAATTTTTCTCCTTAAATTAGAGGCTGTTCACCCTAGCAAAATTTCTGAATCTGATAATTGAACGGCATTTATCTAACGATGTTTGTAGACATTCGCGTACATATATTTATAACTACAACTTCTTATCATGCCGATGTTGATGTTTACTAAAAATGTATGGCTCTTAAAGAAAGAAAGAACGGTACCTGATGGAAGCGATATGAAACTCAACGAAGCAAATCGAGCGACTGTTCATTAATCGTTAAAATCTGGTTGAAAATTGCAAGAAAAAAATTCATTTTAAATTTATTAATAATTGCGAACGCGCTTAGAAAAAATGTGAAAACACGTTAATTAGGAGATAAACGAATTGTTTAATCTAAAATAAAGATATGTGTCTTTTAAAAACATACATTGGGTATTATTGTAAATACCCCTTTAAAAAAATCTCCGCCATTTGTATTTTCTTAAAATGAAATTCGTTTGCAATTTTAATTTGACTAAGAGTTGAGATTTATTTGGTATATTCGGATCTTCCCTTAATAATTATTGATTTTGCTTACCAGGCTCGCATTTTTTTTTATAAATTTAAATACACCAGTATTTTTTGTATATTCAAAAAGAAATCACCTTTCAACCACGTGCTCGACACTGAAGAGCAGACTTGAGAAATGAGTTTTTTCAATGCGACTGATTCATGGCAAATTCATGGATTTTGATGATTCGTCCCTAATTTTTTTTCTGCCATGTTCTTAAAGTTACGTAATTTTTCTACCTTAAGTTCAGTAAATATAATGTATTCGGAAGTTATTACAATGCTATTGATTTATGAAATGTGTGATTTTTCTCAACTAGATAATATAACTGCTCATAAATCAGCAGTGTCGATGTCCGTTATAAATTGATTTCCTCAATCCCGATGACGTCACGTATTCTGAGAAATTTACATCTTAAAAAGATTTTTTTTTTATTATTGCATTGCTATTGAAACATCTCGATGCACAAAAAATTTTCTCGTTTTCAGATCTCACAATGTGTAAATAATACAAAGTAAATTTTAATCGATCGCGAGCTGCAGTCAAATAATTATCTATATTTTTTTAATCGTACATGAGAAGAATATCTTCAGTTCGTATTTTAAGCACAACCTCCAATCTGGATATTTTGCACCCATTATATGGAGAGCCGATTTTTAAAAACTATAGGAAAGGCTATGGCCATCTCTTTCACGTGTTACATATTAGCAATGGTACAATTAATACAGGGCTACCTTAATTAATGGCGCCATCCATCACCCAGTCACATTATTTTCCAATTTCTCTGCTTCCCGATAGGAGCACAAGTCATGATTCGAAAATCAACCCCTTTTCAAGTAATTAATTTTGTAGTGTTCATAAATGATATAATAAAAAAAAGGCGTCTCATTCTTCAAATTTTTCCCTTCTTTTTAAAAAATTCAAATATCTATTTCAAAGGCGTTAAAAAAGGCTGCTCCTTGGATAGTTTTCTAATCTATTACATGGGAAGAAGTCAGCTCGCACTGTCTAGAGACAGTGAGATGGACAGATGAGGACCGATTTCATGCGAGCTTAGTCAAGGCAAGTGGAAATAGTTAATCATTTTCTAAACGTATCTCCTGTCACCATTTTCAGATTGTAAGTTTTTACAGAGCTAACGTGTAAAAAATTTAATCATCTTACATATTCAGAAGCGAAAAAATCATAGACTTCAACTTTTCCTGATAGAACAGACGTTACCATTTATCAGAGTAGAAATTCCGAAACGGAAAACTTTCCGTTAATGATTAGAAACCGATAATTAAAATATTATAAAAAGAAGCATACAGTATTAAATTTTTACCCTATTTCAATTTGTTTATCATATTAATTGCGTGATTTCTGAAAGCAAAGGTTTTCCGTAAAAAAAGGCTGGACGCCAGAATAGCTATTGCAAATGGAAAGTCGGTATTGCGGCCGTGACGCCACTAGTCCTTTTCTACTTGATAATCATGAATTTTCCTATTAGGGAATATGGAAAATATTAGAAAAAAAAATTTTCTTAACTGGCTCAGAAAGAATCTCCAACGATGGCAGACTGAAAATAATAAAAAAGGTAGGTGCGAAGGATTGGATTATTTGATTAAAAAAATTCATAAATAAAATTAAAAAAAGTTGAAAAATAAGAAAAAATATTCATTTTTGCATTTTTTTATCTTAATGAAAAATAAAATATTATGTATATTAATATAATTTTTTAAACTGTTTTTATTTACACTTAAATTTTCTACAAATCTCAACAATATAATAATAATAATAATAATAATAATAATAATCATCAATATTCTCTTAAACAATTACAATTCAGACATTGAAAACGGTTCTTCATTAGACAATATTTATTCTTCCGAAATTAACAGTAAAGTAGATTATTTAATTTCAATCCCTGCAGAGGAAAAATTACATAAAATGGTACATTAGTAACAAAATTAAAAAAAATCTTTTTAATTTAAACATATTTAAACATGGAATTTAAATATTTCGTTTCATTTAATCATGCAAGACACTTACTAAACAACAAGCTTTCTATTTTAAATTGTGAAGAAAAAACTTTATTTAAAAAAATTTTAATTCAGATATTTAATGGAAGACATAATTCACAAGCACGATCACAGTCTTTAGATATTTCATACATTAAATGCATAAATTGTTTTGAAGTATCTTTTTTTAATATATTATATAACAAAAATTTGAGAATAAAAAATCTCTTCAAATTCAATTAAGTGCCTGTATTACAATTAAAAACATTACAGACAATATATATAAACTTTCAATATTTTTTTAAATTTTTGCCATAAAAATTATCATATAGATATGGCCGCTGTAGAATAAAATATTTTTCAATAAAAGTTTTTAAAAAATTATAAATCGAGAAAGCGACAAATAGTAAAACAATGATTTTTTTTTAATGTATCTGTGCGACAAATAATAATTACATTATTTTCTTCATTTAAGAAAAGAAAACTTTTAATCTTGAAAAATATAGAAAAAATTATTCAACTAATTAGCTGAGTCTGCCTATTATTATAAAATTTTTTGAAAATTATGTTTTTTAATTAAGGTATGTCCAACCTTTTAATTTACTGATTTAACAACTATCGCATTCGCGTGGGCCTCACGCGAATATGAACAACAGTTGTTAAGTAAAAGTTAACTTAGAATATCCATTTTATTACATCTACATAACATAATTTAAATGTAAAAATTTCAATTAATTTTTTAATTTTAATAAAAAATCATACTTAAAAATCTCAAATGCTTTGAAGAAACTGTGACTAAATGAAGGGTCCCAATCGCCTCCATCTTTGAATCGCGGATTGGACATTCCTAATTCAAATGTATAAAACAAACTGACATGAAATATAGTTACCAAATAGGTTAATATTATAAAATAGTATTTAAATACAATTTTTTAACTGATTCGTCAGTTTCAATATGAAATAAAACTAATTTTCTTTACGAGATCAAACATAAATGCTTGATTGTTTTTCTAATTGTTAAAAACAACATTTTTCAACTGTTGTTGTGTAAAAAAAGTCTGACGGCTTTAATAGAGAAATTTACAAAATAAATTTGATTAAAATCCATAAAGAATAATATAGACAAAATTTATCACCGGTAATTCATGAAAATTACATGTTAAAATATGCTTCAGTTTTATATATAAAATCTATAAAGACGATCGTTAAATTTTACTGCAACGGAAAGTTAGCTCTCAAAATCTGGGAATGTTTAATTTTAATTCAAAACTTGTGAAATTTTTTAACATTTTATTTCTTTTACCTGGCCCAGTTTTTATTCCTTGCATTTAACAGCTTACAAAAAAGCGCACCCGAGAATGAGAAATAATACGAGAGTCGGAAAAATAATGTAGACCGACATCCTTGGTTCACACACCGACCGAAGGAATGTGACTTCGTCTTCGTGCTCAATGCCATCTCTTGTCGGCACCTCGACAATGACAACTTCGTCCGACAGAAAATTCACGGGGAAGGAGCACTTTGTTTGGTTTATGCAGTTTTTTGACACGTTCGCATACTGATATGTCGGTTTAAATATGTCAAACACGGCGTGAAGATCATTCTGCACGTAATCGTTGTCGCTATAGAATATGTAATAATAGTATCCATCAGCGATGACATCGTGTGTCGTCGTCATTCTTTTACCCTTACCGCCTTCCTCGGGTAAAAGGAAAGACAAGTTCCGGCACATCTCGGACGGCGGTACCGAATGGGAAAGGAAAATGCTTCCGTCATAGCAGGTTAACAGTGATGTCTCGAAGCTGGATGCCGAGTTTTCCTCTGAATTTTCTTGGTAGTTGATCGCGTTTCCGCCGTGAGCAACCTTCGCATCCAGATTGTGAACCACTTCCCTCGTCGTTCGATTTCCTTTCTGTCGACTGATTTGCTCGTCTATTACTTCGTTCGATAATCTCAAACGCAACTTTTCCCTTGATTTCGCATGCCGAAGTTCCCGTCCTAAGACTAGCTCTTCGAAAGTTCGTAAACGATTACCTTTCTTCCTTTTAAGATATTTTTTCTCCAGTTCTTTTACATCTAGGAAAGATGTGAAATTATCCATGAGTTCTTTTTCTTCGTGTACTTCGTTCGCATAATTCTCGTAGACATTTCTCCTATTCCTCTGAAAGATTCTATCTACAATAACATCGTCCTCCTTTTTAGTGTTATTGCTTTTACTTTCTAGGAGGGAAGAAATTTCTGCTAAAAATTTTTCCGTGTCGTTCGCGTGAACTTCTTGAGCATTTGTTTCAAGAGTGACTACAACTCTGCCTCTCTCCTTCGCTAGAGTGGGTGATAGCTCCGAATTTTTTGTATGATCCAGAAGACCACAAGTTCTCAAATTCTTCTCACCCTTCACCACCAGAATTCGAGCACCGTTAAAGCGAGAACAAACTGACAGCCTTACTATTGAACCGTTAGGTAAAAAAAATCCCCAATATTCTAAGGTATCATCTGGAAGAATCATACTCTTTTTCAATCTAATATGTTTTCTTATACTACTAACTTTAGGCTTACTATCTAACTGATATGCATTGAACGTAGTGTTCATTTTCAATGTGTGATCCTAAAAATAAAACAAAAAATTAATATAAATTATCATTATACTAAAAATATTTTTATAATAAAATTTATAACTGTCTCTTTTTTATAATATGACAAAACTTAATATCTTATATAAAAACAGATTAACTATAAGATTTCTACAATGTGAACACCTTGTTTATTAAATAAGATGAAATTGGAATGATTTTTTAATTAGTCTTAAATGAAGAAAGACACAAAAATATTTATATGTTATGGGTTTTCAGTATCAAATTAATGCAGTTAAGTCAACATATCCTGATGTTACTTAAATATAATGTCACATATTTTAAACTAACATTTTTAGAAACAAACTTTATATACTTTTGCAATAAAATTAATCAAAAACAATAAATTTAAAAATAAATAGATTAATAACACCAATATTAATAATTTTTCTTGACGTTATCTCAATTTCTAAACAAATTGTAATTATTTATGTAAAATAAGATTATTACAGTTTATTTAGATTGGATAGCAGCAAATAAATACAAAAAAGAATTGCATGTAAATTAAACTTCATTACAGTTTTTATGCTTTTTAAATTTTTTCAATGTTAAAGTCAATAGTTTTAATTCTGTTAATATATAAAATTAAAAATTTTTTTAATGAAATAAAGAAATAAATATATAAGAATTGAAATAAATTAAAAATATTTTTAAAAAGTAAATTTTATTTGTTTAAGACATTAATTTTGATAGTTTAAGATTTTTATCATACCTGACAGAAAACTGTTGAAATACCATCTCTTATTTCTAGTACATCTGATTCAGCAACGGAATAAATGACATCGGCGAAGAGATTGTGACGAAGATATAAAGGAATAATTAATAATATAGTTGGCAAAACAGTTGTCAGCAAACAAAAAATAATAACCCTTCTAGCACCATGCATTTTGCCTGTACCTGAAAAATTACAAATTGGTAAAGGCAATCATGCCGACATCAATAGTGGAATGCCTCACTCTTAAAAGCATCTATTATTATCCGAGGAAATAAGACGTTAATTACAACTTCAATTACAGAAAGATACCTTGACTTACCAGTATTTCATTCAAAAGCGTTTTGAATGATTTTTTGGGCTGCTCCGCTATGCCCATACTATTAAATGATAGGTGCAGGCTTATGAAAAACGTTCGTTAATCGATTTAAAGTGCCAAGTTTTTTTTATCTTCTTTGTTTGCGGAGGAGAAACGACAAAACAAAACATTTAAAAAAATTGGGTAAAAACCAAAATGTTTACCCAGAATCAAAGCAGAAGATGCCGACTTTTGCGAGCGCTCAATGCGGTCCTGTGGTCAGAAAAAGAACTTTCGCGTCGACGAAGAAAATCTACGTCATTCAGTTATGGACCAATGATGGCTGCGAGTGCCAATTAATCGGACGAGTCCAGAATTTGAAAAATGCCCTCCAAATCCGCGGCTCTCATTTAAATGTGACGCCGGTGGATTCTTGATTCAAAGGAGTCTCACGTTATAAATAGAGAAAAAAATTCGGCTGCGGCACTTTTCAACCGTGGAAAAATATCGAATTTCACGATGATACGGAAACCCCGCTAATTTGACGAGGTTCTTAAAGCTGACAAGTAACTGATGATTCCGAAAAAAGCAAAACCTCGTCGGAAGACGGAGATTCAAATGTTATGGGAACACCATCTTCAAATGCAATTTAAAACATATATTTAAACGGTAAAATGGAAAAATGTAATCGTTTCATCCGGCACAGAAGATGTAAATTTACTTAAATTACGATGTTAAACTGAAATCGCTTACCCAAGCTTAAAGCCGAAATTGTTCTTGAAACGAGCACGAAAAATTAATGGATGTGCATGGAAAATATGTGAAAAATAAATTTGAACTTTAAATGGTTCACTCCAACATACGAAATTAATGGTTTTTCAGTAAGACAGAACAATTTTCCACGCGGCATGGAAATCTGAGAATTTAATATCAACTGCACCACTCTGTCCTTTTCCCTTTCTTAATACAAACCAAACTCGCTATACTGCTTGCCTTGAGAAAGAGCAGGGCTCAAAGTCAACGCGCGACCATTTTCAGCAACAAAATGGAGCGGGAGCACGTTGTGCAAATATTTGAGGGCAGTTACATAATTTGAATTGTGAAAATGATAACGAATAAGTCAGCAGTTAAGCCTGCTTGAGCTTTGGGAAATTTACTCTTCGCTGCACGAATGAAAGCGGCGATGGACACTCGAAAACCTTAGGCCGAGTATGGGGGAAATGAGTTGACAAAAAGTGAAGCTTACTTATACCGCTGCGAAAACACACATCGCCGGTAATTTCAATAAGTTTTGTTTCTAGATACGAAACTGCAGGCCGGGAAAAAAACTCGGAGTCGAATAGGGACTTTGCAGCGCGTATCTCATGGAAGCAAACGCGGAGCATGGAAGGAACCCAAAGACAGGCAGCCTGGAAAGGAACGAGGTTCGGTAGCACAATTTTCAAATTGTTTAAAAAATTTGTGAGAGGGGCCAAGTAAAGCGAGAGTGCGTGGTCAAAAGCGTTTAGTTCGGTGTTTTGGAATTCTTTTTTCAATCGCGAATGAATCCCACCTTTGGCTGCCGACCCGAAGAGCGTATCCTGCATTATGGTAAAGACGCGACACATCGATGGAAGTCGCGGCTTAAATATCACGAATGGATCTGGAAATTTTACAAATCGAGACTAAGAAACGAAAAATTATGAGGGACGTCAAGGAAAACGAAATGTAAACGAACAATTTTCAGTAATACAAAATAAATGTAAATATACAATTAAAGCGATGATAATAATTACAACATGCACGCATGGGCGTGCATGTGTGCGTACATATATCAAAAAATTGATAATCAATGACAAAAGTTCAAATCGTGAAAGAATCGAGGAAACTTACCGGAAGATTCATTGGGCCCATCAAATGATCGTGCTCTGTAATAGGCAACAGACTCACGGGTAAGGCACAATCCTTTCTCTTCATATCTCGCCATCGTTGAGTCTTTTGGGTGCAACGACGTGTGTTCCGAAAATTCAATTCAAAATGCAAAATAAATCATTGGAAAAAGAAAGGAAAAAATAACAAAGAAACAGTCAAGCAATTTGCATTTTCTAAAATGTTAAATCTTTAACGTTGTCCAACGTCGAGCGGAAACTCAACTAGGGGAACAGGAAGTAAAAAAAATAAACGAAAGTTTAACGCTCCCGAATGGAAAAGCAATTTGGCGACACTGTAAGGGCGAAAGCCCCTCTTCCATACGCCGCCACGGAGGCTGCGTTTGCAGACGGGTTCCGCAGTGGGCTCCGAAGAAACTTTAGACCGCTTTATCAATTTGCCTTGATTACGACGGCAAAGCACGATGTCCCCTGATAAGAAAGCCGAGGTTTGGACGACGTTGTGCGCCTCGGGCGAAACGCTTTCGACGTGGATTTCTCGAGGCCGACGATCGATCCGCGGCCCGCGCCGCTTAAAACAACCTGCACTGGAGTCGAATGCGATTGAAACCAAATGTCTTATTTCCTGCAGAAAACCGTTAGCTCGGAGGCCTTTTGAGGACCGAAAGGATAAGAATCGTTGGCTGCTTTATTCGGTTTGCGGTTCCGAAAAGCTCTCGACTTCCGGCATTCGTCATTCCCATGCGTGATGCTTTAGCATCGAATACGTATACAGGCATTAACGGATTAAGACGGCACGTTTAATCAATTTTTTTACCGCTGACGGACAAAGGACTTGATATAAAAAAAGTATTACGATGAAATGCACTTTTTAAAAGCAGTGAGTGACGTCACATCATACGACTGCCGGAAATGGTGAGAACCTTCGAACGTGCCGTATTCGAAGGCTTAAAATTCTTTAATGGCACAAAAACCTTTAGCATTATTGTTGTTTACTGAAATGCGTCCTAAATAAAATTTCTGCGACCCACGGCACCGAAAATCATTTAAAATGTCTAACATTTTAAATATTTCTCAAGTTTTATCGGATTCCGTTCATTTCTTTGAGATTCTATTATATTTTTTTCCTCAAATAACGTAAATTTTCAAGATAATTTATTTAGATAATATCCCGCAAAATTAAATGCAGTAACATACGTGAGTGTATCCATTATATTTTCTTAGTATCGTGCCCGAATATCTGCAGATATTTTTGAATTAATTTATTAAGGAAAACGCACAAGTCAAGAGAGTTTTCACCTGTATTAGAAAATACTAGTTCAAAATTGTTAAAAAACATAAAGTAAAATAAATATGTTTTATAAAATACACAATATGGTAAAAGAAATTGCCGTAAGTGTTCGATAAAATTTTTAAGAATAGAAAATACATAATTAGTGTTATTTTTTTTTTCAAGTTCACTTTCAATATGTATTTTACGTGCACTGTAAATTCACTAAAAATATATTTTGACAAAAAAGAACAAAGATACAAACTTTATTAACATATAAACAGCATAGCCTTTCAACTTAATACCGTTGAAGAGTTCAATTTAAACCAGAGCTCGAATTTGAGAGGAATAGAACATCTTCAAATCGATAAATGGTATAATTTCAGTGTAACATTTTTGAGCAGTAACCTAACGTTATTCAGTTGATACACAAAAAATACAGAACCATAAACAGTGATAAGATAACCGAAGCATTACAATTAATTATTAATCAGTAAAATGTAATGATAAAGATGGAAATTCATTTCAGCAGCATTTTCTTCATGGAATGTTTCAGTTAGTTTATGAATAATTAAAACTTAAGTCAGATTTGTTAATGATAAGAATCAGTTTTTAATAAAACCTAGTTTGGTTTTTCAAATATTTTATGCAAAAAATATTCTCCATTTATATGAATTGTTTTGAGTTTACAGAAATCAATCTGAATATCAATAAAAATAATTTAATTCATTTCTTCAGAACCACTTACAATAGATTTATTGTTGTTGGATAGGATAAAAATTTAGTTCTGTCAAATTCTGAAAAATAAAAATATAATTCCGTTTCATTAATATAATAACTGTAGTTATGCATTAAAAAGGGAGCCGTATTTTATGATACAGACGTTGATAAAGCAATTTGAATGAAAAGTTAATAAAAATCTAAAATTTATCAATTCTAAAAATGACATTATCTTCATATTAAAGTTATAATAAAATGGATATTCATATCTAATATAAATCTTTATATACAGTTTTTAAGTTAAAAAATTCTGAATTTTCTTTCATGTTATATAACATTTTAACATAATTATGGGTAATATTTATAAAATAGAAATTGATAACTCGAAAAATACTGGGATTTTTCCATATTAATTTTTATTACTTTTTGAAAATTTTCTGGCCTCGGAGCTAATTTAATTTTATATTTCCTTAGATATAATATTTTTAGTTTTATTCTTGGAGGACAAATCTATAGCGCAGAAACGAAATTGTGATTTTAAATTGGTTTATGTAGACAAAACTTCTAAAGTGGTAAATCAATATATTAAATAAGAACAGATTATAAATTTGTAAAGCAACTGTTAACATGTGGAAAACTATTCCTGCGACAAGAACAGGAATTTTATTACATTTATAAAAATTATATTTTTATTCATATCAATCATATATTTCATTCATATCAATATTCATTTATAAAATGAATTATACGATTAATAAAATTGTTATAGTGTCATGCTTCTATTATTTTATATTATGAACATATTTATATATTATTATGCTCATCTAATTATTAAACCAATAAGGAAAATTGCTGACTCACCCTTTAATTTTAAATGAAAACAAGAATTCAGAACATAAAAGTATAAATTAAGTCAGCTTAATTTTTTTCCTTCGTCCAATAATATCATTTTATCTTTTTTCTTGTTCTAAAACTCCAATATGTATTTTTTTAAATCACTTTATTTAGTATTTATAGATTGAAATTATTTATATTTATTATGGAATCATTGTGTATTAGCTTATTTTTTTCTAAAATAAAAATTTTTATACATGTTATTTTTAATTTTTTTATAAACTTCTTTTCCAAGAAGAGTTGCTATCCAGATCAATTATAATTCTCAATGAACGCGAATGATCAGTACTTAGATTTCGGAATTTTGTTTGTTTTGAAAATAAATGCTGAGAACCCTGCAATTACGAGCCCTGAGGAAAAAAAAAATAAAATTGTACATATCAAAAAAAAATACTTCCAATACAAAAATTTGAATGCCTTAAAAATTTCACCAAAAAATTTATCAAAAAGTTCTTACTTTATAAAGTCTTCGGGATAAACCAAATATTGATCATTCAAGTTAATTAAAAAAAATATAGATTTATTAATTTTAATAATATCAATATATTTATGAATTTAATAAGTAATAAGTTTATATAAAAAAACAATAAAAACTACTTACCTTGAAAAAAATTGGTTATTTCTTTTTATATTTCTATGGAAAGAGTGTGGATATAACTCTTTGGTGAATTCAATGACAAGTGGATGACATTCAATTCTTGCTCACCAAAGTAAAAATCATGAAATTTCTGCAAATAATTCAAAATAATATTACTAAATTTTATGAGGGATTAATTTAAATGCTGATTCGTATTTAATTAACTATACCTTTGAACTTTCAATTAGATTATTCAAATAAAAATTAAAAGAGTTAAGAATTAATAAAAATTAATTTTTTTTATTTTACCTTTAAAATATTAGTAGCATCAAAGTTTGGAAACCGCTTCGAAGTATTTTTTAAAGTATCTCCTTCGTATTCATTTCTCTCTAAAAATTTTTTATTCATTAAAGTGACATGTAACTTTACATTATCTCTGATTTTGTTATACTCCATTTGTTGATTTCTCATAACATTTGCTATTTTATCACAAATTTTTTGCAACAGTTCTTCATTGTTTTTTAAGCGTATATTAGCGTACAAAATTGAAACGTCTGTCGGATCATCATTCATGTAATCTATACCTCGCATTTCGAAAACACAAGGTTTTTTGCCTTTAAGCATAGGCCTAAAAAATTTTAAAACAAAAAATTTCCAATTTTTTTTTGTTCATTTTCAAAATCATACTTTCTATTAAAAAATATAAATAATTTTTAATTCAGGTAAAAAAAAATCCTGAAAATGTTCAAAAGTAAACAAAAATAAATTCATTTTAGTTCCATCATTATTAATAAATTTTTATATAGCTAATTGTATTTCAACCACTTAAAGTGTAATTTATTTGCTTTATTTAAAATCTGATTTTTTAAATTCGAAATTTATGACTGAATTATTATAGTCTTACTCAAAATACTCTCTTATGTAAATCAATTTTTTTGTGTTTCTTTTTTCAAAATTTTTATGATAATCTCAAGCTAAAGTAAATTTTATAATTGAAAAGAATTTAGAACTATGATATTGGCATTGTCTACTTCAAAATTTTATTGTTTAATTTTTCTATATCTGAAGAAAGTTCTTAATTTCTTCTTAAATAGGAAAAATGTAAATAACTGAAAAAATTTTAATAATTAAGAAAAACTTTTCATAACTTTTTAATAGCATTAAAATTACCTTATATGTTTTTCACAGACATCTAACAAACATTTTTCAGCTTGTTTTCTTTCATTATCATCAAGTAATACCAATACTACTGCAGTTAAATGTAATTTTTCTGGAATTTGAAACAGTTCTTCACAGATACCTTGATCCATACAACTTGAAAGGACTTCTTTCTAAAACAAATAAAATTCTGACATTAAATTTTTCTATCATAATAAAATTTAAACTTTCTAATATGATAAAATCCAATTAACTTTTTTAATTGTATAATTTTTTATATTATATGAGCAGATAAGACATATATAAATATAATCCAAAACTGAGTTTGTTTTATCATTGTTTTGCTAATATTTTAAAAATTATTACAATTTATATAGTTTACCTTAAAATTTAAAAAATTTTTCTTGATTTCTTCACCATTTAGTGGGAAAGATACATAATGAGTAACACTTAATTTCTTTCTTGATGAATTTATAATTAATAAAATACTTTTCCATGCTAAATATACTTTTTCTTTATTTGGACCATATATGGTTAAGTTTGCCTTTTCAGAAAATTTTGGTATAAATATTGTGCAGCAAGAATCTTTTTGTAGTCTTTGTATAGTAGCACCTCTGGATCCTATTATGAATGGAAAGAATGAGCTGCAAAACATTTTTAACAAAATTTTAAAATAAATTTTTTCTCATATGAAATCAGACAAGATGAAAATGTTAAAAATATTGCAATAAAATAAAAAAATTTCATTACAATGACCAAAAATTTTAAACAAGAAAACATGAAATTAAAGATAATAAATCAAATTGCCAATTTTTCTAAATTCACAAAATGGTATTATTTCAAAGTTATTAAGGAAGTTTTAAAAGTGAAATAATGAACAACAATTTTTGCCTTAAAATATTTCACAACATTCCAAAACTAAAAGTAAACAAATTTGAATATAAGCTGTGGAATTGGCTGAAAATGAAAGAAAATAAAATCAAGATTTCATAAAATGAACGAAAATAAAGTCTATCATTGAAAGAATGGATGCAAAAAAATATAAACAAGTAAAATTGAGTATTAGAAGAAATAAAAGAAATATTTATTATTAATAGCTGAATAAATGAAATTTAAAACATTATATGTTTTTAATGTAAATAGAAGCTGTAAATCTATTTAAAATAAATTTCCTGAAGATAAGCATGTATGACTGCTTTAATTCATGTTATAAGTAATAATTCTGAAAATGTATTATATAATGGTTTTATTTTTAAAATTCCTTACATCTAAAACATTTTTTTTACTCACCTAGCTACTGGAAAAATTATCCTGCATCTACCATTTGGTAAATTTTCAAATCCAGGTTGATTTTCCAAATCATCAAGTTCAGGTTTGGGTAAAAAAGAATCTTAAAAAAAAATAAAAAAGAGAAAGTGTGTTAATAAAAGAATTTCTAAATTTTAAAATGAAAACAAAATATTTATGAAGATAAGATTTTAGTATCTTATTAGTGATTAGTGATTCCTTTATTAATGATATACTTCTAGCAAACAAAAAATAAAATTATTAGCAACTACAGTGATAAGAATCAAACAATTATTTCTCTATATTTTTCTGTTAGAATTATCTATCTTCCTTAGCTTTGTTGAATTAAAGATATAGATAAATGCACTTATTCCATTTCATACTACTAATTTTTAAACTCAAAAATGGATTCTGAAAAAAAAAATTGCAATATTTGCAAAGTGGGTTCTTAACATCTGTTAAGAGAAAGTCTGACATTGGGGATTTGAACATATAACAAACAATTTGGAAGTCACATACATTATAATGAAATTTTTATAATTGTTATGGACAATGAAATACATTATGTCTAAAATATATTGCCAATTACATAGTGATTGATACATATATTATTAGAATATACTAAGAATAAACATAACTATTAAAATCTATAAATTATATTGTTCAACTATTAAAGTATCTAGCAATAATTAATTAAATTTAGTTATTAATACATGTTTTTCAGTTTTATTTTAAATTTTGAAATTAAATTTTAGTAAAATTCTTAAACATGAAATTGAACATTAGTCGTATTTAATTTTAAACATTAGCAATTTGTAATCTCTAAGTGATGTTGCTGATTAATTTAGTAAAAAAATTAAAATTTTGTAATAGTTTGGAATTTTAGTTTAACCCTTTCAGTGTAATAAATGATATAATTATTTTCCGTCTATTTATTTGAATGAAAAAAAACAGATGCCGGATCATCCTTCTTAAATAATATGTAAATATTAGGAAGAACATATTAAGGACAGCATATTTAACTTGACTCCATTTTTGGATTTGAATTTTATGAATATTAATAATGTCCTCACCGTCCTCGGCTTCATGTTCGCAATCGTTATGATTAAAAGCTGTACTACTCGAAACAGAGTAATCCAGCAACGGTAAGCGGTAACATCGTCCGTCGATCCATATCAAATTGGGGGCTAATACATCCATTTTCAGTATCAGGAAATTAACATCCGAATAATTAATGAATCAGTGAAAGTCCATAGTAACGCAAATCGATTTTTTTTTACTACAAATCGTTTTCTGACATTGATAATTTTTATCCGGATTGCGAAAAGCTTAAATTGTTCTCGCCATCTGCAACACTAAAGTGGCAATAGATTCTATAAGTTTTCTGAATTATCAACGATTAGAGTTCACATCGTAAAAGTGTGATTTAAATATTCAGAATTAGTTTCATTTTTAATTTTTTGTAATAATTTTTACTCTCGCAGTAATGATCTCATTTATTAATCATTTTAAACAGACTGCTCGTTCATTATTTAAAAGAAAGTGGACGCGAGATTTAATGCAAAGTAGATATTTAAATTTATTAGAGTATCAGAGCAAAGACCTCTTGGCTAAACACGGTGTGAAAGTGCAAAAATTTAAATTAATTTCGAATGTTAACGAGACTGACAATATAGAAAAAGAGTTTAGCGTTGAAGAATATGTTGTTAAAGCTCAAATCCTCGCTGGGGGGCGAGGTGTTGGTGTTTTTAGCAACGGTTTTAAGGGTGGAGTGCATCTAACTAGGGATCCGTCGAAAGTTAAAGATTTGGTGAGCAAAATGCTGAACAGCAGATTAATAACTAAGCAAACACCTAAAGAAGGCATTCTGGTTAATAAAGTTATGGTTGCAGAGTCTGTAGACATAAAAAGAGAAACATATATTAGTCTACTAATGGATAGAGCTCATAATGGACCAGTCATAGTTGCCTGTGCAGAAGGGGGAGTAGATATTGAAAATTTAGCACAAAAAAATCCTAAAGCTATTAGAGTATTTCCAGTTGACATAAGTGTTGGTGTGACAGATCAGTTAGCTTTAGAAGTTGCTGAATATCTTCAATTTAAAAACAGTACCAAGGGGGCAGCTGCTAAAGAAATCATAAAATTGTGGAAATTCTTTTTAGCTGTTGATGCAATACAAGTGGAAATTAATCCCCTAGCTGAATCAAGCAATCATCAGGTTGTTTCAATTGATGCCAAAATAATTTTTGATGATAATTCAGAGTTTAGACAGAAAGAAATCTTTGCACTTCAAGACACATCAGAAATTGATCAAAGGGAACTTATTGCAACTAAACATAATCTTAATTATATTCCATTAAATGGCAATATTGGCTGTTTGGTAAATGGGGCAGGCCTTGCAATGGCCACAATGGATATTATTAAGTTAGAAGGAGGTGAACCAGCCAACTTTTTAGATGTGGGTGGCAATGTTCAGGAATCTCAAGTAACAGAAGCATTTAAATTACTTATGTCGGATAATCAGGTGAAAGCCATTTTTGTTAATGTTTTTGGAGGTATTGTAAATTGTGTTACAATAGCTAATGGAATAATTAGTGCTTGTAAAAAAATTGATGTTACTGTGCCAATAATTGTAAGACTTGAAGGTACTAATGTAAGAGAAGCAAGGAAACTTATAAAAAATTCTGGGTTAAAACTTTTAGTGGCTTCAGACTTTGAAGAGGCTGCTAAAAAAGTTGTGAATGTGTTGAATGTAGATGAACAGAAGCAAGCACTTTAAAGTGTAATATTTAAACAGGTTTGAGTCTGTAAAATTAATAATATTACATGATTTAAAATTTTCAATATTTGTTAGAGTTGATAAATCTATTTGGTCAGAGTTTGACAAAAAGATGTTTAAAGAGAAAAAATTTCTGCTTATTTAACAAATTAATTTAAAATTAAAGTTCTTACACTAGTGCTTGAATTTTAAATAAAAACGTAATTTTAAAATATGAATTAATTAAAAGAAAAATTATAAAATTTTATGTACAAATATAGTGTTCATTTTCTAACATTTTTTTTTTAGTAAAGAAAGATTGAAATTTAAGACTATAAAATTAAAATGATTATAGAAAAAAACAAGTACTCAAATTATTGTGTTCTTCCAAAAGTGCTTTAAAGTAAATACTTTTGTTAAAAAATATGGCTATTTTTAATTACTTCTATTTATTAAAATTTTTATGAAATTAATATTAAATTTTTAAATTGTGTATTTCAATTTAATGAAAAAAAAAGTTTACTTGGAAGTTGTGAACTTGTTCAATGCCTAAAATGGTAATTTATTGTTCTAAGTCAAATGTTGCAAACAAAACTATGTTTGTAAATTATTGAACAAATAGCAAATTCAAATAATAAAATTATTAACAAATATAGTGTTCATAAAAAAAAAGTTTAAATTTATCTTTTTAATGGAATTTTATAATAATATATTAAGAGCCATAAAACATTAGTGCCTAAACTCTATCATATATATTTTGAACCAACTGTATATTTTTTGTTTTAAAAAAATCAATTTGATAGGTTTAAAATTTTTTGGTTATAAAGACTGTAATTTAATGAATAACTTTTGCTGAATAATGAATAACTATAGCTTTTAAATATATAAGTGAATGTGATTAAATTATAACTAAATTATAATATATATATGTTATTAATAAAATAAATATAAAAACGAATATAATACTATTGATACTACCTGATCCCGACAAATTTAGACAAATACACTGCAGGTTATATCTAAACCCTCTTTCTACCATCCAATTACCTGCCTGTCGATACGTACAAAATCATAAAAGCCTTCATTGCCAAAATAATTGACAAACATTTACCCCATGCAATGTATTGTTAGAGGAGCAAAAGGGTTGCTGCTAGGGAAGTGAGGGATGAAAAGAACAATAATAGACAGCACCATCCTCCAATAAGAAAAACACGCAGGAACTTATTATATAAATAATCAAAAAGCTTTCGATTTAGTACCGTATACTTGGTTGGAACATCTACTCACGATATTTAACTGATTCCTTACTGATGTCATGAAATCTTGGAAAACCAAAATATACTTATATAGTCATTAGAGATATTGAAACAAAGAAAATATTCTTCAGAAGAGAATATTTCTAGGAGATACCCCAATTCTCTAGAATTCTAAATTTCCTAAATCCATAATCCAGAGTCCTCAATGACACAGGATACATGCTAAAAAAACATTAAACAGAATGACTGAAATTATCCGCCACCTCCCGTATAAGATGTCACAAAATAATACGCACTTATAAAATTCAAATGCAAAAATTCATCGAACTACTAATCGACGGATTAAATAGGGGCATAGATGTGATATATGATATAAACAAATGACATGATATGTCAGATGTATGTAAAACACAAAATGACAAAAGTAAAGTGGGCTGAACACAAAGACACATCCTTAATCAATGACCTATAAAAATAGCCGCCGAAAGGGTAAGACATGTAGAAATACTTTGACTTTAAGCAAAACACAAAGAATTATCACTTATATACAGATAGATATAAAAGAAAATTATAGTGTTCGACGCTCCGCACAATTAAAACTAAATACAACTTCAAAAGCTCATTGACGTTAATCCTGTTACATTCATTTGTAATTATAAAACAGGAAACAGAAACCGCAGAACTCAACACGATAAATCGGTAATGCTCTCGAAAAGCATGGTATAGTACAAAAAGTAATATAAAACATGGATTAAGAGAACCACATTACCCAGAATCTAGGAGGGCGAAGTAGAAACAATAGAACGTAACCAGAAATGTAAAATCCTGAAATCCATCCAATTATCCACCTGATGGACATATCCATTCCAAAGATAACTTACAGAATAAAGAAACCAGAAAAAACTGAGTACTTCCCTTTGACCAATCTCAAGCAAGAATGAAAAAAAACATTTGACATCCTTGTCAACAATAATGAAAAATTATTTATCAGTAATTTCTCCTAATGGTATTACACTCCATTTTACTGTACACCTTAAAGCATTTTGACTACCCATGCAAGTTTTAAAAGGTAGTCACATTGAAGACCTGTGAAATAGTTAAGAAAATATTCAGTCATAACACCTAACAGACAACAATTTTTCTTATTATTTGATATTAACTTGTAGATAGAGGAACACAAATCAAATGAAAAACATCTCGAGACTAAAAAGTATAATAATTATAAAATAAAATGAAAATTTAACATTAATATTAATTATAATTAACCTGAAAATTGTTCATAATAAACAACATTCCTTTTAATAATTAGTTTTTACTAAAATTTTTCAAATATTGATAATCTTGAAGCCATTAGATATTAAAATTCTTATTTTTTTTCAATTTTTCTGTAATTTAAAATCTCAAATCACATAAAAAAATTATATTAACTGTAAAATAATGAAACATTGCCAATTATAATACATTTGTTTTATATCAGTCTTTAGAACAGTATTATTTTATTTATAGATTATTTTGAAAGCAATTCTACTAATTAATATGGTTTTTCTGGCAAAATAACACAAAATGATCAAACTATCTTTAAGGTTTATTTACAAACTGAAAAATTTTTTAAATTTTAAAATTCACTTAAATGCCCTTACAATAGAATATAATTCAAAGCTAGAATGACAATGAATGAATGAATTAAAATTGTCACTTTAATTATCACCTTCCTTGGAACTTTGTAATAGTTTTAAAACGACTTCTTCATCTTGAGTTTGCTTCCTCAAAACCTTACCAAGTTCTATCTGCTGTTGTAATAAGTATAAATTTTCTGCTTTTCGTCTCTGCTGTCTTTCTCTATCCCTTATAACACCCTCATGCATTTTTTGAATGTCTTCCTGATCACGAAAATTATATTTATATTTATCCCCACTGATTATTATTTTACTATGTTCACACACTAAGTCATTTTGAAATTTTTAATCAATAAGCTAAAATCAACTAACCTGTTGTTTTGATTGAACATAGTAAATAATTCCAACTGTGAATCCTATTGCTAAACCAAGTGTAACCTTTGAAGCTAAAGACATATCGAAACATTTCCTTCCTAGCGTAAGAATATGTATTTTAATTTCAGATGCAATGTGTCTGCTTTGTAAAAAAAGTAAAAGCAAAGCAATAGTCCAAATCTTTTTTAAAAAATATCCTTGATAACAAAAAATTTTTAATCAAACATTGTTTTATATAAAATAATGTAAAATAGATAAAAAGGGGATTTGCTTAATTTACGATAATCGAATCAAAAGAAATTTTTTACAGCATGATCTACTCCTAATAGTAATGTATATAATTATTTGATTTGCTACAAACTTTTATAATCACATTGAAAAATTTATTTTTTTTTTAGAATTAAAATTTCTGGAATGAAAAAAGCAATGTTGCCAATCTATGTTATTTTACCGTTTTTTGTTAGAAAATGTAATAAATTTTAAACAGGCTAAATTTAAAGTTTCAAGTAAAATTTTTTTATAATGATAAATATGATATTAAAAAATAAAAAAGTGTTACTATTATAGTTTTTATATTTTGACGAATCCTTCACGTGTAAATTTTAACAAAATTTTAATGAAATAAAATTAATATTTTTCAAAGGTTCACGCATTTTCATAATTCGGCGTATACACTTTCGGGCACTTTCGTTGCGGCCTATATACGTAAAATATAAAAAAAAATAACTGGATAGTTATATTTGAGACCCGTTGAATAACACTCCATTAAGTAAAAACTGTTTTGAAAGATTTACTGTGCATGCAGGTATATTAAAGTTGAGCAATAAAAAACATTATTGCATCAAGTTAATTTTATATACTAAACTCTGCTTTGATAAATGAATTTCCAAAGCATTATATCATTAAAAAATAAAACAAAAAAATATATATACATAAACATATATATGATTTAGTTGATATACACATTTAAATTATAATTTTTTCATTTGTTCTGCAAATAGCAGCACAATTAAAACACTCCCAGAAAAAAAATAAATAAAAACTAATCTTACATATTATATTATATTCATAAAATATTGAACACAAAATTTTTTTTACAAAAATATGGTAACACAGGCTGAAGAAGAACTATAAGAACTATGCTTTATTTCTTTAAAATTTTTTTTCTACAAAAAATACATTTTTAGTGCTAATTTTAACCTTAAGTCAAATAAATTAGTAACTGATTGTAAAATTAATATAATTTAAATCAAAATTTATTGTAATTTAAAAAGTATAATTTAAATGACTGTTGTGTAAGATCTTAAAGAATATGAGAGGTAAAGGAATGTATTATTCAGAAAATGCTTCAATCATTACAACTTTAAAAAGGAACCCAATAATTTACTTTTTAGAAAATATAATCATTCTATTCTAAGATTCATGCTATTCTTTAATGACTAGATGAAAATAATAAGGCCAGAAAAAAAATCTTGAAAAATTTTCATCGCACTTATTAAGTTGGACTTGAATTATGCCTTTTTTTTAGATTCCCAGAAGCTGTTGAATCAACAGACAGGGTTTCTGAAAACAAATCACAGAAGTTACATTTTAATTATTGTAGAGATTAATATGATTTTGTTTGAAGGAACTAGAATTACAATACTGTAGCTTGTGTTTCATAATCCCAAATATTTTTCCATAATCATCTAAATATTTATCACCTTAATATATTTTTTTCTAAAAAATTTTGAAAGTTTTTGTAATATATAAATCTTAACAAACTTAAAAAAAAAATTCTCGTTCAGAGAATGTCAAATTTTTAGATTGTCTTATGAAGTAAAATATAATTTTATTGTTTCTTTAATTTAAAATTTTGGATCAAACAAAAAAAGAATTAGTATTTTTAAACAATGTATTACATATAAAGAAATAATTACCTGATTCCTCCTCTGAACAGTCTCCCTCTGAATCAGTTATTTCATAATTTGATGCATTACTTAAATTAAATTCCACAAGTTTGCCAGAAGTATCTTTGCTTGATGAATTTTGTCTCTGAAATAAATGAAATCATGCTTAAAATAACACATAATAACAGGTGATTAAGTTTAGAAACAAAAAATCTTCATTAATTATTAGGTTAAATCAATAATAAATTATTGATTTAAAAAAATGCAAAATATTTTAGTATTATCATTGTAACTACATCTTATTATAATTCAAACTATAAAATTTATGTGTTTTTTCCAACTGTAAAACTGCAGTTTAATATTGTTATTCTAGAAAGATTAAAAAAATCAGAGTAAAATCTCAATTATTTAAAAAGCAAGGAAGATTTGTAACCTAATTTTAATCAAATGTGAGAAATAAATTTAGAATGATATTAATATTATTTAATGGAGACCAAAATTTCTCAATAATATCACAATATATATATTATTTCAAATGAACATTCATTTTTAAGTTATACTATTAATAACAAAATATATAAATTATTTGTATAGAAATTTGTTTTTTATTCAACAACTTCAAAATATAAGGATTTCAAATATGTATGAGATAAAATAGTGACATAAGACAGGCATTAAACTAAAAATTAAGAAAATAATTACTGAATTCTCAATATGCAATTGATAGATGAATATTCATAAAAGCTTACATCAATGTCCAATATTTTAAAAATACAATTTTCAAAAATATGTTTTTAAATAATTACCTCAAAGTATCTATGCCAAAGCACACACCCATAAACACAACATATGGAAACAAGCAACTGGATTAACAACCACATTATTATGTTTATAGCCTGAGTTTGTTCAAATAATTCTTTACCATTTTTTATACAAATAATTGCTTCTGTAGTCATAATGGCTCCATAAACCCAGCATTGTGTTCCAACTCTTTTGCAGCGAGGATCAGTTATATAACTATAATATTGTCTGGAAGTAAAGTGAAGTTGCTAAAGACATGATAAGATAACCTGAATAATTGCTTAGGAAATCAAAATTTTTATTACCTTACTGATGGTGCAACAATTAAACCAACCAAAGCCAATCTTCCCACGACTAGAAAATGTGATGGTGGCATCTCAAATATATGCTTAAGGAAAAATGTATTTAACTCTGACACTTGCCAAAATACAACCATTTGGCAAAGTGCAAAAAACCTCATATATGTACATGTTGGATCCAACCATCGTACATGAGTCCAACTTCCTGGTGTAAATTGTAAAACAGCTCGCTTGATTTTGCCTGTTGTAGTGTGTATATCCCTGTAGTATTACAATGTTATATGTTATGTTAACAAAGTAAATGTGATATCTTTAAAAACATTTTAAAAGAAACCATTAAAATAATAGAGATTATTTAAATCATAATTTTAATTTTTTAATTTAATTAATTAAACCATTATTTCATAATTTTTAATTAATTAATTAAACCATAATTTTTTTTATTTTTAATTCAAGTATTAATCTAAAAAAACAAATATTTCTTTAAAAAAAATGAAATTAAATAAAATAATTTGAGAAATAGTTCAACTACAAACCTAAAATACTAACTAATTTAAAAAATTTAATTTAAATTATTGGCCAATGAACACTTACTTTATACTAACCCATTTATATTCTCTCATTTCCAGAGTTTTGCAAATTTTTAATCCAACCCATATTCCTAAACCATTGCATATGATAATGTCCAAAATAATGGCATCCCACCAACACTCTACAAAATTAGGCAGTAAATGTGCAAAAGCTATCTGAAAATAAAATAAAAAAAGAATATAAAAATACTTTCTTAATTAATTAAAGAAAAATATTCCAACTTCATAAAATAATAAATAATGCATACATAAACATTTTATTTGATAAACAAATATATTCAAATTAATGTTTATGATTTTTTTTAGTCATAAATGAAAAATTTATGAATTCAAAAGTGATGATTAACTAAAAAATTATATATAAACATTCATATTAATCTGTCAAATGGCCAAATTTCTCTTTTTCTCAAAAAAATTAATAAATCAGTTTGATATTTTAATTATAAAAAAATATTTCATGCAGATGTAAATTACACAAACATACCTCTGTAATTTCCCACATGGCACTTATGGCCCACAATATTCCCATATGTCGGATTAAAATAGCTTTAAACATCCAACCAAAAAAGTGGGCTACTGCAAATACATCCAGATGATACCATATTTTTTCAAAGCTGACATCAGAGCAATTAACTCCATATTCTTTTTCACTATCTATATGGAAATGTTTCAATCCTGGATCAATCCAGAGTATGACTTCTTTTACTGTTTTATAATTTTGAAAAAGCAGAAACAATAAAGCTACTAGATAAAGTACACTAAGTCCAAAAACCATTCGCCATATTGCTGGATGAGGTCTGGTAAATGGCCCATTTGGAAATGCTAAACTAGATATTATAAGGAAAAAAAATATCACACAATAGCTCCCAGCTTTGAGATTGTCATCTATACTGCTCTCATCCCTGAAAGTTTGAAAATTTTCATAATTTAAATTGATATAAATATATTATATTAGAATGTAATAGCAAATGGGAACATTATTAAACCAATTCTATATTTACTTTTAAAATTTCACTGAAAGATCTGATTTTTTTAAATATATAAAAATGTATTTAAAATATCTTTTTTCTACTTGAAATACTTAAAAATATTTCTTTAAAAGTATTATAAAAAATTTTTGAA